>OY282560.1:250974209-250981709 GCA_958295665.1 Tipula vernalis
TCATAATTTTATAATTTTGTTTTTCTTAAATTTAATCTATAGTCTCTTTATCTTTATTCAGAGCAATGTAATTTTTCTTATAGTATTAATCCTGTGCATGAGTAGTTTTTTTTTAATAATTTTCTTTAGATAATATCAATTGTGAGTGTTCAAAGCGAAAGTGTTTGGGCATATAAGATTAATTTTTGTTTTTAGCTTCCATAACAAGCGAAGAGTACTCTTGGCGAAATTTGGTAAGTTTATTTTGGATCATTAAATTTATTTTTTTTTGGCTTTTGCCTTAATATATATGCTCCAGCATAATTTTGTACATATTTTTCTTTTAACTAATTTTTATAATGATGTATATAGTAGGTATATTATATACTAGGGATTGGTAGTTTTTTTTGCAAAGAATGGATTATTATTTGTTTGAATTTTGAATAAATTGTTCAATTAAGATGAACGAGTAAACCTTTTTATTGATGATGATGTTGAGAGGTGTTAAGGGTTTAAGTGGGTCTGATCTTTGTTCTTTATTTTTTTTTGTGAGTCAAAGTTTTTGTTTTTTTTGTGCACGTATAGAAGTGAACGGTCAATTCCAGTTTGGCGGCAAAGAACCTCCCATATGCCGACTACAGCATACCCGATTAAGAGAAACGTGTACGCCGCCAGGAGATCGGTAACAAAATGGCGCCGAAACAGGGACCTGAAGGTCATTTAACCGCATGGTAATATGTTATGAAGGTCTAGAAAACCGTTTGGTTAAAATTTGTTTTATTAAAGCACATTTTACCTTAAACATATGGCTATAATGTAATTTTTCGATTTAATTTAATTTTGTTTTTTTACGTTTAACTGGTAGTCCTAAAAAGACATCCAAACAGCTTCTCTGTTTAATGTGGGTGACCCCAAAAACCGCTTTATTCAAATTCATTTTGCATGCCAGTTAATACAAGCCACTTTTCAATTTTATTAAAATTTTGTGTTTTTAGCGGGTGGTTACAACACTTTATTATAGCATTACTTGACAATGAATGATTTAGGAGCATATGTATTAGACTTCGGAATGAGTAACTTATTGTTAGACACATAAAGATTTTATGAATTCCTTTAAGTTAGTCGTTACTGATTTCTGCATAGGAAATTCTGGTCATTTCGTTTATTGTAGCTATATATAGTTTTTTTAGATTCAACATTTTGGAATTCACGCAATGATCGATTCGCTATGGGAATTCATTGGTAGAATACACAGTGACTCTGTGGAACAATCCCACTGATACCTATTGGCGACTCTCATAGACGAGGAACCTTTCCAAAATGGATTTTTTTTTACAGTTTATTAGTTTTCATATTCGAACAAGTTCTTTCGTATTTAAACTCGGCCTACATACATCAACATCATCATCATGATTCAAATCTGGATAAGAAATTTTTTTTTTTTTTTTGTTAAATTTATTTTCGTGAATAAATTTCATTTATAAGTGATCAAAAATACATCGTTAACGGTATTAGATCATACGGTAACTTACGTCAAGTTAGTGTTGTCAAATATTGGCTTACAATTTTTTTTGTTACTAAATATTTTTTTTTGTTTGGTTTTGGTTAAAATATATTAGTTCAATTAGCCTTTCCTGTGGGAGTAGATTTTTCTGTTTCTTTAAATTAGTATAGGATTAGTGGTGGTAGTGTTATTTTTCTTCTTCTTTTTAGTTTTAAAACACATGCAAAGTTGAATTTAGTATAGTTCGGTCATCCACAAATTAACTAATTTGATTGAAGTACTTAAATCATTTGCTTCCTTACCTTTAATTGAATTTTCTAAATCGTTTCGCTGTGGAAGTGTAATTTTGAATATAATAAAAAAAATTTTCGAAACATATTTTATAAATAATTCATAAATATATAGCAGTAATATACTGAAAGATTTATTATCAAACGGAAGTTAGAAAAGGCGTACGAAAATTTTATTTGTTTTAAATTTGTTTTTAGTATTTAGTTCTTCAAAATAGTTCTGGGTTTAGTTTGAAATGCCATCGAGATTCATTATGGATCCACGAATTTATTTAAATAATCTATCGCCAGAAGAACGGGAAGTTGAGTATATGGTTAGAGGTCTAACGTCGCAAGCATCAGATGCTACTAGGATTTTATTAGATAGCCTTCGCGTTGAATCTTCTGACTTTACATTAAAACCAAAAGATACACATGCTAAGTCGAACCCCGATGAGGAAAGTAAGTTATGTGTTTTACGATTCGATGAATTATCTGCGATCACTCAGCAAAAAGGTAGTTCTCCTCAATTTGAATTTATTACAATGGCACTTGCAAAGACGTTTCATTACAAAGAACGTGTTGACAGATTTAGTCATACCTTTGGCCTACAAAGCTTTCCAAATCTGGCAGGATTGCCTAGCAATTTTCGTCGGTTATACAACTGGCACCAAAAATTATACAACGATGGCATCGAGGCATCTAAAACCCAATCTCACCAAAATACAGGATTAGAAAATGAGAAGACTCCTGAAAGTAGTCCAATCAACCGAAACAGAACAAGACTGGAACAAGGTGCGGGTACAGGAGATTTTGTACCGTCTGTAGGTCACAGTAACACGCCCATACAAAGCTTACAAAATGAACCATCAAATCTCGACACAGTGGCACCGGCTAAGGGATTAATAAGTTCAGTGGCAGATTTCTTTACACAGATGGAAGCAAATTCTATCTCCTCGGTATTTGGAGATGTCTCATTCAAGACAGGACAAACCAGACCAAACGCACAAGCTATGAGACAGCCAAATCTTGCAAATCACCATCCAAGTTTAAATCCGGGCTTACCAAATTATTCGAAACCTCTCTCTCAGACACATAATCAATTGCGCATCGATTATAAAATAAAACAGAGATGGAATTTGTCTTTTGATGGCACCGATGCAACAAATGTTCAAGACTTTATTATTCGATTAGAGCAAATGGCCCATGACGATGACATTCCGGAACAAAATCTAACTAAGGTACTTCATTTATTTTTGTCTAAGCGAGCGGAGGATTGGTACTGGGTGTACAAACTCGATCACACAAACGTGACTTGGCAAGCAATGAAATCTGCGATGTTATCGTTTTTTAGCTCTTACGATGTAGAGGAAGAAACACGCGAAAAAATTATACACAAGTACCAAAATCCGAAAGAAACATTCTCGGATTTTGTCCTTGGTGTACAAAAATTAAATTCAAGATTGCAGCATAGATTTTCTGAAAAGGAATTAATCCACCGTTTATGCCAGAATATGACTCCAGCGTTAAAAAATGTCACCCTACCCTAACAGGGAACAGCACGTACTATTGACGAACTGCGAACTCTGTGTCAAAGATACGAAAGGATGTGGGATCAGACCGGATATGATCCACGACGGTTTTGCGAAGTTCCGTTAAAGCGAAGAAATTTTATAAATGAGTTAGAAACAGACATGAGATCTATGAGCCTTTCACAATCAACCACTACAAGCCCAGCGATACATCCTCAGTACCAAAATAAATATAACAACAATTGTCAAAATGAGTATAAACCCGAGTTTTCTGGGCTAGAAGTACAACAACAACAACAAATTCAGTCAGCCAACGTAGAAGCATTCCAACAAAGATACGGAAAACCGAATTCCAATAATGATTCAGTACTTATTTGCTGGAATTGTAAGGACTTAGGGCACAGGTATCAGGACTGTTCGAGGGAATTCACAGATATCTTTTGTTTTGGATGTGGAGCCGCAAACGTGAGAAAACCGTTCTGTCAAAATTGTAAGGTCAATTCCGCAAAAAACTCGAAACCGGGTGTGAGAGTATCCAGGGATCCACACTCAGTGCTCAATTCGAACAAAGCGCTGGAAACCAACTATTCAACAAATTCGGATCCTTTCAAATAGGATCAAAAACAACCAATTTTATCAATCAAAATAACCCTGCTTTGACAGTAGATTCAAATAAAACAATAACAAAAAATAAAATAAATCGTACAAAAAAGTATTTCACTGAAAAGCGTTGTTTTGTAGCACACAGCATGTCCTCCATTATTAATTACTCGTTAAAAGACCCTCGCCCACACGCAAACGTCACAATTGCCTCCCGAAAGTTCGTTGGTCTCCTGGATACAGGAGCGTCGGTCAGTGTATTAGGCAAAGATTCCATATCTTTTCTGAATGAGTGCAACATAAAGTATAGTAAACTATCTTCTTATGTACACACTGCTGATGGAGCGCGAAATAAAATCGAAGGCTTTGTCTGGTTGCCGGTTACTTTCGGAAATAAAACGCATTCCATTAAATTTAGCATAGTTCCCACATTACAATCGTTTTTATATCTCGGAATCGATTTCTGGCAGAAATTTGACATCCTTCCTAAAATTGAGATAAGCGATATTTCCGAGCAAGAGATCACCACTAACCACAATATACATGATTTGAATAAAATCGAAAAATTAGAGCTCAATAGAATTATATCCTTATTTCCATCTTTTGAGAAAAACGGTCTCGGTAAAACCACCCTTCACGAGCACGAAATCGAATTAATAAAAGGCTGCAAACCCATCAAGCAGCGATATTACTCTATCTCACCAGCAATGCAAAAGGAACTCTATACTGAGATCGATCGAATGCTTGAACTTGGAGTAATAGAGGTTAGCAAAAGTGCTTGGAATTCTCCCGTTACTATGGTCAGAAAAGCGAATGGTAAGGGTCGGTTTTGTTTAGATGCCCGAAAATTGAACTCGGTGACCGAGAAGGATGCGTATCCTCTGCCCATTATTGATGGATTGTTGGGTCGGCTGTCTGAGACTAAATACATTACAGGACTCGACCTTAAAGACGCCTTTTGGCAAATACCGCTTGCGGAGACTTCACGTGACAAGACTGCATTTACCGTACCGGGTCGCCCCCTCTATCAGTTCAGAGTGATGCCTTTTGGGCTGTGTAATGCAGCCCAATCGATGTGCCGGTTGATGCATAAAGTTATACCGCACGAGTTGCACGATCGGATATTTGTATACCTTGACGATTTGCTTATCATCACCGGTACATTGAAGGATCATTTTGAGCTGTTGGAGTTGGTGGCGACTCTACTAAGGACAGCCGGCCTAACAATAAACGTTCAAAAAAGCAACTTTGTGATGCGAGAAATACGTTATTTGGGATATTTAGTGGGAGAAAAAGGGTTAAGGGCAGATCCACAAAAAATAGAAGCCATTATGAATCTGCCGGCGCCAAACAATGTCAGGCAGATTAGACGTTTGCTTGGCATGGCAGGATGGTACCGCAGATTTATATTGAACTACGCTGCAGTAACCGCACCTATTACCGACTGTTTAAAAAAAGGAAAATTCCAGTGGACTGATGACGCCCAGAAATCGTTCGAGCACCTAAAAGCCCTTCTGACTTCTGCTCCAGTTCTTATCAACCCATCTTATGATTCACCGTTCTACATTAGATGTGACGCGAGCACAGAAGGTGTTGGAGCCGTCCTGTACCAGAAAGATAAAGAAGGTTATGAGCGACCAATATCCTTCATGTCGCAGAAACTGAATAAAGCTCAGAAGAACTATTCAGTAACGGAGCTAGAATGTTTAGCTGCAATACTCGCAGTAAAGAAATTCCGTGCATATGTTGAAGGTCACGACTTCACATTGATAACCGACCACGCGAGCCTAAAATGGTTAATGAACCAAAAAGATCTCAGTGGAAGACTGGCAAGGTGGAGTATTAAACTTCAAGGTTTTCGGTTCACCATCGAACATCAGAGAGGAAAGGATAATGTTGTACCAGATACACTGTCTCGTGTTTTTTGTGACACACTGCAAGAGTTCGACGATACTTTACCAAAAATGGTGGAAATTATTGATTTTAATTCAAGTCATTTTGAAGATACTCAATATAACGAACTATTGACGAAAATTAAAAAAAATCCGAATAACTATCCAGCTTTCAACATCCATAACGATCGCATTTACATTCGGTTGGAACCAAAAAGGAAAACGGACCTTTCCGATCTATCTATCTGGAAATTGTGGATTCCAACTGGTCTCCGATCTCAAATAATCGAAAAGGAACACAATGAGCCACTATCATCCCATGGAGGAATAGGAAAGACACTCGAGAAGATAAGAAGGTACTATTTCTGGCCCGGAATGGCTCAGCAAGTTAATAAATACATCAGCACTTGTGACACCTGTAAGATGACAAAAGCTCCAAACAGAACGTGTAAACCGCCTCTGGGAAACTCATTTTTAGTCGAAAGGCCATGGCAAAGATTATATGCTGATTTGTTGGGACCTTACCCTCGTAGCAGTAATGGTAAAACCGTGGTGCTGATTGTTCTAGATCACGTTACAAAGTTTGTGTTGCTGAAAGCATTGTCCAAGGGTACATCAAAACAAATTATTGAATTTTTAAAAAATGAAGTGTTTTGCATTTTAGGTGTGCCTCAGGTAATACATACAGATAATGGGACTCAATTTAAGAGTCAAGAATATAAACAGCTGTTAACTGATTTCGGGGTAATCGACTCAAAAACCGCGGTTTATTCTCCACAGTCCAACCAATCGGAGAGGGTTAACCGATCAATAATTGCAGCTATTAGATCATACATCGGCTCAAAACATTCGACGTGGGATAATTATCTAAACGAAATCGCATCAGCCCTGCGGAACGGCGTGCATGAAACAGTGAGGAACTCTCCCCACTTCCTCTTATTTGGATACCATAAGATCAATCATGGAAGCGACTACCAACTCTTGAAGGAGCTGGGGGAGATATCGGAAGGAGAGATATTATTGCCCCTACCTATACGGCTTGCACTGGTTCACGAGAAGGTAAAATTCGATATTGCAAAAGCCCACGAAAAAAGTGCCAAAAGGTATAATTTACGTACGCGACCCATTCAGTACAACGTCGGCCAAACCGTATTCGTTCGTACTCATCCACTGAGTAACGCTGAAAAGAAATTCTGTGCGAAATTCGCGCCGCAGTTTATTAAAGGAGTTATTTCAAAGAAGATAGGCAATATAAATTATGAGGTGAAAGATGAAACGAAAAGTAAAATTATTGGGGTCTACCACTGCAAGGATATTCGTGTCTAGTGAATAAAAAACAAATTGTACAAATTAGAACAAACGATTACAAGAGGATTTGAAATTAAATATTCGAAATAACTTGATGGCCGAGTTTTCAGTTTTGTCTAACCATCAGATCTCTGAGGTAAAACAAACCTGTCCTGTTACGGCCATCAAAAGAAAAAAACTGATTTCTTTTTTTTGGAAAATATTGAAGGATTGCGAAGTAAAAAAAATGATAGTGTCCGACCGCCTTTAGCATCGAATACCATATTTAAATTGAATTTGAATTTTTTTATAATATAGGTCAATGAACTTAAATTTTGTTTTGCATTTATTTCGGTTTATTTACCTCTAGTAATGATGATGAGTGAATCACTTATTTGGTCTTATGTAAAATGCATTTTTTTTTGGTTTGATTCTGT
>OY282560.1:250986709-251007198 GCA_958295665.1 Tipula vernalis
GGTCCATACTGTTTTAAAATACAAGGACAGATTTACCGTTACATTTCGGATTTGTTGCCACCTAATGGAGAAAGCGCTTCTTATGGCCAGCTTTATTTTATTGAATCGTCGGTTGCTACTGACTTACGTATGAATCGTAAAGAAAATAAAGGATTACAACGATTAATATTTGCAAGCTTGACTGATATTCTTGCTAACAATCCGTACGTTCAAGCTTACAAGATTGCAGCTGAAACGATCGAACAAGAAGAAGAGGCACACAACCTAGAGCTTCGGTTTATTGATAATATTTCAATGGATATGCGGAGATTTAATAGACCCAGCGCAAATGAGATCGCCGGAGTATTTAATTCTGTTGATGGAGAACCTCCAGGTCATCGTTATGTCGTTATTCACCACCGGCAAAGTGGTCCGAAAGTGTTGCCTGTTTTAAGTCTTCACTGCGATCCTATGCTGTATCCACTGCTATATCCGTATGGTGATCCAGGATGGGACCCTCAAATGACTCATAATGGTCCACGTCGCCAAAAAAATCGTCAACGTATGACTATGTTGCAATTTGCATGCTACCGACTTGCTATACGCCAAGGATTTTCACACATTCACCAATCAAAAAATCTATTTCAACAGTATATCGTCGATTTGTATGTTAGAGTTGAAGGTGAAAGATTGAATTATATTCGACAGCATCAGTCGGATCTTCGCGTTGAACATTATAGAGGACTACAGGATTTTGTTCTGCAGCATGCGCAGTTACAAAACCTTGCTGCGGGAAAAATTGTGGTTTTACCGTCTTCTTTTGAGGGTAGTGCACGTAATATGGCTCTACGATATCAAGATGCAATGGCGATAGTCAGGAAATTCGGAAAACCAGACATTTTCTTAACGATAACGTGTAATCCGAATTGGCCAGAAATAACTTCAGAGCTGGGGGAAAATGAAAAGCCTACTGATCGTCCTGACATTGTATCCCGGGTATTTCACTGCAAGCTAAACGAGTTGAAAACAGATATTTTAAAAAATAGCGTCCTGGGAATTGTTGTCGCCCATGTGTACGTTATAGAATTTCAAAAGCGTGGATTACCACACTGCCATATGCTTCTGATACTTGATAAAGACTCCAAATTTCAAGAACCAGCTGATATTGATATATGTGTTTGTGCTGAAATACCTGATCCGGTACGCTTTCCAAGGCTTTATAGTACTGCTGTTTCATGTATGATCCATGGGCCATGTGGTGTTCGTAATCCAAATGCTCCATGCATGAATAATGGGAAATGCACAAAAAAATTCCCGAAGGAATTTTTGGAAGAAACGATTGAAAATAATAACGGATATCCAAAGTATCGCAGGCGTAATAATGGAATAATTGCACAAAAAGGAGTTCATCAAATTGATAATCGTGATGTCATTTCTTATAATCCGTTTCTACTGTTGAAATACAACGCTCACATAAATGTGGAAATTTGTTCCAGTGTCCGCTCGGTGAAATACCTTTTTAAATATGTATATAAAGGCTATGACTCGGCAAGTATGGAATTCGTTAGATGCGTCAATGAGGGCCATCAACTAGGATATGATGAAATTATAACATATGCAAACATGCGATATGTTAGCTCACACGAGTGTATTTGGCGTCTTCATGCGAACGAAATGCATGACCGATCACATACAATAGTTCGTTTAGCAGTCCATGACGATGGCTTCCAGAATGTGTATTTTAGAGAAGGGGGTGAACAAAATGCACTTGAAGTGTCAAATTCAAAGCGTACAACATTAACAGCATGGTTTGATTTAAACATGCGTGATCAAAATGCTAACCAATATTTGTATAATGACATCCCGCAACATTACAAATTTACAAACAATAAATGGATGCCACGCCAAAGAGGTATTAGCAAAGTGATTGGAAGAATATACGGGGTCGCGCCAAATGATCATACTCGATTTTATATACGCATGTTACTACTTCATGTAAAAGGGGCTAAATGTTTTGCTGACTTGCGCTCCTACAATGGGGTAACCGTGGAATCCTTCAAAGAAGCGGCCCTTTCACGAGGTCTACTTGAGGACGATTCCGAGTGGCACAACTGTTTGGAAGAAATGCAGAGCACGCATATGCCACGACAACTGCGGGAACTGTTTTCTTATATTTGTTGTTTTTGCCAACCAACATCACCAAATCAATTGTGGATGGCATTCAAAGCTTATATGACAGAAGATATGGTTGAAGTTGACGAATCTGCTTCTGAAAATGCAGCATTACAGCAAATCGATCAAATTCTAAGAGCTAATGGTTTAGACTGCGGCGGGATCGGTCTACCAATACCGAGTATGTTACGATCTATTGAGCCTGCATATAACCAAATTGAAGAGACTGTTCGAGGTGCTGATATCTATGATCATTTAAATAATGATCAAAAAAATGTAGTAAATCGGATTCTGGACGCAACCTCAGGTCATGCCGAAGCTAATTTGTTCTTCTTGGAAGCTCCTGGTGGATGTGGTAAGACGTTCGTTTATTCATGTATTTTGAGTATAGTTAGGGGGCGAGGTGACATAGCTCTGGCAGCTGCCTGGACTGGAATAGCGGCATTACTATTAGATGGCGGAACGACACTACATCGTTTATTTGGTCTCCCTGTACCGGTAATATCTTCGTCCGTTTCTTCGATAAAACCAACATCAAATAGAGCTACAGCGTTACGTAAAGCATCAATTATTTTAATTGATGAGGCATCGATGATACCAGCAGCAGCAGTGGACTGTATAGATCGCCTACTTCGTGATATTATGAAGTGTGAGGACCCGTTATTAGCTAACGTTCCAATGGGTGGAAAAGTAATACTTTTCGGTGGAGATTTCAGACAAGTCTTACCAGTAGTGCCATTGGCAAGTAAAGTTCAAATCCTCGAATCGTGTATTCAGACAAGCAGAATTTGGAATTCCCTCATCAAACTTTATTTAAGTAAAAATATGCGTGCTGATGCCAATGAACGAGAATTTGCCAAGTGGTTGCTTCAATTGGGAAATGGAATACTGCAATGTGATCATGGACAAAACATGATTGAGATTCCCACCAGTTTTATATGCGAACAAAACTCAATTGTTCACCATATTTTTGGTGATTCTTTGGATCCCCTTAATATAGAGTAGTATTCAGTGAGAGCAATTGTTTGCCCGTTAAACGATAATTGCTACCAGATCAACAAAGAGGTGCTAAATTTAATTGCCGGAGTTTCCAAGGAGTATTGCAGTGTCGATTCGATCATCACAACGGATCCTTCGGAAACATTAAACATCCCATTAGAGTATATTAATTCTATTACACCTTCTGGAATGCCACCACACAAACTAATCTTGAAAGTTGGTGCAATAGTTATGCTTATCAGGAATATGAACCTAGGATCAGGTTTAGTCAATGGTGTCCGTATGGTGGTGATTCAATTATTTGATAAATCTGTAAAACTAGAAGTTATTACAGGTGTAGGAAAAGGTAATATTGTTTTTATGCCAAGAATAAAGCTGATAACAACTGATCCAAATATGCCATTTACAATATCAAGATTGCAATTGCCATTAAGACTCGCATTTGCTATCACAATAAACAAAGCGCAGGGCCAGACGTTTCAAAAAATCGGTATCTACCTACCTAAACCAGTATTTACTCACGGGCAGCTATATGTGGCTTTTAGTCGTGCGAGGGCCCCCACTGATATAAAGGTAGTCATAAATAAAACGAGTGATCAAGGAGAAGATGAAGACGGCGTTTATACGAAAAATATTGTTTATAAAGAAATACTTTTATAAAATAATATGTACATTATGTATTCTGACAAATAAAATGACATAATTTTACAAATATAAGGCCTAGGACCGGCAGTTAAACGTTTGCTAGAAGTATTCGTTTTGGTTATACTTTTATAATAAAAAATATATTAAACTAAAATAAATGAATTGTTTAATTACATAATAGTAGCAAACAACAAATATACAAAACTGGTACCATTTAGCGAACTAAATTTGCCGTAGATTCGGCCCCGTAGGGGCCACAGGCCACTAGTATATATATATATATATATATATATATATATATATATATATATATATATATATATATATATATATATATATATATATATATATATATATATATATATATATATAATATATGTAATAGAAATCCAAAATCTTCAATTTTGCTCCGATTGCTGTTCTTGATACCTCTAATGATAGGCCTCAGGACCTGTAATTTATATGCCAACGAGTATTTAGGTTCCTTGATTACATTGAAAATCACCTTACTATACATCAGTCGATTCAGAGCCAAAAAAATCCAAAATCTGCAATTGTGCTCCGATTTCTGTGCTTTTGATACCTTAAATGACAGGTCTAGGGACCTGTAACTGCTGTGCCAACGCGTATTTAGATTCCATAATTATTTCTGTACATTTCATAGAAAATTCGATTTGATGAAAATCACCTTACCCACATAGATCAGACGATCCAGAGGTATAAAAATCCAATCCATAGATTCCATAATTATTTCTGTACATTTCATAGAAAATTCGATATGATGAAAATCACCTTACCCACATAGATCAGACGATCCACAGGTATAAAAATCCAAAATCTTTAATTGTGCTCCGATTGCTGTTCTTGATACCTCTAATGATAGGCCTCAGGACCTGTAATTTTTATTCCAACGAGTATTTGGGTTCCTTGATTCCATTGAAAATCACCTTGCTATACATAAGCCAATTAAGAGCCATTAAAATCCATAGTCTGCAATTGTGCTCCGATTTCTGTTCTTGATACTTTAAATGACAGGTCTCGGGACCTGTAACTGCTGTACCAACCCGTATTTAGATAGCCAATGCTAATTATTGTTAGTTTATAAATTTGACACCAAAGTATGCCAATGCAAATGAGTATTTTTGACGAACTTTGATAATAAATAGAGCAATAAAACTCCGATTAGAGAAAAAATAGTCAACTGGACAACGCGAAATTTATTTACGTATCCAGAGAAAAAGAATGTATCACTTGGAAATACTTGTGAGGACCACCGCAATAGTTATTTAATATTGCGTTTCGCGGCTAGCTCGCTTCGCTCGCGAGCCGCATAGCGCAAGACTAAATAACTATTGCGGTGGTCCTCACATCCATTTCCAAGTGATATATTCTGAGTCTCTGGATACGTAAATAAATGTCGCGTTATCCAGTTGACTATTTTTTCTCTAATCGGAGTTTTATTGCTCTATTTATTATCAAAGTTCGTCAAAAATACTCATTTGCATTGGCATACTTTGGTGTCAAATTTATAAACTAACAATAATTAGCATTGGCTATCTAAATACGCGTTGGCACAGCAGTTACAGATCCCGAAACCTGTTATTTAAGGTATCAAGGACAGAAATCGGAGCACAATTGCAGATTTTGGATTTTTATAGCTCTTAATAGACTGATGTATAGTAAGGTGATTTTCAATGGAATCAAGGAACCCAAATACTCGTTGGAATAAAAGTTACAGGTCCTGAGGCCTATCATTAGAGGTATCAAGAGCTGCAATCGGAGCACAATTGAAGATTTTGGATTTTTATACCTCTGGATCGTCTGATCTATGTGGGTAAGGTGATTTTCATCAAATCGAATTTTCTATGAAATGCACAGAAATAATTATGGAATCTAAATACGCGTTGGCACAGCAGTTACAGGTCCCTAGACCTGTCATTTAAGGTATCAAAAGCACAGAAATCGGAGCACAATTGCAGATTTTGGATTTTTTTGGCTCTTAATCGACTGATGTATAGTAAGGTGATTTTCAATGTAATAATATATCTTATATTATTATAATTTAGGGTATTGTATAACTAATAATGAAATAATATAGTAATATAGATAATATACAAAAGAAAATATAAACAATACAATAATATAGTAAATATGATAATAAATGAGACCAAACACGGTATAACAAATATATAATATATATAGTAATACTTGCTGGAAACAAAAATTTGAATTAGATAAATACATAAAAGGGAGTGATCCAGTGCGCGTGAAGGTGCGTGTGTAGCAACGCGGAATGAATCGATTTACTTGACGGATGCACAAACTACGAATGAAGGCAATTCAACAGGAGTCTCCCGGATAGACTTCCTCGCAATCTGTACACAAAGATGCGTTAAGGACAATGACGAAGCAACACCGACCTCACTCCTCTAAACACCAATGGTGGACAGATTGGTGTGATGCTTCGTGACAGCACCACGCGGTGAAAAAAAAATTGAATGCTTACCACGGCCGTCTCGTGTCCTTCCATTATAATCAAAGGCTTAACCCCGATAATATGGCACGGGACGCCACAGAGCACGCAAATGAGGGAACAAAAAAACAAAAATGTTATTAACGGAATTAAATGGTATTCATGATTGACAGACAACTCAAACGAGAATGTTCGTGACATTGTAGGTCAGTGAATAAAAAAATTATAAGACAAAAGAAACCGTTAAATAAAAAAAAAAAGAATGTTAGGTTACTTATTGTGAGTGTCAAGTGAAGATGGTGGTTCTGCTTGTGTTTCTTGTAGTATATCATCTGTAAATTTCCTTTATTATTTGGGCGCCACTGTTACGTTTCGGTTATTGATATGAGCACTAGAGCAGCTCAGCCCGAATTCAGTTTGGGGGGGGCATCTAGATATAAGACCTGTACCCAACTACAACTTACTTCAGCAGCCAAGTTGCCCAGGCTACTCCTCGAACTGGTTGCAGTCTGGCACAAGTCCGCACCGGGCCATCGTAATACCCCTATCCGATCACCCTTCGTACCGCACGTTACCGTGAACAGTACCCTTGAAGGAGTGATGGACGAACTAACCTTCGGTTGAACCTCCTACCGTAAACAGAATTTTTTTTCCAATATCGACATCACGCGGCTTGGTACCTGACTAGGACAGTCTCTGGGGGTGGTGATAAGTAATGTCGACCTGGAATTTTTTTGTAAATAAGCCGCTGATTCCTTCCTTAATTTATCCACCGGTCCATGACATTCACCTTCACTACACACACACACTTCTACTATAACACTAAATCACTCCCTGAAATAATAGATTAATAACTCATAACAAAATTTTTTTTTTTTTTAAAAACATTATAAACCTTTATTCAGTTTGATTACAAACAACTTTTTTGTTATGGTTTGATTTTTTTTTCGAGTAACGAGGCGTAGCAGGCGCAATAAAAACAATTAATTATTCCCCCCTTTTTGTTTGAAGCGACCAATAACCAAAAAAAAACACACGGTGGTACACGGAGTCTCGTCCAGATGATCCGCGGATGAAGAGCTCTACTACCGGGATCACTGAAATACCGGCAAAATAACCAGCAAAAAGAATTATTAAAAAAAACGCCACCCGGAACAACAAAGTGCCCTACGGTTAGTGGAGACTTACCACGACCCGACCAATACTTACGCCCCCCCACGCTCCGTTGCCGCACAAACCCGCCTCCTGTTAGCTGTCCACTTTCTGCTGCGCCGTTGCAGGAACCCGCAATTATGCCTCGATCTTGATGAAACCGTCACGTTCTCTGCTGATTACTTGTGAACGGTAAATTTGGTACCGCTTCGTGACACGTGTTATTTTTATTTTTTTTTGTTGTTTCTTTTTCCCATGTTGCAACCAACAAAAAAAACTAAAGTATCCGCACTCACGCGGTAAATGGACAAGAAACTCTTCTCCTCCCGCCTCTGAATATAAGACGATGGTTAACGTACGAATGATCCACGGTCGCAGTTTGCAAATATGTGAAACTACAAAGTAGTACAAAGTTGTTATCGATTGCACAAAAATTTTTGTTGTTTTCTTCTTGTGTCCAACTATGTAATTTTTTTAATTTATTTAATTTCAATAAATTTTTATTTTTTATTTTTTTTTATTTGAGTATACTATTTTCTTTAATTTCGGTATTTCTCAATAAAATTTTTTTTTATTTTTTTTTCCATCCAAAATGAACCTTGGCCATCGTTTATAAAGCCTTTTTGACTTCTTTTTGTTGGGTTTTAGCGCCTCTATCCATCACCACCTCATACTAACGAACAAGCACGCAACCAAAAAAATTTATATTTGCCGTCTTACTTTGGGAGTTTTACACCAACAATGCCGTGTATTTTTACTCCGGTATGAATAGTCTCAAACCAAGTTTTTGTCGGTATAGAATTATTCTAGCAACAATTCCGAATTTTTTTCTTCTTTTCTTTGTTTTTTTTTCATTTAATTTTTAATGTCAATTGACGTAAACGTAAAAAAGAAAATTATTTTCGGTTTTTATTTTGATACCAATAACTATTCTAGTGACCAAAGTAAGACGCCAATTACTACCAACTACAAAATAAAATAAAACAAAACATATAAAGAAACACCACCATCTGGCGGTCGTTATTTTTCCTGTTTTGGTTGGTGTTGTGACAGGTAAATAAAAATTTATATTTTTTCTTTAGTTTTAATTTCAATTTTAATTCTAATTCTTTTTATTTTTTTAGAAATTATGAGGACACAAAAAAAAATGGATTGAGAAGCCAAGTCAGATAAGTATAAATAAATAAATAAGAAACAAAATTCTTTGTGTAAAGTTTTTGGTGATCTTGTTTCTTTTTTAGGTTAGAATCAGATGGAACTTCGTAACATCGTGGGGAAAACCCATACCCTGAGTGTCATCCAGCCAGGCTAATTCTACGATGCGGTCTACCTATACTGATTTCTACTGCCACTTGGAAAACGCCTAACGTCCTGACTAGTCTGCTAATTCCGGAACGAAACAAACAAAACAAAACAAATATATATGATGAATAAAATCCAATCACTTATGGATTTCTTGTTTCAAAGGTATACTGTGCCATTAGTAATACAACGTGGAGACGCCCCACGCCCTGATTAGTCTCATGTCCAGGCATTATCACTTGTGACACTTATTCCTATAATGATTAAATAAATATTTAAATCGGATCTGAGATACTGAACAATTAGGGCATCACAATGCATGCGTGATAGTGCGTCCGGCACAACATTAAGGCTCCCCTTACGGTGTACGATATGGAACTTAAAGCCCTGAAGTTTTAAGATCCATCTCGCTAAGCGTCCCGACAAGTCACTCAAATTCATGAGCCATTGGAGGCTCGCATGGTCAGTGATAATCGAAAATTCAAAGCCTTCTACATACGCTCTGAAACGCTTAACACACAAAACCGCCGCATAGCACTCCAACTCCGTAATGCTATATTTACGCTGTGCAGGATTTAATTTATGGGAGTAGAATGCGATGTGATGTTCTTCCTCGTCTCTAATTTGGTATAATACACCTCCGACTCCTGTTGTTGACGCGTCTACCTGAATGAAGTACGGTTGAGTGTAGTCCGCGTGTACCAGAACTGGTGCCGTGGTTAGTGCCGTTTTAAGTTGTTGGAACGCGAGTTCCACCTTCGGATTCCATTCAAGCTTCACCTTCTTTTTCAGCAAGTCCGTCAAGGGGGCTGTAACTGTAGAATATCCAGCAATGAATCGTTGATACCAACCACACATGCCTAAAAACCGACGAAGTTGGCGAGTTGTGGTAGGTGTGGGAAAATTCGTGATGGCATCAATTTTGTCCGGATTAACCTTAATACATCCTTCGCCGATGAGATATCCCAGATATTTGACCTGACGGAGAACAAAATGGCTCTTCTCAACGTTAATAGTTAAGTTGGCCCACGCAACCGCTCCGCAACGAGCCGGAGAAGTGCAAGGTGTTCAAATGTTCTAGACGTAACCAGTAAATCGTCCAGATACACGAAAACCCTGTCGTAGTACTGGTGAGGAATCACCCTGTCCATCAACCGACACATGCTTTGCGGTGCGTTGCATAACCCAAAAGGCATGACCACGAACTGATACAGAGGCCTACCCGGTACCGTGAATGCTGTTTTGCTTTTAGCATCACAGTCGAGTGGAATTTGCCAAAAGGCGTCTTTCAAATCCAAGCTCGATATGAAAGTTGTGTTTTCCAAACGACTCAGAAGACCGTTGATCAACGGTAAAGGATAGGCATCTTTCACAGTCGCGTCATTCACCCGTCGGGCATCTAGGCACAACCGAACCTTCCCATTTGACTTTTTCACCAAAGTAACCAGTGAACACCAGGGACTTTCACTCTCCTCAATCACGCCGAGCTCGATCATGCGGTCCAACTTGTAACAATTTTTAAAATTTTATGGGAATAACGTGAGCGTGGCGGAACACATTTGCTGGGTGAAATATCCCTGATTAAATTTTATTTTTATTTTGGGTATTGAACATTTTCTCAATTTTTTTTATTTTATATTTAAATCATTATTTTGTTATTATTTGATAAACCATTTCCCCTAACCTTTCCAATAAATTGATTTTGCTTATCAATATGTGAGCGTGTATGAGAGTGCATGGCACAAATCAGATTGATGTTGAGAATAGATGTACCAGTGAGGAGGAGAGAAGTTGGAGATGGAATATTTTTTTTTGATAATGATCGAGTGGAATAAATTTTAAAATGTTTTTTTTGGACCGGAGACGTTGGACAAGCAACATCAAAAAACCAAATTGGAAAAGTTACTGGATGGCTGGTTAAAAACTACAATTGGATTTGTTTTTTTTTGGACTTGGAGTTTTATGGATCGTCACATTTCAGCTATCTGAATATTACGTAAATATACATTTTTTTTTTTGATATATGTGATTATTTTAAAGTATGTGGATTTTTGTATTATAAGTATATAATGACTTATAATCTATATAAAGCCGAGAGACATACTCGTGTATAACAATATATATATATATTTAGTGAATATTGAAAATTTATTTGTTGTGGCACTTAGTTTGGTTCAAAGGATTTTTTTGTGTTAATTTGAACAAATTTTTTTGTTGTTACTACTTTGATACCATCTAAGTTTATGCCATTCCTAGTTTTATTTGGATCAAACTAATATTAGTTTGTAGTTTTTTTGAGTGGTGTTATTAATTTTTTTTGTACGTGTGAGCTGATTTGGACGAATAGCTGGAGTTTTTTTTTCGTGCCACAATAAGAAAGGTCATACAGATGGTTAACGAAGTAAACAGTTAGTCCATGGAAATTTTGTTTTGTTCCAAGTCAGGTGAATTAAATGATAACGGTCCAAGAACGGAAAGCGTACATGTGGTAAGCAGATAAATTTGTTTCGATCCTATATTATCCTATATACATACATATTTAATTTCATAATATTTTTTTTTTGGTTTCCTGAATTATAGCAAAATATACATAGTTGAGATTAGTTTTTTTTTATTTTCTAGCTTTGAAATTATTCAATACCCCACGCCCTTGAGTTCTCATAGAGCTTTTAGAGTACCGTGCCAGGAAAAAAAGAAACACGTGACGGGTTGTTTTTTTCTTCTTAATCGAAGATGGCGCCCAATTAAATACAGTTTTGACCCATGTCATAAAAATGAATAATTTCAAGGTGGAAGAAAGAATTTTCTTTTTGTGTCTTTTTTTATTAGGAAAGAATATTTTCTTTTATTTCAAATTTAACACATTTTTTTTCCATTCTTTTCATAGGTTATTTGACGGTTACTAAATTCTGGAAACTGAAAAACCATCGGATCACAGGATTCATTGTTCTTTCTTTTCATAACTATTAATTATACAATAGTTTCATTTTTTTGTATCTTACTTAAATTATTTAATTAATAATTTTTTTTGTTATTATAATTTTTTTTTCATATGCTAGTTTGTATTAGATAAATATTTTTTTTAAGGATTATAATGTGTTATATAAAATACTAAACCAAAAAAATTTATTCTTGTGTTATCTTTATTTATTTGAATTTTTTTTTTTGTAAAACCCGTTACATAAATGGCGCCCAACGTGGGGCCTAACTTTGAAGAATTTTTCTTTTAGTTAATTTAGTTATTATTTTTGCTTTAACTTATTTTTCTTTTTTTTTTCTTTAGATCTTTAATTAATAGCATTTAATTTTACAGCAAAAATCATTTTTTTTTTTTTTAATTAATTTAAAATTCATATTACAGCGCACATTGTTGATGCATATTTATTTTTACTGCAACTCACTCAATCATATATTTTTTTCTTAAATACATGTTAATGAAGAATCAAAAATGAACGCTGCATATTTGAGTGATAATGAAGTATTGTACGAGCTTAAATTACGGGAATTACGAGATACAGGAACTCAAGATGAGAGGAAACGAGAGCTGCGTCATCGATTAAGAAGCGAAGCGAAAGGTATTGAGATTATTCCAAGGACTTTCAACGGAGATATCGAGGAAGAATATTCTACTTGTGAAGAGAAATACAAATATTTAACAGCCCTACCAATCGGACAAAGGACACAAGAAGGTAAGCGTTTCAATACAAAAATTCAACATTTGAAGCTGCGTTTGGAGCGTTTAAATAATACCATTCCAGTTCATTCTCTCTGGAAATCCAATATTAATCAAATGATTATAAACCTCGCCACTTTAATTGACTCGAATTTAATAGTTTCTGGTGCGGAAGGTTCAGATAATCCTAATAATTTACCTAATTCCGATTTAGGTCAGTTATCAAACAATGGTGATTCTCAACCAACTATTAGGGTTACCGATAAAAACAAATTTTATGCAAATACTAATTTGCATGGTGCAATTATAAAAGATGTCAGTCGAGCAAAGAACTTTGCTAAATCTGCTGAAATAAGTTATAATAGTCTCTCAGAATCTGAATTTGATGATGAATTTATTCTACCTAATGGAGAGCCACCTCATGGTCGATCCACTGCGATTCCTAGAAGAGAGCGATTTCGCCCTAGAAGAATATGTCCCATTTATAAATGGAACGTCAAATTCAGTGGAGATGCTACAAGTATATCTGTTAATGATTTTCTTGAACAAATAAAGATGCGAGCAGGAACTGAGCAAGTGTCTGATCAAGAATTGCTTTTGGCCGCATATTATTTCTTCGAAGGTTCAGCGAAAATCTGGTTCCAAGCGTCATGTGGAAAATTTAATTCATGGCATCAATTAGTCTTGGCTTTGAAAAGGGATTTTCTCCCAGAAGATTACGATTACTGGCTTTTACGTGAAATAGATCAGAGAATACAAGGAAAAAATGAACCATTTAATATTTACTTAGCTCAGATGCAAATTTATTTTAAACAATTACACGAACCTGTGTCAGAAAATAGTATACTCAAAACAATCATTAGGAATTTGTTACCATTTTATTTAGAAAAGCTTCCGATATCGGAAATTAACTCAATTGAAAAATTAAAAACTCATTGCAAAAGAATTGAAGATTTGAGGTATAATTTAAATAGGGGAGCATCTTTGTCTAAACCACCTTTAGAGCCACGGGTTGACCGATTTCCTAGGAAACCTCGAGTTAATGCTTTTATTGCTGAACCATTAACGGAATTGCCCGTAGAACAGGTAGTAGAAAATTCGACTGCTATTGTTTCTGAAAATAGAGTGGAAATAGAAAAACCAAAGGTCAATAGCCCAACATGTTGGAATTGTTTAGAAATTGGTCATGTATTCTACAACTGTCTAAAGCCAAAATCAAAACTTTTTTGTTATAGGTGCGGTAAGGTAGGGTTTATTACAAGCAAATGCCCTAAATGTTGCCCTGCTTCGGAAAACCAATAGTAGAAATTGGAGGTCCGAGTCTCCCTAATTTCTTTCATTTTAAGGCTCCTAAAATTTCCAAAAGCACACAAAATAGACCGTGTTTCTTTTATTTTCAAAATGTACTAAACTCAATGATTCATTATTCTTCTGATGGAAGACCAACCATAGAAGTTAAAATTTTAGATTTACTCATTGAAGGACTTCTTGATTCTGGTGCTAGTTGCACGATTTTTGGAATTAATTCTGCCAAGATAATTTCTGATTTAAAACTTGCAATATTTCCAATTGATTCATCTATTTCAACAGCGGATGGGACCACACACCAAATTAAGGGATACGTAAATGTACCCTTTACATACAATAATAAAACATTGGTAGTTCCGACGCTGATTGTACCTTCCATAACAACTACGCTTATTTTAGGCATGGACTTTTGGAAGCTTTTTAATATTAAACCTGTTGTTGGGAATCTTTCTAATGCGGTACTAGACAATAAAATTTCTGAAGTACAACATGTGCTATCAGTTCCACAGATCGAAGAGTTAAAACGTTCTCTATCAAAATTTCAATTATCAAATCAAGATAGAATCGGTCGCACAAATGTTTTATCCCACATTATTGATACAGGTGATGCGCGACCAATTAAGCAGCGAAATTATCCCACATCGCCGTATATGCAGGAAAAAATTGATTTAGAAATTGACCGCATGCTTCGACTAGATGTTATAGAAAAGTCTAGCAGTCCATGGAGCAATCCTTTGGTATGCGTTTCTAAACCCAATGGGAAAATCCGCCTTTGCTTAGATTCTAAAAAGCTAAATGTGGTCACAAAACAGGATGCATATCCTTTGCCACATATTGCTAGAATATTAGGTCGATTTAAAAGCACCAATTTCCTCTCCAGTGTAGATTTGTCTGACGCTTTTTGGCAGATTCCGCTGGATGAGTCGTCAAAAGAAAAGACAGCGTTTTCAATTTCATCTCGTGGCCACTTTCACTTCAAGGTAATGCCGTTTGGGTTACATAATGCGCCACAAACTCAAGCCCGATTGATGGATCAAGTTTTGGTTGTAGATCTGGAACCACAAGTGTTCGTTTATCTCGACGATATAATTATATCGACTGAGACATATGAAGAGCATTTGCACCTTTGAATGTGGTTGCAGATCGTTTGGAAAAGGCTAAACTTACCATAAATTTGGAAAAATCTAAGTTTTTACAAAATCAAATTAAGTATTTAGGCTACATCATCTCACAAGAAGGACTTAGGACAGATCCTGATAAGGTATCGGCTATCCTAAATTATCCTACTCCCAATTCTGTAAAAACGGTTCGGCGATTACTAGGAATGGCTAGCTGGTACAGGCGTTTTATAAAAGATTTTTCGACTATTACATCACCTATTTCCGACGTGTTGAAAAAAGGAAAGAAATTTGCCTGGAGCGAATCTGCGGACAATGCTTTTTTGAAATTAAAAACGCTTCTCATATCCCCACCTATTCTAGCCAACCCGGTATTTTCTGAGCAGTTTATTATACAAACAGATGCATCTGATGTTGGAGTTGGGGCGGTATTAAGCCAAGGTGAAGGTGAAAATGAAAGGGTGGTGTCAATCTTTAGCCAAAAGCTCACAACTCAGCAAAGGAAGTACCATACGACCGAGAAAGAGTGTTTGGCGGTGATACTGGCCATTGAAAGGTTTCGACCTTATATTGAGGGAAGCTACTTTGCCGTTATTACCGATCATGCGTCACTTCTTTGGTTAAATAATTTAAATGACCCCAGTGGTAGACTTGGTCGTTGGGCATTGCGGCTGCAACAATACAAGTTCGATTTGAGGCACAGGAAGGGCCGGTTTAATGTAGTACCTGATGCGCTTTCCCGGGCAATGTCATGTGATGTGTTAACAATAGAGAAGGATGTTTGGTTTGAGAATATAAAAAGTGGATTGGAGAATCACAACGAAAAATTTCCTGATTTTAAAATTGAAGAAAATCAAATATATAAATTGTTTCCAGGATCAAAATTCAAATTGGTTGTTCCGTTGTCACAAAGGGCTGACATTCTTAAACGTTGCCATGATGATCCATTAGCAGCACATTTGGGTGTATTTAAAACCGCCTATCGTATTAAACAAAATTATTTTTGGCCTAATATTGACCATACTGTCAAGCAATATATAAAAAATTGTGAAACATGTAAGGCATCTAAAGATGGCCCGATAGCCAAATCTCCTATGGGCTCCCATAAATCACCAACTGAACCATGGAGCACTATCGCTGTTGATTATTTAGGTCCGTTAACAAGATCCAAATCTGGTAATTCATTCGTTTTGGTGATTATAGATATATTTACTAAGTTCGTTCTTCTTTTCCCTCTTCGTAAATCAGATACGAAATCTACAATCAGAATTCTGGAGAATCATATTTTCCTTGTATATGTAACCCCAAGAACCTTAATATCTGATAATGGTCCTCAGTTCACCGCAATCCAATTTACCAAATTTTTAAAAGAAAATGGAGTGAATCACTTTCGGAATGCTAATTATCACCCGAAAAATAACCCTGCAGAGCGTGTTAACAGGGTACTTTTGTCGGCAATCAGATCGTACGTGAAAACCGATCATCGGGAATGGGATCAATATATTCACAAAATTGCTTGCGCGATTAGGACAGCTCGTCATGATTCGACGGGATTTACCCCATTTTTCCTAAATTTTGGACGGGAAATTTACCATCACGGATATTTACCTATTAATGGAAAACAAGATGTATCAGAATCCTCAGATGATCCAATGAAAACAAGAATTAACTATTTAAGAGATGAATTTAGAGAAATCAATAAAATTGTCCAGGATAATTTACTAAAATCATACGAAAAGTATGCTCAACATTATAACCTTAGATCAAAAGCTCGAACACATGATGTAGGAGACGTTGTTTGGAAAAGAAATTTCCAATTATCAAATGCAGCTCAAAATTTCAGCGCTAAATTAGCTCCAAAATGGGTGAAATGCCGAATAAAACGAAAAGTGGGTTCAAGTACTTATCTACTAGAAAGTATCAATGGCAAGGAAATTGGAATTTTTCATACAAAAGACTTTAAAGCCAATGCCCTTAGTTGACAAATAAATATGAGTTGAGTGGTGAGATAATGCTGACAATGTGTGCGCGTGTTGTAATAATTAATCTAAATTTTGGAATTATTTTTGGTTAGGTTTATTTTATTTAAGTTTAAAAAAAAATTTTTTTTTCTTCAGCTATGGGTAATGATCAAACCTATTTAAACAAAAAATTTATATCTTAGATCCTTTATCACAGATACTAATTTAGAAATAAAAATAAAAAGTATAAACTAAAAATCACCTTTATTTTATTAGATTTAAGTTTTTCTTAGGTTATTTTAGTGTTTAGTTGTTTAAAAAAAAAAAAAAAATTCAAAAACAAAATGAAACAGTTTGGTTGACTAAATTTCAGATTGTTTGGCTTTTTATTTTTTTTATTTAGTTTATTTGATCTTTATATTGATAAGAAATTTAAGTTTTGGTTTATGATTTCATTTGGTTGATGTTATTCAGATTGGTTTATTCATTATTAATTCATATTCAGCTGAAAGGGTTGATAAATATTTTTTTTTAGGGTTATTGAACCCTGTTGTGTTTTTTTAAGTAGCTGGTTATCAGCACTTGTTTTAATATCAAAAAAAAATTTTTCATGGTTAATTCTTGATCTTGCCCAGGTTTAATTTTCCATACGCTATCAAGGGTTAATCTAATGAGTAAATTTTTTTTTGTTTCGCTTAATTTTGATTTTGCTCAGGCTTATTGTTCCATATGCTATCAAAATTGAGTGAAGTGTAATTTATTATTATCATCATTTTTTTTTTGTTTGCATAACTGATGTTTTGAAGCAATTTATTATTGTTATTTCGAAATTTAAATTTGGATATTAGAATAAATAAAAATAACAAAAAAATAGAAGAAAGAAAAAAATATATCAAACAATTCTTACATGTACGGTTATTTTTTTTCTGGAAACTGACAAAACATCAATGTACCTAAAACTATTGGGTAACCCCAATACAAAAAAAATCAGTTTCATTCATCGGATTTAACATTATTCAGATCAATTTTTTGTTCATAAAATAAATAAATAAATCATACAGATTTATATAGGTAATAACCTAAAACGGCACTGAAATACAAGCGATTTAAGGCTTAATTTCACGTTTTCATTGTTTCTAAAAGAATAATATATGTAGCTGAATTTGATATTTTGTTAACAAAATTATCACTTTTCCATTAAATTTCTGAAATACAAGCGATTTAAGGCTTAATTTCACGTTTTCATTGTTTCTAAAAGAATAATATAGCTGAATTTGATATTTTGTTATCAAAATTGTCACTTTTCCATTAAATTTCTGAAATACAAGCGATTTAAGGCTTAATTTCACGTTTTCATTGTTTCTAAAAGAATAATATAGCTGAATTTGATATTTTGTTAACAAAATTATCACTTTTCCTCTTAATTTCACGTTTTCATTGTTTCTAGAAGAATAATATAGCTGAATTTGATATTTTGTTAATAAAATTATCACTTTTCCATTAAATTTCTGAAATACAAGCGATTTAAGGCTTAATTTCACGTTTTCATTGTTTCTAAAAGAATAATATAGCTGAATTTGATATTTTGTTAACAAAATTATCACTTTTCCATTAAATTTCTGAAATACAAGCGATTTAAGGCTTAATTTCACGTTTTCATTGTTTCTAAAAGAATAATATATGTAGCTGAATTTGATATTTTGTTAACAAAATTATCACTTTTCCATTAAATCTCTGAAATACAAGCGATTTAAGGCTTAATTTCATGTTTTCATTGTTTCTAGAAGAATAATATAGCTGAATTTGATACTTTGTTAACAAAATTATCACTTTTCCATTAAATTTCTGAAATACAAGCGATTTAAGGCTTAATTTCACGTTTTCATTGTTTCTAAAAGAATAATATAGCTGAATTTGATATTTTGTTAACAAAATTATCACTTTTCCATTAAATCTCTGAAATACAAGCGATTTAAGGCTTAATTTCATGTTTTCATTGTTTCTAGAAGAATAATATAGCTGAATTTGATATTTTGTTAACAAAATTATCACTTTTCCATTAAATCTCTGAAATACAAGCGATTTAAGGCTTAATTTCACGTTTTCATTGTTTCTAAAAGAATAATATATGTAGCTGAATTTGATATTTTGTTAACAAAATTATCACTTTTCCATTAAATTTCTGAAATACAAGCGATTTAAGGCTTAATTTCATGTTTTCATTGTTTCTAAAAGAATAATATATGTAGCTGAATTTGATATTTTGTTAACAAAATTATCACTTTTCCATTAAATCTCTGAAATACAAGCGATTTAAGGCTTAATTTCATGTTTTCATTGTTTCTAGAAGAATAATATAGCTGAATTTGATATTTTGTTAACAAAATTATCACTTTTCCATTAAATTTCTGAAATACAAGCGATTTAAGGCTTAATTTCACGTTTTCATTGTTTCTAAAAGAATAATATAGCTGAATTTGATATTTTGTTAACAAAATTATCACTTTTCCATTAAATTTCTGAAATACAAGCGATTTAAGGCTTAATTTCACGTTTTCATTGTTTCTAAAAGAATAATATATGTAGCTGAATTTGATATTTTGTTAACAAAATTATCACTTTTCCATTAAATCTCTGAAATACAAGCGATTTAAGGCTTAATTTCATGTTTTCATTGTTTCTAGAAGAATAATATAGCTGAATTTGATATTTTGTTAACAAAATTATCACTTTTCCATTAAATCTCTGAAATACAAGCGATTTAAGGCTTAATTTCACGTTTTCATTGTTTCTAAAAGAATAATATATGTAGCTGAATTTGATATTTTGTTAACAAAATTATCACTTTTCCATTAAATTTCTGAAATACAAGCGATTTAAGGCTTAATTTCACGTTTTCATTGTTTCTAAAAGAATAATATAGCTGAATTTGATATTTTGTTATCAAAATTGTCACTTTTCTATTAAATCTGAAATACAAGCGATTTAAGGCTTAATTTCACGTTTTCATTGTTTCTAAAAGAATAATATATGTAGCTGAATTTGATATTTTGTTAACAAAATTATCACTTTTCCATTAAATCTCTGAAATACAAGCGATTTAAGGCTTAATTTCATGTTTTCATTGTTTCTAGAAGAATAATATAGCTGAATTTGATATTTTGTTAACAAAATTATCACTTTTCCATTAAATCTCTGAAATACAAGCGATTTAAGGCTTAATTTCACGTTTTCATTGTTTCTAAAAGAATAATATAGCTGAATTTGATATTTTGTTAACAAAATTATCACTTTTCCATTAAATCTCTGAAATACAAGCGATTTAAGGCTTAATTTCATGTTTTCATTGTTTCTAGAAGCATAATATAGCTGAATTTGATATTTTGTTAACAAAATTATCACTTTTCCATTAAATTTCTGAAATACAAGCGATTTAAGGCTTAATTTCACGTTTTCATTGTTTCTAGAAGAATAATATAGCTGAATTTGATATTTTGTTAACAAAATTATCACTTTTCCATTAAATTTCTGAAATACAAGCGATTTAAGGCTTAATTTCACGTTTTCATTGTTTCTAAAAGAATAATATAGCTGAATTTGATATTTTGTTAACAAAATTATCACTTTTCCATTAAATTTCTGAAATACAAGCGATTTAAGGCTTAATTTCATGTTTTCATTGTTTCTAAAAGAATAATATATGTAGC
>OY282560.1:251007398-251019898 GCA_958295665.1 Tipula vernalis
TCTGAAATACAAGCGATTTAAGGCTTAATTTCATGTTTTCATTGTTTCTAGAAGAATAATATAGCTGAATTTGATATTTTGTTAACAAAATTATCACTTTTCCATTAAATCTCTGAAATACAAGCGATTTAAGGCTTTATTTCATGTTTTCATTGTTTCTAAAAGAATAATATAGCTGAATTTGATATTTTGTTAACAAAATTATCACTTTTCCATTAAATTTCTGAAATACAAGCGATTTAAGGCTTAATTTTACGTTTTCATTGTTTCTAAAAGAATAATATAGCTGAATTTGATATTTTGTTAACCAAATTATCACTTTTCCATTAAATCTCTGAAATACAAGCGATTTAAGGCTTAATTTCATGTTTTCATTGTTTCTAGAAGAATAATATAGCTGAATTTGATATTTTGTTAACAAAATTATCACTTTTCCATTAAATCTCTGAAATACAAGCGATTTAAGGCTTAATTTCACGTTTTCATTGTTTCTAAAAGAATAATATAGCTGAATTTGATATTTTGTTAACAAAATTATCACTTTTCCATTAAATCTCTGAAATACAAGCGATTTAAGGCTTAATTTCATCTTTTCATTGTTTCTAAAAGAATAATATAGCTGAATTTGATATTTTGTTAACAAAATTATCACTTTTCCATTAAATTTCTGAAATACAAGCGATTTAAGGCTTAATTTCACGTTTTCATTGTTTCTAAAAGAATAATATAGCTGAATTTGATATTTTGTTATCAAAATTGTCACTTTTCCATTAAATTTCTGAAATACAAGCGATTTAAGGCTTAATTTCACGTTTTCATTGTTTCTAAAGGAATAATATAGCTGAATTTGATATTTTGTTAACAAAATTATCACTTTTCCATTAAATCTCTGAAATACAAGCGATTTAAGGCTTAATTTCATGTTTTCATTGTTTCTAAAAGAATAATATAGCTGAATTTGATATTTTGTTAACAAAATTATCACTTTTCCATTAAATTTCTGAAATACAAGCGATTTAAGGCTTAATTTCATGTTTTCATTGTTTCTAAAAGAATAATATAGCTGAATTTGATATTTTGTTATCAAAATTGTCACTTTTCCATTAAATTTCTGAAATACAAGCGATTTAAGGCTTAATTTCATGTTTTCATTGTTTCTAGAAGAATAATATAGCTGAATTTGATATTTTGTTAACAAAATTATCACTTTTCCATTAAATTTCTGAAATACAAGCGATTTAAGGCTTAATTTCACGTTTTCATTGTTTCTAAAAGAATAATATAGCTAAATTTGATATTTTGTTAACAAAATTATCACTTTTCCATTAAATCTCTGAAATACAAGCGATTTAAGGCTTAATTTCATGTTTTCATTGTTTCTAGAAGAATAATATAGCTGAATTTGATATTTTGTTAACAAAATTATCACTTTTCCATTAAATTTCTGAAATACAAGCGATTTAAGGCTTAATATCACGTTTTTATTGTTTCTAAAAGAATAATATAGCTGAATTTGATATTTTGTTAACAAAATTGTCACTTTTCCATTAAATTTCTGAAATACAAGCGATTTAAGGCTTAATTTCATGTTTTCATTGTTTCTAGAAGAATAATATAGCTGAATTTGATATTTTGTTAACAAAATTATCACTTTTCCATTAAATCTCTGAAATACAAGCGATTTAAGGCTTAATTTCATGTTTTCATTGTTTCTAGAAGAATAATATAGCTGAATTTGATATTTTGTTAACAAAATTATCACTTTTCCATTAAATTTCTGAAATACAAGCGATTTAAGGCTTAATATCACGTTTTCATTGTTTCTAAAAGAATAATATAGCTGAATTTGATATTTTGTTAACAAAATTGTCACTATTCCATTAAATTTCTGAAATACAAGCGATTTAAGGCTTAATTTCATGTTTTCATTGTTTCTAGAAGAATAATATAGCTGAATTTGATATTTTGTTAACAAAATTATCACTTTTCCATTAAATTTCTGAAATACATGCGATTTTTGGCTTAATTTCACGTTTTCATTGTTTCTAAAAGAATAATATAGCTGAATTTGATATTTTGCTATCAAAATTGTCACTTTTCCATTAAATTTCTCAAATACAAGCGATTTAAGGCTTAATTTCACGTTTTCATTGTTTCTAAAAGAATAATATAGCTGAATTTGATATTTTGTTAACAAAATTATCACTTTTCCATTAAATTTCTGAAATACAAGCGATTTAAGGCTTAATTTCATGTTTTCATTGTTTCTAGAAGAATAATATAGCTGAATTTGATATTTTGTTAACAAAATTATCACTTTTCCATTAAATTTCTGAAATACAAGCGATTTAAGGCTTAATTTCACGTTTTCATTGTTTCTAAAAGAATAATATAGCTGAATTTGATATTTTGTTAACAAAATTATCACTTTTCCATTAAATTTCTGAAATACAAGCGATTTAAGGCTTAATTTCACGTTTTCATTGTTTCTAAAAGAATAATATAGCTGAATTTGATATTTTGTTAACAAAATTATCACTTTTCCATTAAATCTCTGAAATACAAGCGATTTAAGGCTTAATTTCATGTTTTCATTGTTTCTAGAAGAATAATATAGCTGAATTTGATATTTTGTTAACAAAATTATCACTTTTCCATTAAATTTCTGAAATACAAGCGATTTAAGGCTTAATTTCACGTTTTCATTGTTTCTAAAAGAATAATATAGCTGAATTTGATATTTTGTTAACAAAATTTTCACTTTTCCATCTCTGAAATACAAGCGATTTAAGGCTTAATTTCATGTTTTCATTGTTTCTAGAAGAATAATATAGCTAAATTTGATATTTTGTTAACAAAATTATCACTTTTCCATTAAATTTCTGAAATACAAGCGATTTAAGGCTTAATGTCACGTTTTCATTGTTTCTAAAAGAATAATATAGCTGAATTTGATATTTTGTTATCAAAATTGTCACTTTTCCATTAAATTTCTGAAATACAAGTGATTTAAGGCTTTATTTCACGTTTTCATTGTTTCTTAAAGAATAATATAGCTGAATTTGATATTTTGTTAACAAAATTATCACTTTTCCATTAAATCTCTGAAATACAAGCGATTTGAGGCTTAATTTCATGTTTTCATTGTTTCTAGAAGAATAGTATAGCTGAATTTGATATTTTGTTAACAAAATTATCACTTTTCCATTAAATTTCTGAAATACAAGCGATTTAAGGCTTAATTTCATGTTTTCATTGTTTCTAAAAGAATAATATAGCTGAATTTGATATTTTGTTATCAAAATTGTCACTTTTCCATTAAATTTCTGAAATTCAAGCGATTTAAGGCTTAATTTCATGTTTTCATTGTTTCTAGAAGAATAATATAGCTGAATTTGATATTTTGTTAACAAAATTATCACTTTTCCATTAAATTTCTGAAATACAAGCGATTTAAGGCTTAATTTCACGTTTTCATTGTTTCTAAAAGAATAATATAGCTGAATTTGATATTTTGTTAACAAAATTATCACTTTTCCATTAAATCTCTGAAATACAAGCGATTTAATGCATAATTTCATGTTTTCATTGTTTCTAGAAGAATAGTATAGCTGAATTTGATATTTTGTTAACAAAATTATCACTTTTCCATTAAATTTCTGAAATACAAGCGATTTAAGGCTTAATTTCATGTTTTCATTGTTTCTAAAAGAATAATATAGCTGAGTTTGATATTTTGTTATCAAAATTGTCACTTTTCCATTAAATTTCTGAAATTCAAGCGATTTAAGGCTTAATTTCATGTTTTCATTGTTTCTAGAAGAATAATATAGCTGAATTTGATATTTTGTTAACAAAATTATCACTTTTCCATTAAATTTCTGAAATACAAGCGATTTAAGGCTTAATTTCACGTTTTCATTGTTTCTAAAAGAATAATATAGCTGAATTTGATATTTTGTTAACAAAATTGTCACTTTTCCATTAAATTTCTGAAATACAAGTGATTTAAGGCTTTATTTCACGTTTTCATTGTTTCTAAAAGAATAATATAGCTGAATTTGATATTTTGTTAACAAAATTATCACTTTTCCATTAAATCTCTGAAATACAAGCGATTTGAGGCTTAATTTCATGTTTTCATTGTTTCTAGAAGAATAGTATAGCTGAATTTGATATTTTGTTAACAAAATTATCACTTTTCCATTAAATTTCTGAAATACAAGCGATTTAAGGCTTAATTTCATGTTTTCATTGTTTCTAAAAGAATAATATAGCTGAGTTTGATATTTTGTTATCAAAATTGTCACTTTTCCATTAAATTTCTGAAATTCAAGCGATTTAAGGCTTAATTTCATGTTTTCATTGTTTCTAGAAGAATAATATAGCTGAATTTGATAATTTTGTTAACAAAATTATCACTTTTCCATTAAATTTCTGAAATACAAGCGATTTAAGGCTTAATTTCACGTTTTCATTGTTTCTAAAAGAATAATATAGCTGAATTTGATATTTTGTTAACAAAATTATCACTTTTCCATTAAATCTCTGAAATACAAGCGATTTAATGCATAATTTCATGTTTTCATTGTTTCTAGAAGAATAATATAGCTGAATTTGATATTTTGTTAACAAAATTATCACTTTTCCATTAAATTTCTGAAATACAAGCGATTTAAGGCTTAATTTCACGTTTTCATTGTTTCTAAAAGAATAATATAGCTGAATTTGATATTTTGTTAACAAAATTGTCACTTTTCCATTTAATTTCTGAAATACAAGCGATTTAAGGCTTAATTTCATGTTTTCATTGTTTCTAGAAGAATAATATAGCTGAATTTGATATTTTGTTAACAAAATTATCACTTTTCCATTAAATTTCTGAAATACAAGCGATTTAAGGCTTAATTTCATGTTTTCATTGTTTCTAAAAGAATAATATAGCTGAATTTGATATTTTGTTAACAAAAATTATCACTTTTCCATTAAATCTCTGAAATACAAGCGATTTAAGGCTTAATTTCATGTTTTCATTGTTTCTAGAAGAATAATATAGCTGAATTTGATATTTTGTTAACAAAATTATCACTTTTCCATTAAATCTCTGAAATACAAGCGATTTAAGGCTTAATTTCATGTTTTCATTGTTTCTAGAAGAATAATATAGCTGAATTTGATATTTTGTTAACAAAATTATCACTTTTCCATTAAATTTCTGAAATACAAGCGATTTAAGGCTTAATTTCATGTTTTCATTGTTTCTAGAAGAATAATATAGCTGAATTTGATATTTTGTTATCAAAATTGTCACTTTTTCATTAAATTTCGGAAATACAAGCGATTTATGGCTTAATTTCACGTTTTCATTGTTTCTAAAAGAATAATATAGCTGAATTTGATATTTTGTTATCAAAATTGTCACTTTTCCATTAAATTTCTGAAATACAAGCGATTTAAGGCTTAATTTCACGTTTTCATTGTTTCTAAAAGAATAAAATAGCTGAATTTTATCAACCCAAATCAACCCATGTGACATTTACGCTCCGACACAAAAATAACAGTCTACACAAATACCTCAATAGGATGCAAGTGCCGCAGGCTGAATCGGCTAAATACCTTGGTCTGCATTTAGATTCAAGGCTCAACTGGAAACATCATGTGAGACAAAAAGCTGAACAGATACGATTAAAACAACGTCAAATGTACTGGTTAATTGGGCATCATTCCAAAATGAACCTGTATTGCAAAAGACTAGTCTACCAGACTATCTTCAAACCAATATGGATGTATGGTGCGCAGCTATGGGGTTGTACTCATAAATCCAATAGAGACTTTATACAACGTAGCCAAAATAAATTTCTTCGAATGGTCACCAACGCTTACCGATTTGTGACTAACAGAGAAATACACAATGATCTAAAAATACAATTGATAGACGACGTCATCCGCGAATGTGCCATTAAACATGAGAAGAGGCTTCTTAACCACACCAACGTTGAGGCTGTACAACTACTGGACAGTACAAACGAAATAAGGCGGCTCAAACGAATCAAACCACATGAGCTAACCGTATGAATATTATATCTTAAGGGAACTGGATACTGGTCCAGCAGACCCACACAAGTTTATGCTTATCTCATAAGTACTAATGTCAACCTTACTAATGAATTAATAATGTTTAAGATTGTAGTAGCCATATCAATAAAGATGTTTTTTAAAAAAAAAAAAAAACTTTTCCATTAAATTTCTGAAATACAAGCGATTTAAGGCTTAATTTCACGTTTTCATTGTTTCTAAAAGAATAATATAGCTGAATTTGATATTTTGTTATCAAAATTGTCACTTTTCCATTAAATTTCTGAAATACAAGCGATTTAAGGCTTAATTTCATGTTTTCATTGTTTCTAAAAGAATAATATAGCTGAATTTGATATTTTGTTAACAAAATTATCACTTTTCCATTAAATTTCTGAAATACAAGCGATTTAAGGCTTAATTTCACGTTTTCATTGTTTCTAAAAGAATAATATAACTGAATTTGATATTTTGTTAACAAAATTATCACTTTTCCATTAAATCTCTGAAATACAATCGATTTAAGGCTTAATTTCATGTTTTCATTGTTTCTAAAAGAATAATATAGCTGAATTTGATATTTTGTTAACAAAATTATCACTTTTCCATTAAATCTCTGAAATACAAGCGATTTAAGGCTTAATTTCACGTTTTCATTGTTTCTAAAAGAATAATATAGCTGAATTTGATATTTTGTTATCAAAATTGTCACTTTTCCATTAAATTTCTGAAATACAAGCGATTTAAGGCTTAATTTCACGTTTTCATTGTTTCTAGAAGAATAATATAGCTGAATTTGATATTTTGTTAACAAAATTATCACTTTTCCATTAAATTTCTGAAATACAAGCGATTTAAGGCTTAATTTCACGTTTTCATTGTTTCTAAAAGAATAATATAGCTGAATTTGATATTTTGTTAACAAAATTGTCACTTTTCCATTTAATTTCTGAAATACAAGCGATTTAAGGCTTAATTTCATGTTTTCATTGTTTCTAGAAGAATAATATAGCTGAATTTGATATTTTGTTAACAAAATTATCACTTTTCCATTAAATTTCTGAAATACAAGCGATTTAAGGCTTAATTTCACGTTTTCATTGTTTCTAAAAGAATAATATAGCTGAATTTGATATTTTGTTATCAAAATTGTCACTTTTCCATTAAATTTCTGAAATACAAGTGATTTAATGCTTAATTTCACGTTTTCATTGTTTCTAAAAGAATAATATAGCTGAATTTGATATTTTGTTAACAAAATTGTCACTTTTCCATTAAATCTCTGAAATACAAGCGATTTAAGGCTTAATTTCATGTTTTCATTGTTTCTAAACGAATAATATAACTGAATTTGATATTTTGTTAACAAAATTATCACTTTTCCATTAAATCTCTGAAATACAAGCGATTTAAGGCTTAATTTCATGTTTTCATTGTTTCTAGAAGAATAATATAGCTGAATTTGATATTTTGTTAACAAAATTATCACTTTTCCATTAAATTTCTGAAATACATGCGATTTTTGGCTTAATTTCACGTTTTCATTGTTTCTAAAAGAATAATATAGCTGAATTTGATATTTTGCTATCAAAATTGTCACTTTTCCATTAAATTTCTCAAATACAAGCGATTTAAGGCTTAATTTCACGTTTTCATTGTTTCTAAAAGAATAATATAGCTGAATTTGATATTTTGTTAACAAAATTATCACTTTTCCATTAAATTTCTGAAATACAAGCGATTTAAGGCTTAATTTCATGTTTTCATTGTTTCTAGAAGAATAATATAGCTGAATTTGATATTTTGTTAACAAAATTATCACTTTTCCATTAAATTTCTGAAATACAAGCGATTTAAGGCTTAATTTCACGTTTTCATTGTTTCTAAAAGAATAATATAGCTGAATTTGATATTTTGTTAACAAAATTATTTCTTGATGGATCTATTCAACTCAGCTAGTTCAACCGTATCTGAACATGACTCACCAGAAACCGAACAAAATGCCAAAGAATGTGGAGACTGTAAGTATGCACCAGTCACTATATAACCTAATTTGGAAGCCTGAAGAGTAGGCAATCCAGACTTCAATCTGATCACGTTGGGTAGCAAAACATCCCAAAACGTTTCCAGACCAAGCAACACATCAATAGCTCGGACAGAATTAAATCCCGGATCGGCCAACTGCACCGAATTGGGAATTCCCCATCTTGAAAAGGAGAAATCACTGGATGGTAATTTTGATGTAATCTCAGGTACGACCGAGAATTGTAACTCCTGCTTATAATTGCTGACACGAGACTGAATCACCGCTGACACACATTTGTTAATCCTAACAATACCTCCATTCAATGTCTGAACTTCCGAATTGATTGAACTTGAATTCAATTGTACGGTTTTTGCAAATGTTCTGACATGTAGTTGTCTGAGCTCGCATTGTCCAACAGCGCCCTACACTCGTGAAGTTTACCATTACGATCAACCAATTTTATCACTGCCGTTGCAAACAATACTCTCTTTTTGTGGACTGTATTAGACTATGAGTTTGCGTTACATAATGCCATTAGTGAAGACGACTTTCCCGTTGTAATGGACTCTGATCCCTGCGAATGACTCGTTGAGCTCTGTTGTCCCTCCTCACCTGTTTTTGGAAAATGCAACAACGTATGGTGTGGTTTTTGACAGTTCTTACACCTCTGGGATGTACATTCCTTAAGTAAATGTCCAACCCTCAAACAATTGATGCATCGTCTTCGTTTCATTACCAACTCAGACCTATTTTGTGGCGTCATAGCCAAAAATTTCGCACACATATACCAAGCGTGAGCTTGTTCACCGCACAAATCACATGAACCACTATTTGCCTTAAATTTCGCAGAACTGCTCGAATTTCCAGTTGACACCACGAATGCTTTAGCCTTGATAGGCTTTGACTGAAGTTTCACTGCTGTGGCATCCAACAGCCCGTTAGACACCTGCAAAATTCTACACTCTTTTGACATAAATTCTTTCAACTTCACCCAAGTTGGATTAATATTTTGTTCTAACTGTGATTCCCATTTACGTATTAACGAACGATTAAATTTTTGGGTTACCATACTGATCAAGAATAATTCGGACATTGTATCCAATCTAATGTCTAGCGCCTCAAGTGATGAGACATGAGAGTTCACTGAGTTAAGAAGCTCTCTTAAAAGTTGCGGATTATCGCCTGCCAATGAAGGCAAACTAGTCAACTTCTTCACATGAGAGTCCACTATCAAACGTTTATCATCATACCGCTTTACCAACTCAGTCCAAGCTAACCGATATGCTTCTGCTGACAAGGTAATATGACCTATTGTTGCCTTTGCTTCTCCTCTCAGACAATCATCCAAATACGAAAATTTCAATATAGGAGGAACATTAACATTGCTGTGAATGATTAACATATACTTCTCCTTAAACACTAACCACTCAGCAGGATTACCATCGAAAGGTTTAATCTTCAACTCAGGTAAATTCAACGAACACTTTGGCATCTGATTATCAGCCGCCACAACAACTCTGGAATTACCCGACTCCCTCTGGGAAACCGCCACAGGTTCCCTCAATCGACTTAATTGCCCCGACACATTGGCATAAACTCGTAAATAGATGGACTCAAACTCGCCAAGCGCCGATCTGATTTGATCATAAAACTCACCTGTCAACTCCGTTGCCAAGTCTGTAATTCCCTGAAACTCGGTCCAGGTATTACTTAACAAAATTTCACGCGCCTCTAACTCCGCGATTTCAAAACCAGTACTCTCTTTTTCGTCAAAGAAGCTTTTGATCGACGTGACTCTATCGTTTACAATATTTAATTTTTTCACAATTTTATCTCTTAACAACTCTATCTTCGTCATTTTTTAATAAATTAATAGCTTTTGCTTTTTTAATTCGACTTATGTATAAATAACTAATGTATAAGTAACTAATGTATAAATTACTTATCTAATTTTCTCGCCACTGATGATTCCCGGTTGCATCTGTTAACGGTAACTCTTCATTTTGTTTTTTTACAGTTGATTTTTGTTGGCCGTTATCTCCACGTTCTTTGTTACACCACCCAATTGGTGGTTTAGTACTCGTTTGTTCGCACGTCGCTAAAAAACTTTTATATTGATGATTTTTTTTTTGATTTTTTCGTTGATGTTAATTGGATATTAGGCCCACACAATTACGACCAATAATCCTTTTTATTCTCTGATGTACGTGCTAATCCTCTAAACACGTGTTTTTATAGGTTATGTTCCTATGTCTCTGTACTTCTTTCAACGATGAATATGTAAATACTTTTCGTATCCGGCTCGCTTTGGACCAAAATTATGTTAGGTTTTTTTCCACTGGTTTTTGGACTTTTGACCTTTCTCAAATTTAATGATAATTTAATTCAACAAATTGGCACACCCAATTTTATACTCTCCAATGAAAAATGAATTCACAAAAAAATGAAACGCATTAAAATTATATTATTTTAAATCTCAAACAATACGACTTTTATTTTTCTGGTCTTATTCTACCGCTGTACAGATCCAAACTACTCTTTTTTCTCCCACAAACGACTCTCTTCTTTTACTCAAAAAAAACAAAAAAAAATTAATATTGTTGTCTCATTTACAAACTTATTTCAGTCCCATCTATGAACCAAAAGCAGGTAACGTAAGCTTGAATAAACTTTAACAGATTGGCTCTGAAAATTGAGATGGCTCGGGCTTGATTAGGATGTAATAATATGACTGATAGTATTTTTTCATTTGAGTGAAGGTATTATATGTACTATCCTCAGATTCGAAGGAATACGCCAAGTCGCCATTGCGGAATATTCTTGCTAAATATGAGGATAAATTATTTTATTCTTAAACGACCATCATTTAACAATTAATTCAGAACTGGCACGGACCAGGGGAATCCGACTGTCTAATTAAAACAAAGCATTGTGATGGCCCTAGCGGGTGATGACACAATATGATTTCTGCCCAGTGCTCTGAATGTCAACGTGAAGAAATTCAAGCAAGCGCGGGTAAACGGCGGGAGTAACTATGACTCTCTTAAGGCAGGGACCCTATGATTTTTCATGGGGTACGGGATTGACGACCCCGCCGTACCTGAGTTAATTGCAGTGTCTGTTTCCATAGTTTGGGCGGCTGCGAGCGGGCGTCTGTCTTGGATCAAGCGGCTCGCTATATAAATGTAGGCAGCAGGGGACTTGGTACTTGTGACTAAGTTCGGGCAGTAACAACCCCGCGCACCCCGAGTTGCTCGCTGTAAGGTTCAAGCTTGCTTGACCACGTGCCAGATCTCCCATCTGAGGATGGCAGCGGGCTGCAGTGATGGTCTTCTACAAACTTCGGTTTGAAGTCATTTCTGTTGGAGATTGGTTTGGCTATTTAGCCTATGTATGGGTGTGTTGCCAGCTCATCCATACTTAATGTGTTGGCTCAATAAATAATAAAAGAAACATTTATACCGTCGGCGTACCTCGGAGCGTCGGCCCAGCACAGCTCCCTCTTGAGCCGTCACTATCACCAACGGATAACTCCATGTCATCGCCACAGGCACAGTCGTCACCAGTATCACCGAATCAGGGAACATCCACGAGTGCTCAGTTTAGATGTCCCTTTTGTGACAGGTCCTTCACCACCAAAAAAGGACTAGGTGTACATGTTCGGCACACACATCCGGACGAGGCGAATGAACAAGTAAATATCGCGCGTTCAAAGTGGGTTTGGTCGGATGAGGAGCTAAGATTAATGGCTAGGGAGGAGGCTTTAGCCTCTAAACAGGGAGTTCGGTTTATCAACAAACATCTTCAGGGCCTAACTTCTGATCGAACGCTTGATGCTATTAAGTCAGTAAGACGCCGTCAAGATTATAAACATCTTGTCATGGCGGCGTGCCAGGACCTTGAGGTTTCCTCGTTGTCTAACAGCAATGTGGAGTCTCATGATAATCTCCCAAACAACCCCGACCATATCTCTCCAAACGGGGGGCCGGGCTTTTCGGAGTCACCGCCCCGTAACTATAACCCAATTGATACCTCGTCGTCTGTAAGCTGGAGTGACATGTATGGTGATATATATAACGCGATAAACAACCTTATTGTGGTAGCCAAAAACATCAATGGCTACGAGGTATCTTCACTTATTTTGGCAGCCCAAAGCTGTCTAGCGGGTGTTGATGTCTCAGAAAGTCTCCATACGTGGTTGCTCAAGGTGTTCCCATCAGCACCTCGGCGCAGACCAGTTACAACATCAGGTAGTGTGGGCCGTACCGTAATACCCGCGTGGAGGAAGCATCGTCGGGAATATGCCAAAATGCAAACACTATACCGCAAGGATATGGGCGCAGCGGCCAAGTTAGCGTTGGACGGCTCCATTGACATACGTGTTCCTGATTTGAACCGT
>OY282560.1:251024898-251029898 GCA_958295665.1 Tipula vernalis
TTCATGATTACTATACTTTATTTTACTAGAGTAAAAGAAAGTAAAATCATTTAATTAAATAAATAGAATTATGTCTATTAGTCGGTTTCGTTGAATTACTGTTCGTAAATACTAATATACTTCTCGTGTTAATCGAAACACAATTAAAATGGTCTAACCATCGGTAGCATATTAGATATTACATGAATTAATTAACATTCAACAAAAAAAATTAATAAAAAGTAAAAATAATTTAAGTTGATAAATAAAAGTCACATGCATATATAATCCCGACCTAACAAAATACATTTAGTGTCAACGATCAAACCATGTTTATCATACCGTTTATCATACCATTCTGTGAGCGAACGTTGGATGAGCAACACATAAAATCAATTAGTGGTCAATAAAAAATAATAAAAATAAAAAATAATAAAAAAGTGATTAACAGTTTCAAAAAATATTTTTTCATCAAAAATATTTTTTCGAAACCATGTGCCTAAAGTAAATTAGTTAACTTAAAGAACAATAAGTCTTTAAAATAGTGTATTAGTGATTCTAGTGATAATATTTAGTGATTATAAAGAACAATATGTCTTTATAAGTAGTGATTAAGTGATCTTATATATAGTCTAATGATAAAAATTTTTTTGATATACAAAATTTTTTTTGAATTTTGAAAATCTAATGATGGTGATGGTTAGTGAATAATTAGAATAGTTTAATATAAGTAGCGGGACAATTACATCTTGGTAATTTCCCGAGATATTTAAGTTTTTAGTTTTACATGCGTGCGCAAAAACAGTGATACACACGAACGGTAAGTGTTGTATACACAAATAGTATACTCAATGAATACACACAAACATTAGTGGTGTATTACATATAGTGATAGTGATAAAAAAACAGTAAAATAGTGAAAATAGAAACGTGCTCGAGAATATTCTCGCACATAAAGACAATAAAAAAAGAACGGTAAAATCGATCAGGCGATTTTCAACGTCAAACCACATGGTTGAATAGCGGTAAGAATATTTATTATACAATTTTTTGGATTTTTTATTTTTTTGGAACGCAACATTGCATGCGTAATAAAAACAATTGTTTACGAAATAAGTGAATACAGTGGAACACCACAAACATTTTTAATTTATTGGAAGAAAAATTTTATTTTGAAATTTTTTACGTATGAGTGTAACAGACAATTCTGTTTGACTCAATTAGCTATAAGAAAACATTATTATGCGAAAAATCTCGGTTACAGTGAAACAGTGAAAATTTCTTAGTGCTTTTTATTATTTCATTTATAAACACATACTTTCGTGTGGTTATTTAAGTGAATTTAAAATTATTAATAACAATTCCAATCAAAGTGAATCAACCCTTTCCAACGTGGCAGGGGTTAACAACCAAAGTGCAGTGTCAACGGACGCCGATCAAACCAGCGCACCTACAACAGTTAAGAGAGCACATACAAATGAAGACAACGACACTATAAATAAAGTTTATATAGTCGAAGAAGAAAAAAAAAAAATGAGTGCAAATAACAAAACAACACAAAAGTGGGAAAGAGCTCAATCATCTGAGAAGTTACAGTTATATGATGTACCAACACTCGGAGAGAGAAGAGCACGTTCACGACTATCATTAAAGGCGGATAAAATGGATAACGAAGCAATAAAGTGGGCAACCGAAAACAATCGGTTAAAACAACAAATCGCTCAAATGGAAACGCAAGCTAAACTAATGGAAACACAATTCACAACAATGAATGAGACAATTTTAAATTTACAACAACAACAACAATTAATTAATGAAAAAAACTTACCTGAGAAAGTATTGACGGTGGAAAGCATCGAGGTGAGCAACCGGTTCAATCCACTGGAATTGCAGGATGCGGCCATGGGGGATGACGACAACGGTGGTGATATAGCCAGTGATGACGACACACCATTCACTACAATGAAAAAAAAAGTTCAAAATAAAAATAAAAATAAATCATCAACAATTACAACAGCTGTGGGTCAACAACAACAACAACAGCCACGTCAACAAAAACAACAAATGAAGCCAAAACAATCTGGTACAGCGGCAAACAAAACAACAACATCAACAGTAGCAGCAGCAGCAGCAGGAACAGCAACAGCAGCAGGAACATCAGCAGCAGCAACAGGAACATCAGCAGCAGCAGGAACAACAACAACAAAACGTAGTATGAGACCACCGCCCATACACATTCATTATCAAGAGATAAACGATACTATAAGTTTAATCAAAGGCTCAAAAATCGAGAATTTCAATGTGAAAAGAGTGGGAAAAGACAAACACACCCTACAACTAGAAAACATCGACAATTACAAAACAGCAAAAGAAGTTCTCAACGAATGCGAGACTAAATATTTTACCTATACACCAAAGGTAGATAAACCAAAATCAATCGTCTTAAAAGGTCTACATGAGGACGAAAACATAAATGAAATAAAAGCAGCAATAGAAGAGCACAACATTAAAGTGATTAATGTGTCGCAACTGAAAACGAAACACGCAACACAAAAAAACATAAAACTACCACTTTATATCGTGCAATGCTCGGCCGACACAAATATGGGACAAATATACAACATAAACGCAATAAACTATCAAAAAGTAAAATGGGAAAATCTGAAGAAAACAGACGCAATTCTACAGTGCTACAAATGCCAACGATTCGGCCATGTGGCAATAAATTGTAATTTGGCGTACAGATGCATAAAATGTGATACACCACACGAACCGGGCCAATGCAAAATAAAAGTGGAGATCAATAAAGAGGAGATATATTGTACTAACTGCAAAACAAAAGGACATCCAGCTTCATATAAAGGATGCCCAATATATTTAGCAACGGTGAACAGACTGAAAGACAAGATAGCAGAAAAAAGAACACAAAACAAAAAACCGGCACAAATTCAAATAACTAAAGATACTTATATAAACAAAGAAAGCGGAACCTTTGCGGAATTACTAAGTGGTAAAAAAAAACAACAACAACAAACATCACCAACAACAACAACTGAAAATGATAAAAAATTCGAAATAATGTCAAAAAAAATGGAAACAATGCAAAACACAATTGTACAACAAGGGGAACAAATATCACAGTTACTGGGACTAATACGTGAACTCTTGCTAAATGACAAATCAAAATAAACTAAAAATATACGCAATAAATGTAAATTCAATTACGAGCGCACAAAGAAGAATTAACTTATTGAATTTCATGCAGCAAAATAATCCAGACATATTATTACTAAGCGAAACAAAACTAAATAATAAACATATCATAACATTTAAAGACTACAAAATGGTACGTCAAGATAGAATAGATGGGAAAAGAGCGGGAGGTACAGCCATAATAATAAAAAATAATATCAACTTTCAACATTTAAACACAAATACAAAGAATAATAAGACTGGAATAGAATTTACAACAATTAAACTTAAACTTAAAAATACTAATAAAAAATTATTCATAATAGCTATATACTGTGGCCACGCTAATCACACAATAACCGAATCGTACTTTCAATTAGAATGGCAGAATATATTTACAACGTATGACCTTGGTAATCCCAATAATTTTTATATAATTGCCGGAGATTATAATGCGACACACATTAATTGGGGAAATAATAATAATAATATCCGAGGAACAAAATTAAATGATTGGCTAGATCACAATGATATAGTATACAGGACAAAACTATACAGACCGGATAGCCCTACATTTATGCGTACAGGAAATATATTGGATTTCGCCATCATAGATCTACGATTAAATATCGCAACAAATGAAGATGGACATATACCAGCGCACACGTATGATAATAGTGATCATAAAGCTATTGAAATTATTTGTAATAATTACAATACCCAAGCAAATAATTTTCAAATAGATTTAAGCCCAGTGAATAAAATAAAACAACGATTCAACTTCAATAACGCTAATTGGCCACTATGGGAGAACAAACTACAAAAACAATACAATAAATATTTAGATAATAATAATATAACGCAAATAATCCCAGATGATAAAAATTTAACAGACAATGAAATAGACAACAGTATAAATATAATAACAAATATAATAAACACAAATATAAAAAAGACTATACCGATAAAAGTGCAAAAAAACAATATGGAATGCTACATAAATAATCGAATTAAAAAATTATATAAAATAAAATCAAACCGAATAACACAATTAAAAAGAGGAAGAAGACAAAATAGACTCACACAAGAACAAATTAACAGCATAAAAAATGATATCAAAAGAATAAATGAATTAATCATACACAATATAAGAATTGAAGTGAATAAAAGATGGCATGAGCACATGACAAACATCAAACCGGGACCCAAAATGTTCAATCAAATTAAAAGAATAACGGCAAAGGATATTAGCACAGACTATAACATAAAACAATTGCAAATTGAAGAAAATGACACCAACCAAATGCAACAACTATATATAGATTGGCAAAAAATGGAAAAAGATGGAAACAATTATAACAGTTACAATGAAAATGATAATTTAAATATTTTAGGACATTATATACAACTAACCACTATACCAAATACAACTTTAGGAAAACCATCACACGCACAAATAGTAAAACAAAAAATTGAACCATTAATAAATACATTTCACTATAATAAAATAAATAATATAACAATAACAAATTTCAATACAACTAACAATGCAATAGAACCAATAAATAATAACAATAATAATACATCTTTCTTCATAAACATACATCAATTAAAATCAATATTACAATGCTTAAATACAAAAAAATCATTTGGATTAGATAACTTGCCAAGCATAATATTCAAACATTTGCCGATTGATATGATTAAGGAAATATGCCGACTATTCAACCACTGCTTAAACAATAGGGTATTTCCAAATGTATGGAAAACAGCAAAAATTTATCCAATACATAAAAAAGGTAAAGCACAAACTAATCCGAAGAACTACA
>OY282560.1:251034898-251037398 GCA_958295665.1 Tipula vernalis
TCTAAATTAGTGCTCTTTACCGAGTGCTGGTCTAGAACAGTACAATTACTTTGAACAAATTAGAGTGCTTAAAGCAGGCCATTTGTGCCTAAATATTCTCTGCATGGAATAATGGAATAAGACGTCTGTTCTATTTTCAATTGGTTTTTAGATCAAGACGTAATGATTAATAGAAGCAGTTGGGGGCATTAGTATTACGGCGCGAGAGGTGAAATTCGTGGACCGTCGTAAGACTAACATAAGCGAAAGCATTTGCCAAAGATGTTTTCATTAATCAAGAACGAAAGTTAGAGGTTCGAAGGCGATCAGATACCGCCCTAGTTCTAACCATAAACGATGCCAGCTAGCAATTGGATGGAGCTACATATATGGCTCTTTCAGTCGCTTTCCGGGAAACCAAAGCTTTTGGGCTCCGGGGGAAGTATGGTTGCAAAGTTGAAACTTAAAGGAATTGACGGAAGGGCACCACCAGGAGTGGAGCCTGCGGCTTAATTTGACTCAACACGGGGAAACTTACCAGGTCCGAACATAAATGAGTAAGACAGATTAATAGCTCTTTCTCGAATCTATGGGTGGTGGTGCATGGCCGTTCTTAGTTCGTGGAGTGATTTGTCTGGTTAATTCCGATAACGAACGAGACTCAAATTTCTTAACTAGATGCCGGCAGGGTTATGGTGTAGAAACTTTGCAGACATTTTTGCCTCTGTTATACTATGCTTCTAACGGGGTGTGGTTTTAATACGTAAGAGTTGTCTGTAAGTGGAGTCATACCTGGTGGTTTGTCCTAATAAGACACTTGCTTCTTAAATAGACAAATTGCGTCTAGCAATATGAGATTGAGCAATAACAGGTCTGTAATGCCCTTAGATGTCCTGGGCTGCACGCGCGCTACAATGAAGGTATCAACGTGTCCTCCTAGTCTAAAAAGACCGGGTAAACCGCTGAACCACCTTCGTGGTTGGGATTGTGGACTGAAACTGTTCACATAAACCTGGAATTCCCAGTAAGTGCGGGTCATAAGCTCGCATTGATTACGTCCCTGCCCTTTGTACACACCGCCCGTCGCTACTACCGATTGAATATGTTAGTGAGGTCCTCGGAGGTGATCACCGTGATGCTTCTTGTGTTGTGGTTGTTTTACCAAAGTTGACCGAACTTGTATATTTAGAGGAAGTAAAAGTCGTAACAAGGTTTCCGTAGGTGAACCTGCGGAAGGATCATTAAAGTATTAAAGATCAAAATAATGAAAAAATTAATTTACCATTCCAGAAGTTCTAAAAATATAAATTTATCATTGATAATATTATATTAGAGATTAAAGTATTTCGCTTTTTGGATGGAAAAGACTTGTTTTTATTTCTAAACTTAAAAAAAAAAATCACTCTTAGCGGGGGATCACTAGGCTCGTGGGTCGATGAAGAACGCAGCAAACTGCGTGAAGTTATGTGAACTGCAGGACACATGAACATCAACATTTTGAACGCACATTGCGGTCCATGCTAATAGTATATAATACTCTGCTTGGACCACATATGGTTGAGGGTCACTAATATTCGCTAAATAAATTATTATTTAACAATTTTTGATATGTAAATATTTAATTATATTTACAATATTGTATTAAACAATGTTTGTGTAATAATAAATCGGTAAAAGACGCAAGTCATTTATGTAATAATTTATGATGTAGTTTTTAAAGTCCGTTTTATAATTAATAACAATAATTGTGACTTCAACTCATATGTGATTACCTCCTGAATTTAAGCATATTAATTAGGAGAGGAAAAGAAATTAACTAAGATTCCCTTAGTAGCGGCGAGCGAAATGGGAAAAGTCCAGCATTAAGTCCTTTTACTGATAACTGGTAGAATGGAAATTCAATGTAAAGGAGTATCTATCATCTTATGCATTTTGATTATATGTTCAAGTCCATCTTGAATGGGGCCATTTACCCATAGAGGGTGCCAGGCCCGTAGTGACTATAATCTTGTATAAGAAGATATCTCTAGAGAGTCGTGTTGCTTGATAGTGCAGCACTAAGTTGGTGGTAAACTCCATCTAAGACTAAATATAACCACGAGACCGATAGCGAACAAGTACCGTGAGGGAAAGTTGAAAAGAACTCTGAATAGAGAGTTAAACAGTACGTGAAACCACTAAGAGGTTAAACCCAATGAACCCGAACTTGTAAAAGAAGAGATTCATTGATATAATAATTGATTTTTCAATAAGTTATATTATGCACTTTTCTTCTATTATCGCATTGCGATGTGTTATCAATATACTACATTTGTAGATGTTTGTCAATGATTTTATATGCAGCTCCTTTCGCATTCACTTGTGAATGTTTCTTAAGGAACTATAAAAATATCTGCCAATATGATGACACATGTATCTGATCGTACGGGCATAATTGCAGCGTAATTCGTAACGGTTTATGTTAAATAAATGCAGTATGAGTAATCGATCTTATCGGCAATGAAATGATTTGGGATACCTT
>OY282560.1:251047398-251152922 GCA_958295665.1 Tipula vernalis
ACGAATGATCAAATTTTACGGTCAGACTTTGTAACGAACATTAAACGACACTTCGACGAAATTCGACCTGTACCGGCTTCGCGACATGCTACGGACAAAATTTTTATTAGTAAAGATCTGCTTACTTGCTCGCACGTTTTCTTACTAACTGACGCAGTACGCAGATCACTGCAACCACCATATACAGGACCGTTTTTGGTTATCGATCGTACATCAAAATTTTACACATTAGATTTGAATGGAAGACATGTCAAAATTTCCATCGACCGACTTAAACCGTGTTACAGGGACAACCAAGACACGCAGACTACACAAACTGGACCACCTGTACCGACTCACGAAACACAACTTCCAATTTCGGCTGACGTATCTAAATTACCTACTGTAGAGTCAAAAGTTTGAAAGCAGGTTCGCTTCGATCTTTCGCCGAAATCTGCGACTAAAACTACGAGGTCAGGTCGTGTGTCCAGGACTCCCATGCGCTTCGAGTGAAGTACGATAGATCTGCGATCTCTCTGGGAGGGGAGTATTTGTGGCGTCGATCGAAAGTAAAATTGTCAAATTATAAAAATGCACCTTTAATAATAATTAAGTACAAAATATTCGCACCATGTTTAGATTCCTAAAAAACGTAGCAAGCAACAAAAAAGGTTTTTTGTTTTTTCAAAAAAAGAGAAGTCAGAAAAAAACAATAACATTACTTACGACTTGAGTTTCTTGGTGCAAATTGTATCTCCTCTCTGTTTTAGTAAACCAAATAAAAATAAAAGTTGAAAAGCTAAAGTACTTGTATTACTATAAAAAGCAATAAAAAATATATGTGTTATTAATCAAAAAACACACTAACGAATAGCGAAAGCGGGCTTCGCCTAATTGTGCTCGATAGGGAGTTGCCATCCCCGAGCGGCAAGCGGGCTTCACATAAGTGTGCACGCTAGGGAGTTGCCATCCCAGAACACCAAACCGCGCTTTGTACTTCATAATATACTCGTTTACTCATGTTATAAAATGTTGTTGATACACTTACTTGCAGATGATTTTATTTGCAAAATAATTAGGTATAACACTGATCTAAATTAATATTAAATAAATATGTACACTATATTAAATCACTAAGAGAAAATAATATGTTTAAAATTATATTTCATAAATAGCTATTTATATTTATTTATTACAAGCACAAGAAACTTATTAAATTTTGATTGCAAAAATTGTGTTTGGCATCATTAAATGTTTAACACGAAATGACATGTATGGTTACGCAGGGTAATCACCTGGGGGTAGATTCTGATGAAATGACAATTTTTCGTGACATTTTGTTATTAGTACAAAATAATGTCACGGAAAATTTGCGATTCTGATGAAATGAGTTATGACATTAACAGCAGTTTACAGCAGTTGCATTTCAAGTTTACCGCAGTTATATTTTAAGGTTAATTTTGTATATACATATATGTATGTACATGTACAAAATTGTTATTAATTTGGTTTTCCGCGACAAAAGTCAGCTGCATTTTTAAATAAAATATGTTTGAGTATATTTTGTAAATTTTTAATAATTCTTGTTATAAATTTTAATTGTTTATGTTTTAATTAAAATAAAACAATATTTTATCTATTTTTATATATGTATATATAAAAATAGATAAAATATTGTTTTATTTTAATTAAAATATAAACAATTAAAATTTATAACAAGAATTATTAAAAATTAACAAAATATACTCACACATATTTTATTTAAAAATGCAGCTGACTTTTGTCACGGAAAACCAAATCAATGACAATTTTGTTTAATTTGTCATTTTTTTTCTTGTGACATTTTGAAAAAGTCACTTCATCAGAATCGCATTTTAGAACTCACAACTATATTGTCATTTTACAGCAGTTAAAATTTTAGTACAAAGTCACAAAAAATTGTCATTTGTCATTTGTCACTTGATCAGAATCTAGGCCCTGGTTTTCCATTGTATGTTTCTCTATAAACAAAATGTGTTATAGTATTTGTGACAAGAAAAAAACTTGCATCGCTTAAATATCGAAAATGAATCGATTTTTGCGAATCGTACTTTTTGTTTAGAGGGAACTTTAAAAACCATATCAAATGAAAAATTCGAGTTACAATGTCAGACAAACGTAAATAAACAAAGTTGAGTATTTCCAGATTTATTGTTTTATGAAGTGAAAAATATTTATTATGAAAAATATTTATTCTGCTTAATATATTATATAATACAAATATAAATTAATTCAATTCACTTGTGTCGAAAAATAATTAATCTACTTAGCTGCTGCCGTATATATTTGTGAAAATTTTATCTTAATATAACATTTAATTATTGTTTTAACCAATTTGTAAATATGATTGTTATTAATTTCGGTATCAAACTGATGATCGTGTAGTGCTGGAAATAATCCAGATATATTTAAATCACTTAAAATAATTAGTGTCAATCGTTCATCTTGATGCTTTAGTTTTAAGTTTATATCGGCATTTTTGAAGTATAGACAACCCGCCACTACACAAGACACACTTAAATCGACTGCACGGGAGAGATTATTTCTCAGATTATTTTTATCCCAACATTTTCCATCCAATGAAATCACTGTATTGATAAAAAAAAAAAATCCCCTTCAAGATTTCCCCTCACGAGTTAAAATTTATTGAAAAATAATCTTTGGATAAAAATAATCCTTCTCGTGCAGCAAGCTTTAGCAATACTTTTTTTTTATTTCACTTTTTCTTTTAAATTTAGCAACATAGAATACGTTTATGCTCAGAGTCGAGTCATCTTTTAGTTAACTTTGGATCATCTTGTAGTTATCTTTTTTAGCGTTTATACTGCAGAGTCAAATCGTAGTCGAGTCGAAACTAGGTTAAAACCGAGTCAGAAACGTCAAAATAAAATCATTTACTATCGTATGTTTATATGTTTTTCTTGTATTATTTTCTGAATTTTATAAAAATAAAATAGCAAAGTTTTATTGCCACACAAAAATCGAAGATTCGCACACGAATTAAGAAATCAAAATGGTGTCTTTTTATTACTATTTTTTTGTTGTTTTTATTTTTCGACTCGACTCCGTTTATAGTGAAGGTTTTTTGAGTTAGCTCGACTCGACCCTAGAAATTTTTTAGGTCGAGTCGACTTAACTACAAGATGACTCGACTCCGTTTATAGTAAAAGTTAACCTAGGTTCAAACCAGGTTGAACCCTAAGCATAAACGTACTCATAGTTATAATAATGGTTTAAAACAACGAAATTTATTTTAGACACTATTTTATTTTAACGTACAATTTTAAACAATTTTTAATAAAACAATGGATCTTCCTACTAGCGAGCGAATGCTTTATATAAGATTACGCTGGTACGGATTAAAATAATAACATTTGTGTACATAAAATAAAGCAAGATTTATTCATGCATGTACAATAAAAGCAAGATTAAATTCTAATAATTTGTGCTGATTACTTATTATTTGTTAAGCAAGCTAATATGATATAAATATTTATATTAATTGATTTTAAGATTACAACTATTTTGTTTATCTTACTATTTCTCTTTTGAATAAACAATCAATCGTACCAAAAAGATTAAATTACATATATTAATAATTAATATGGATACTTTGTAAGTTGATGACTTTGTTGTGATTGCTTAATTGGCTATCACATATCTTGCTCATGTTCCATTGGATGGTATAAGTGTTTTTCGTCACCAACGTTTTTAAATAAATTTGAATTTGATTTCCGAAAATTCGTACTTCTAGACAAGGAAGATACATTTTTACTTTTTCTGTCGCACACTAAGAACGATTTTTAGTTTTCTCTTTCATACCATGGTCTTTTGTGCATGTCGTATCCATGAGATTCAAATCAGTGGCTGGTACCAATGATAAAGTACTTTTCATACGTCCAGACGTCTCGCCTCGAAATATTTAGCTACCACAAATGCGAAGCTGAGACCCTTTCATACCGGTGGCGTTGGCTTTGAACATTCGGTTGCTATCAAATATTTTATTTAGGTCTATTTTACAAGTGAATTATAGCAAGAACTGATATATTCTAAATTTGTAACGTAAATATGAGCAAGATTTTTTGGTATGTATGAAATATTTGTGCAAAAAATATGATTTATAGGTTATGTTGAGAAAGCACTTCGCTTTGTACTACTTTGGCTGTTTTCCAAACGAATACTTATTTGTGGAACTTAACTTATTTTCAAATAAGTAACCTGACGAGGTAACTTATTTTCTATCTCTTTCTTACAAAAAAATCTAATGTGTAATGTCAAAAAAAAATAGTTTCAGGTGTTTGTTTTTCTTTATATTTATATGTACACAATTCAATTAAAATTTATAAACACCGTAAATAAAAATAAACAAAATTAAATTAAATATACCCAAAAATGAGTAAAAGAAAATGTACAACAGCCGCTGTAAGTACAATTTAATAAACATATTAATTTCATGAATGTTTTAAAGTTGAGCTTGTACATAATAAAAGCAATTTTAAAATTATATAATACTCTACATACGAATAATTATTCCTGTTTAATTACATATTTATTTATACTTTAGGGAGCGAAGATGAAGTTTTTGCATTAATAGAGGCTCGAAATGTAATAAGTGATGAATTTTAAAAAAAACAAGTCAATACCACATTGTCTGGAAGTAAGTTTTCCAATCTAGCTTCTCTACTAGTTCAAACAATTATTCATCATTTTCCAATAACTTAAGGCAAAGTTTTATATTTTTATTAACTAAATAAAACATCTTTTTCTATCCTTTTTGAAAATTATTATTTATTTTGTTTTTAATAAATTAAAACAAAAAATCTCTTGAACAATAAAATTTTCATTCTTTTGATGCTGCTGTCAAAATAAGTAAGCTAAATCGATTTGAATGACTTCTACTTACTTATTTAACATGGCGGCGAATAAGTTAATAAGTAACAAATAAAGTACTTTTCATACCAAGCGCCTCGGCTTTGAGCTTCGTAAATAAAATTTTTTTATTTCGTTTTTTAATTATGTAAATTAGTTTTATACGATTAATACCGTTTAATTTTATAGTAATAAATTCAATTTGTTGGAAAATAATTTATTTTTAAGTGATAATTTAAAAAAAAACAAAATATATTACAATGAAGTTATCTACAAAGCCAAGGCAATGCGTTCCACACTCGACAGCGACATTTTAAAGTAGTACAAAGCAAAGTGCTTTCTCAACATAACCTACAAATCACATTTTTTGCAGAAATATTTCATATTCATCAAAAAATCTAGCTCATATGTACGTTACCAGTTTACAATATCTCAGTTCTTGCTATAATTCACATGTAAAATAGACCTAAATAAAATATTTGATAGCAACAGAATGTTCAAAGCCAACGCCACCGGTATGAAAGGGTCTCAGGTTCGCATTTGTGGTAACTAAATATTTCGAGGCGAGGCGCCTGGTATGAAAAGTACTTAAGTCTCGTTTGGAAAAAAGCCTTTAAAATGTCGCTGTCGAGTGTGGAACGCATTACCTTGGCTTTGTAGATAACTTCATTGCAATATATTTTGTTTCTTTTTTAAATTATCACTTAAAAATAAATTATTTTTCAACAAATTGAATTTATTACTATAAAATTAAACGGTATCAATCGAATAAAACTAATTTACATAATTAAAAAACGAAATAAAAAATTTTTATTTACGAAGCTCAAAGCCGAGGCGCCTGGTATGAAAAGTACTTTATTCCTTGTCGGTTTTCCATCGCACGCGATGAAGTTAGCACCAATTATAGTTTTTTTACGTGAACGTAGGTATAATTCCTATTTTGAAAATGTTGACGTATATTCATAATAAAAAAACTAAAAATAAAATTTATAATTTACATTTATGTTGATTGCGATTCTCAACAAATTTCTTCGTCCGTCCGTATCGTATTATTTAATTCCATGATTTTTACAAATAAATGATACAAATTATGCAGTATACAGACACCACAAAAAAAAAACAAAAAAAAAATCGAATGGTAATTTTACGAATTGTCAAAATATCCCTCTAAACAAAAAAAGCGATTCGAAAAAAACGATACGATTCCGAATTGTCAACGATGCATATTTTTTATATCATAACACACACTTTCTTATTGTTATGTCTACTCCCATAGAAACAACGAAAATAAAAATTGTATACTGTGCGTTTTCTTTACTAGCCATTTCAATTCAAGTTTAACCTAAAACAAAAGCGGACGGCGATAATTGTGTAAAAAGAAATTAAAATCATTAGGAAATATTTTATGTTGTGAGTTTAACAAAGTAATTACTCGTATATATTTCTTTTCCAACTTGTTTAAATCATTTTAGTTTATTAATTTAATCCTTATACTAGGTAGTTGTTTTTTTTCTAAGATGTGAGCAAATTTTACTACTACCGATTTAATTGAGGAGCGAAATATTATTAAAACCGATACAATTAAATCGTCATATAAACAAATAAATTTTATTTATTATATATAATGTAATAATTAATTTAATATAATACTTCAAATAAATAAAAAAAATAATCGTATTATAAAACTGGCTTTTTATTTTTGCTAATCCAAAATAAATACTATCGTAACTAACACGAAAAATACGATACGTAAATATATCACATAATTAGATCTGTTTACGATATGAAAAGTAAGTGTCGTAAACGTATCGTAAAATTTTTTCTATTTACGTTACGTAAAAAATTCTAATTATCATGGGACGTTGGATTCGTAAACATATCGATTTCCAATCGCAAAAACGATTCGTAAACGATATTTTGTATGAACAACAAACATCATTTTCGTATCGTAAACGAATCGCTTTGTTTAGTGGGATGTAATACACTGTCAGGTATCAATCGAATAAAACTAATTTACATAATTAGAAAACGAAATAAAAAATTTTTATTTACGAAGCTCAAATCCGAGGCGCCTGGGGGCCTATTCTCGAATTCCACATCCATTTTCCACATGCGGACAACTGTCAAAATTCATAAAAATTGAATTTTTTCGGTAATAAGGGAATATTTCCGAATGGGTATAAGCATGTGGAAAAAATTCCCCATATAGGAAATGTCCATGCCGATGTGTTTTGTATACGAATTACAATTTTCGAACGTTTTTGTGTGAACTTTGACAGATGTCTACATGTGGAATATGGATGTGGAATTCGAGAATAGGGCCCTGGGGGCATGAAATTAAATCAATTTTAATTAAATTTTCTTAGATGGTGGTGGTACTTATAGATTTGATCTATTTTACAATAATTTTCACATTGCAAATGATTCAATTTTGGTAAAAATTGGATTTGCCGGTCGGAAAGGCCGGTTTGCTGTTTGTGCATGAGCCATCGCTTTTTCTTTGTTGAATTTACTATTAAGGCGGCGCATAAAGAAAGTAGTCGTATAAAATGTCCGAAAAAAGCAATTAAGATAAATTTTTTTTAACTTGCTAATATAAAATTGCAGCAAAGAATTGAACAAATTCAATTCATTTTTAGCTGTATTTTGTTGAGAAATTTACAACAACAATTGCACGTGACAGGAATTAAATAATTCGAACAAAAAATTTGAGTTATTTAATTCGAGCTCGAGCAAATAAAATACGTAACTGCTTGAATGAAAAACAGAAAAAGTACCAACATAGAATATAAAAATTAAATCGAAAAAATATTTCGCGACTTATTCTGTTAAGAAAAAAATAACTCCAAAATAATTCGAATTAACTTTTTCTCAACAAAATACAACTTTTGTTTTCGCTCGGACAATTTTGAATTAGGATACTTTCTATATGTCGCCGCCTTAATGTAATTACTCTATAATTCAACTAGTTATTGTTTACTTACAAAATTTTTCAGCAACAAATACTCCTTGATATTCGCCCACAATTTGTTTTTTCCCTTCGGCCGAATTATCCAAATGGCGATACTCCTCATAACCTTCTATTAAAATTTCAATAGCAAAATGAGTCCACATATGAATTTTATTTAAAAATCTTAAAAAAATTTAACTTTTAATTTATTTCTGAAACAGCTGATAGTTATAACCTAAAACCAAACAATATTTTCATTTGACAGCCAAATCCACGAAATTTTGACATTTAAATCCAAAATAAAAGTTGGATTTTTGAGTGCGTTTTATGCTACATATTTTGACATATAAATCGTGATATTTTTTTTCATTTTGGCAAGACCGAACACTAGGTATGTACTTGCAAAAAATCACAAAGTCGAAGATCATCCGATTTGATTTCACATACTTATTTTTGATTTCACATACTTATTTTTTATTTTGACTATTTTGTTACTATCCTAGTGTTCAATCGGGCAAAAATGATAAAAAATATCATGTTTTTTTTTATCACTTTTGGCATTAATCGCACTCATTTATCACACAAAAAAACCAACTTTTTTCTTGGTTCCAGCTGTCAATTTTGAATTTATTTTCTTTATGATATTTTCGGTATTTAAATTAAATTGAATTTGCTTTTTTAAGATATTCATATGGTATTTACAGAGTCACCTATTTATTTAAATATAAATAATAATTAATATTTTGAAGTTTTGTCTGAAAACACAAACACATCAAAACTCAAAGTAAAATTATTTGTGTCTCCAATATTTGGATAAAAACCAAATAGTTTCAACATCAAAATAATTTATAAAGCAAAAATAATTAAAAAATATAACATTTAATTAAAAACCTGACGACAAAACGAGTTTATTGAATTTTACAAAACGATTTAAAACAAAATGTAACATTTAAAATCAATTTATCATTTTTTATCAATTTTGGTTGTTCAGTCGGGTTTGACATACAGTATTACAAAATGAAGTTAGGGTGGGACAAAATATCATAATATTTTTTATCATTTTTGCCTGATTGAACACGTCCTATAAAATAATTTTTAATTAAATTTTTGATGTATGTAAAATCTTTCGAATTGATTTCACATACTTATTTTTTATTTTGACTTTTTTGTAACTATAAAATAATTTTTAATTAAATTTTGTATAAAACTTAATTATTACATTATATGTATGCAATGAAATTAACAGAATTTTGATTTTCGTTTAAGATTGTTTTTTTGAAAGAACATACTTATTGTAAGTTACCTCGCCAACATACTTATTTAAATATGTAGGTCTTAATAAATAAGTATAACTTTCGGAAAGGGCCGAAGCCTTTCAAAATATCAATAAATCGGTCTGTAGGGCAGAATCATAATTTTATAGAATTTGATAGAAAATCGTCGGAGTGTCATTTTGTAAAGTTGATTGCAATTTTAATTTAATATACAATTCTAACTAAAGGACATCGTTAATTGTTCTTGTAATTGGTTTCTGAATTGAATAATATGCAAAAAAAAAATTTAGTAGCTTGAAAATTAATTGGGATTTATAAATAAGTAGTGTATTTTGAGGTTATATGTTTTGTTTAATTTAATATTCGATGATCTTTTAAACATGCCGGAGTAACAAAACATTTGATTTGCAACAAAAAATTACATAGCATAAAACTACAAAAACAAATATGGCTGAATAGTTAGCGGAATAAAAAAGTGTACAAAATTGAAAGGACTTTTTATTTAAATTAAATTTTAATATAAAATAATGTTTATAATTACTGAAAACAAATAGCTAATTAAAGTGTTTTAAGTAAGCTTTGAAGTAGGCTACGTTACATTAAGACGATAAAATTAATAGTTAAGTTTTTTTAATTGTATGTGAGAAGAATTTAAAATAAAAATGGTAAGAATTTTTATTGTTTTCCTACTTCAAACATTTTACATTGGTTGTATTGTTTGATTTTTCAAAATACATAAATGCATATTTTTATAACATGGGGCTAGTTATTCCAATTGAATCTTTTTTAATACCTCTTCAAATATTCATCCACCAATGCTAAATTATATGTTTATTAAACTAAATTATCTTGAGGAATTGTGAATCTGAATATTTAATATGCAATAATGATTTGAATTTCTATTACAGGAAGTACAACAGTTGGAAATGTTATGTAAACAGCTTTATGAATTTCAAGACGCTAATATAAGATCTGAAGCAGAGAAAGCATTAGTGGCATTTCAAGATAGTCCGGATGCCTTACCCAAATGTCAACTTTTATTGGATCGTGGTTATTCTAGTTATTCACAATTATTAGCAGCGACCACATTAACAAAATTGGTATCAAGAAATGTACAAGGGCTAAATTTGCAACAAAGGGTTGATATACGGTAAACATTTTCTATTCTAACCTATAAAGTAGATAACGCTTTAACGTAGAATTATAGAATAGTTGATGTGAATCATGTGCGTTATTGAAAATTATAATATAAATATGAACCACAAAAATAACACAATAGAATTACTCAGGTGCGGTAGGCTAGTTAAAATTTCCAAAAATGATATTGTTAGATTAATTAATTAATTATAAAATAATGGTTAGATCAAGAATATTACTTTCAGTGATTTCGGGTTAAATTGGCCGTCTTGCTTAAATGGTTATTAGGCTTTGGGCTAATTATTTGAAAAATGTTTATCTGTATTAAATCTAAAAGCAGTTCAAATAGATTTAATTTTTAATTTTCACTTTGCTTAAAATGTAAGCTTGAAAATTAAATTGTTGCAGCTTTCGTTAATTAGAGTCATATTCAATTGGGGGTGAATTAACTAAATTAGCTGAATCAATTGAACTGAAGTGAATTGAGTATTTGATTCTCACCTCTTCAATTTAGCTATAAAATTGAGTTATTGATTTATGTACCTTTATGGAGTCGTATTCGATTGAACTGAATTAACAGAAGTAATTTCTGTATCTGGGGTTAGTACATTTTGTACCATCACTTTCGATTCGGTTTTGATAATGTTTTTTCTCTTGTAACAAGAACAAAATTGTATGTTATTTCGCTTTTTCAATTATGCGTTTTCTAAAGCTATCTCAGCTTGCTCGAATAAAACAACATTCTATTTATGTTTTTATTCATCGTTCTTTATCATCCAAATTTTTGTTTATCCAAATCTTTACCATCGATATTTTTTCAAAGAGAAATAGAGTACAATTTTATTCTTGTTACAACAGAAAATACACTATCGAAACCGAATCGAAAGTGATGGTCCAAATTGTCACCACTGGGCCCGTATTCTTCAAATTCACCGTTTTTCGCTAGAAAATCTCCGGTGAGTTTCAAGAACACCGGCTCAAAAGTAACCGAAGTGAAGAGATCGTTCGTTTGACAACCCTTCACTTCGGTTAAAAATTAAACAACTGAATTAACTGAAGATATATTTTGCTCATGTTACTTCAGACGGGTGTTATTTCTTTTTCTTTTTTATAATTTCTTTGTTTTCGTTTGTATTTTCTCGTAGGCCGTGTGTGAATGTTTAAAAAACTAGTTAAAAATTAAAATTTTGACAGTAAAATTAAATTTTTATGATTTATTCACCATAAAAAAAAAAATAAAAATATCGTAGATACCGTCTATAAATTTTGACAACCGATGTTAAAAAAACATAACCTAATATTATATAGTTGTTTCAAAGTTTTGTATTGCAGTCTGTGCCTTCTACGTCTCTCTCTCAGTTCGGCAGACGCAATCTTGCAGATATATATATATGCAAGACGTCGCGAACAAAAAGAGCGCAGATTAGAAAGGAAAATTAATGGCCTTTTAGAGCCACATATAAATGTCGATGCCGGGGGATCCAACGACTCTGAATCGGAGATGACTAATTGATCTTAATTATAATTAGAAATAATTATAATATTTTTTTTATAATAATATAATTATAAGTAAAATTGTGTATTGTTTTTTAACAACACGGTCCATTGTTTGTTTGTTTTTAAATTTGCTCAGGTCAGATCTTTCAATCCATAGGACCAGTGAGTTATGTTTTTCCAGAAAAAACCCACAGAAATTTCTCAAGGGAAATCCTGGGGCACTGGATAGGTTATATTTGTTCACAAAAAGTATTAATTGTTATATTTTTATATTTTGTAATATTTAATATGTAGTAATTTTTATATTTGTTATAAGTGTGAGTTATAGTGTGATCATGTTGTAAAATGGCGTAGGCTCATATCGTTAGTGCACGATGAATTATGGATCGCGTCAATTAATATTGAGCAGATCCTGAGTCTTTTTCACAAACGTGTTTTTTATAAGTCGCAAAAACGGTGATTCCTTCGCCCTGTGTACGAAATTATGGGCCTTATACGGTATTACGCAATACCCGGAACCACTTAATGCGACTTAATTTATCCACTTTTTTTTGGTCCGCTCCGTAATAGCCGATTTAGACGTACCAACATTTTTTTCCCAACAAAAAATGAAGATATTAGTATATTACGATTTTCATTTGTAAGACAAGAACAAAAAAATAATCCAACAAAATATTGTTGGGTTTTTTTTCTTTTTTTTTCCAACAATGTTACTATAAAAACAAATTTGACTATAAAATATACTCGACCCGAGTATATTTTATAGTAACAAACAACAACAAACACAATAAAAATGGCGATTTGAGAAATTTTTATAGCGCTTTATTTTATTTTTTAAAAATTTTAGTAATAAAATAAATTTACGTTCGAAAATTATTCATTTCACGCGGAAAACCCATAATTTTGCCAAATAAACTAGTATCACCGCGGTATTTATCAAAAATTATATCGTCGATTTTATACCGCCAAAAAATTATGGTATGACGAGATTTTTGTTGTATACTTTTCTCTTTTTATCGCGTGTACATTTTTTTGTATTGCGTGTGTGTCTGTGTAGCTCTAAGTGTCAACAAAAAAAATGTTGGAAAAAAATGTTGGTACGTCTAAATCGGCTATTACGCGTACAAAACGAGACTGAACACGGTCCATTTTGTATTGTATAAGTAGTATTGTCAAAAATTTGTCATGTTAGTGTTATCAAAACTTTAACAAATTCACGCAGCACACTTATGTGGATTTCGATTGACCAAATTTAATTGCACTCAGTGCAAAAAGTGCAATTTTTTTATCCTGGAAATATTCGATTGACCAAAAAAAATTGCACTGACAGCCACACCAGTGCAATATCGACTACTCCAGTTTTTTTGGACTACCCCTTTTTTTATAAATGCACTAAACAGTACCCGCTAAACAAGTTAAGCGAATTCGCAAAATACGTCGCATAAGCGTATTATAAACGTATCACTTTTTTGCTTGTCACAAATACATTCTCAAATTTAAATAAAATTTATGTAGTACAAAAATACCTCGCAAGCAAATTTAATTATCATGATGCAGAAACGACGTAAATGTTTCGTTTTTGCTACACCTAAACGTAACACCAAATTCCTTTATGGATATTATTGGAATAATATAAAGAAACGATAACCATTTAGTTATGAGTTTTCGATCGACATTACGTATTTTTTCGGTTCAAGAACTTTTTTTAATAAATAAATAACTAAACAAATAATTAACGTCCGAGTTTGATTTAGAAAAATATAATTTGTTGCTTAATATTTTTTTTTTAGCCTAAAAGAAAAATACAAGAAACTATTAGTTTTTTAGAAAAAAAAAACATTGCAAAAAAATGTTTCAGTAAATTCATATCGCTAAAAATGTTACATTATTATTTCACTAATCACGTGACATAAATGCAACACCTCAAGTGAATAGTTTACGAACTACTACCACATTGATAACTCCTCGCAAGAAGTGTAATTATCATAGGACCGGAACGATATAACTGCTTTGTTATTGAAACACCAAACTGTTACGTTTACGAAGAGTTGTATGAACAAAATTTTTCAGTAGTGTTACGTAAATGTAACACCTTGTTTCACGGGTACTGTCATTGTGCTGTCATTTTCGATTTGACTTGTCGTTTTAATATGGTTTGACAGATGACAGAACACAATTCGGTGTTTATGTTCGATTGATGAAGAAATTGAGGTTACACTTTCAAAGAGACGTAAAAAATCAATCGAAAACGACATTACTCACCATGTTAAAAATATTTCACCTCCATAATTTCTTTTCACCAAATTTTTAACAAAATTATTTTTAATAGAAAAAAATAATAAATTAGAAACGCCAATTTTTAGTTGTCAAAGTTGTCAATTAGAGTTTTTGTATCTTGATTTTTAATCATTTTAAACTATGTATTTTAATCGTATTAAATAAAGTTTTCAATATAAACAGTTTTTTCCGTCCCGATTTTTTATCCTTTTATTTGTTGTGCTTAATTATTTTAATTGAATTAAATAAAGTTGTTAATATAAACAGTTTTGGCCGTCTCGATTTCGAATCGATTTTTATAGTGTTTTGTGTCCGAGTGTATTCAGTGTTTTGTTTTGAAATTTGAATAAAATAAATATATAATTTATAGAACAATTATGGAAGAGATAATTGCGGAATTGGTGGCATCTTCATCATCAAAATTAAAATAATTAAACACAACAAACAAACAAAAGAATAATAAAAATCGAGACGGAAAAAACTGTTTATATTGAAAACTTTATTTAAACGATTAAAATAATTGAACAACAATTAAAATGATTTATGTGGTTTTCTTTTTGCCAAAAAAATCAAAAACACATCAACAAAATGTCAAAAACGCATCAAAAAGCAAACTATTTGCCACAAAAAATCACCATTTTTTTGCCGTTTTTTTGATGCACATCAAAACAGAGAAATGTACATTTTTCTTCAATTTGCACTAATACCATTAAGGAAGAGAAATGTCAATTTTTGTAGAAACGTCAATTTCTCAGGAAACTTTGATGAAACGTCGATTTTTCATTATAATAAAAACAGTAGTGAACATATTGACTATAAAACAAATTGAAATTTTATTTAGGTGAATTTATTATTATAAACATAATATGAATAAACATTTAATAAAGAATGATGTCTGCCACGACATTTTCTATACGTCAAATAGTACTGGTTTATTATCACCAATACAAACATAAAAATCGTCAATTTTGGTTGAAACGTCAATTTGTTCTTTTTGGATCAAAAAATTCCAGTAAATTTGAAATGGCAAAAAGAAATCGACATTAAAATCAAGACACAAAAAACTTTTATGTTCACAACTTTGACAAATAAAAATTGAAGTTTCTATTTTTGTTGTTGTTAGTAACGTCAAAAAACCACATCAATTTGTTTCATGTACTTTTCACACCAAAAAATTTACATTGATTTGAAAAAACGAAAAGAATTCGACATATATTTTTTCATAAATCAACTACAACAACAAATTAGAAACGTCAATTTTTTAGTTGTCAAAGTGGTCAAAGTTATCAAAGTTGTCTGAGTTTTTAACAACTGTTTATAATTGCTGCGTTCCATTTAACGTGGCAAAGTACACACAAGTACTTCTGACGGCAAGCAGCTACTCTTGCTAAATTTTATGAGTAGTTTACTTTTTGAATTTATGGCGACTTCGTTACCAGAATATTTAGTAAAACTAATCGGTAAGAAATGGCTGATCAGTTTTCAAATTAATAATTAATTTTCCAACTTTCCATGTTGCACGTAAATTTTTTTAAATTAAATTTTATTTTCGCAACTAATTTTCTGCGTTCCATTTACCATGTACTCTCAAGTACTTATTTGTACTTTGCCACGTCAAATGGAACGCAGCAATTGAAAACTTTATTTAATACGATTAAAATAATGAAACACAACAAACAAACAAAAGGATAGTAAAAATCGAGACGGAAAATACTGTTTATATCGACAACTTTATTTAATTCAATTAAAATAATTAAGCACAACAAACTGTTTATATTGAAAACTTTATTTAAACGATTAAAATATATAACAACAATTAAAATTATTTAAAATCAAGACACAAAAAACTCGTATATTCACAACTTTGACAAAAAAAAATTGAAGTTTCTATTTTTGTTGTTGTTAGTAACGTAAAAAAAAACATCAATTTGTTTCGTGTACTTTTCGCACCACAAAATTTACATTGATTTGAAAAAAACGTAAAGAATTCTACATTAGTCGTTTATTACGACTAAAATCATTTTATACGACAGATGTCACTTGATTTTTGCAAGTGACAGACAAATACCACAAAATGGAAAGACAATTATTTTATTTTATCTATTTTAAAATGTTGTTTTTTGAATAATTTTGTGCAATGTTTTAAATATGTTGTTGTTTAAAACAATAATATTGTTGTTTTACAACGGTTTTATTTCTTATTTGCCTAATATATTACCTTGATCAACAAGTTCCCGGAATAACCACCGTGTGGCGCTCCCATCGTTCCGAGTTGAGTTCTTTTTTTTTGTTAAGTTGGTACACCTGTTGTTGATATTCCTTCTAAATCTTAGCGTCATAGCTTGACATTTGCAAAAGTTACGTAGTCAAGAGTACATCTATCTCTGTGTGTTGGCGATTTTTCCATTATTTCCTCTCGGCTGCTGAAACGCGTTCCCCGTAATGGTTTTTTAACTCGATTGAACAGAAAGAAGTCACAGGGAGCCAAATCAGGTGAATTCGGTGGCTGTTGGATGATATTTGTTGCATTTTTCGTCAAAAAATTACGAATAATGATGGCACTGTTCGACGGTGCGTTATCATGGTGCAAAATCCACGAGTTTTCTGCCCACAATTCTGGTCTCTTTCGGCGAATTGCTTCACGCAAACGTCTCATAACGCCCAAATAATACTCTTTGTTTACGGTCTGGCCTTCTGGCAAAAATTCATGATGCACTACACCGTTGTAATCCATGAAACCCGTGAGCATTGCCTTCTTTTTTGACTGAAAACGACGTGTTTTTTTTTGGTGAACGCCATTCACTTGCCTGATGTCTGGATTGCGTGTCGTACTCATAAACCCACGTCTCGTCTCCAGTAATGATCCTTTTGATGAATGTGGGATCGGATTCAACCTCGCAAATCATGTCTAAAATTGTAAATAATTTCTAAAATTGTAAATAATTTCTAAAATTGTAAATAATCGCCAACACACACAGAGATAGATGTGCTCTTGACTAGCGCCACACGGTGGTTATTCCGGGAACTTGTTGATCAAGGTAGTATTTCAAGTTGCAGTCGTGTCACTTAGTTCGCCTTCAAGAATATCAATTTTCAAGTGACGTGAGACGACTGTAGTCACGTCACTTGAAATGACACGACTATGGGAATTGGGGTATTAGGTAAGGCCACACAGTTTGCTTACCTGACCTAATTTTGCTTACCTGACCTAATTTTGCTTACCTGACCTAATTTTGCTTACCTGACCTAATTTTGCTTACCTGACCTAATTTGGTTGACAAGCGTTTACACCATGTGACCTATGCAGTTAAGGTCGAACACTTTAGGTGTAAACTACCTCAGTTTCAACTCAGATAACTCTTCTCATTCTATATTTTGTAATACACTGCAGAGTCTTATCACAATACTCGCACGAAATGTATTTTTGGTTGTTTTCAGCCATACAAACAAATTCAAACAAATAGTATCAGAGAATGCCTGAGATACGGTGAACAATTTCGGTTGTTAAATATTTTCGTTCGTTAATATCTTCGTGCGAGTAGTTAGATAAGGCCGCTGGGCCCGTATTTTTGAAATTCACAAAAAAAAAGTCGCCGGTTACTTAACTATAAAACAATTTAAATTTTCGACTGAAATAACGTATTTCACTAGAAAGTCACCGGTGACTTTTTTGATCGAATTTCAAGAATACGGACCCAAGAACTCTTAAGCCTGGTTTCCATTATGAAATATTTACTGACAGTATTTTTTACTGAGTAAAAACATAAAAGTCGAAAATTTCATTGAAATGACACAGATCATTTTTTGTTTTTAATTTTTTTTGAAAAATTGCATTGAAAAATTGAAATATTTTTCCAGTACTGAAAAAATATACTTCGCTTCATATATTTTTCAGTAAAGGTGCTATTCCATGGGAAAATTTTACTGAATAGTAAAATACGCCAAAAAGAGAAAATAAAAATCAATCATATGATAGACTGCTAAAAAGTATTTAGTATTATTCGATTATTTTTTCGTCTCAAAATTATCTAAAAAATTAAATATTATTATTACTCATATCAGAATTTCATTTTTCGAACCATTTCTTCACAGAAAATAAAATTAAAAATATTTCTACCATAAAATCGTCATCCTATTAAAATTATTAGTGTGTGCGAGAATTACTTTCCATCATATACAAATTTTATATTCGTGTGATAGCAATGCCGTCTAGAATATACAAGCCATACTGCTGTCTACGTCACTCAATTTATGTCGACAGTTCCATTAATCTTCTGCAGATGGCATTAATGCTAGAAAAATGAAAGAGAACAAAGCTTGAAAACGAAGAGATTAAAACATGCGAAAATATAAAAAATAAATTAGTATTAATCCAAGCGCAGGAAAAGAAGGTTGTACGTCGTGTTTTTTTCATAATTTGAAATTATTAATAAAAAAAAGTTCATATACATTTTTCCAACTCATATTACATTTTTAGTTAATATTTATTTATATTTATATCATTATTTCATTAATAGTTTTATTGGTTTTAAATTATGCAGACAATTAGCAGAGATAAAAATATGTACAACCTTCCTTTCGTACGCATGAGATAATAACTAAATAATTTTTTTATTTTTGAAATGTTTTATTCTCTGTTTCTCTCAACTCTTTCATTTTTCGAATGTTGCCATCTAGGTTATGTCGATGAATTAAAAAATAATAATTTTTGCTTGTAGCAGTATGGCTTATATATTCTAGACGGCATTGGTGATAGTGACACTCCTATAAAAAGTTATCGATTTGATACTTTTTAGAGGAGTGTCACAACTACAGACACAATACTTTTTTACTGATTCGATTTTTTGTTTCATTCCGCCATCTAGCAAATATATATATTTTTCTTCCTTTAATTTTACTATTCAGTAAAATTTTCTCATGGAATAGTACCTTAAATTTTGCCAGTACACTATAAAAATGTCATTATACTACAATAATTTTTTCAGTACTGTATGAGTGTTTTTTTTCTCTCACACAGCACGCAAATATATATTTTTATCCCATTTTGTTTATACTGTCAGTATAAAGCAAACCAAATTTCCGACTTAAACGACGTAATTTACAAATATGTGGAGTTCTTTCAGCCAACAAAAAATAATGTTAAATCAAAAAAATGATGTTACATCAAAAAAAATGATGTACATCAATTGTGCGCTTTCTATCAGCCAACAAAATTGATGTTTTTTTTTGGATGTACATCAATTTTGAGAAATTGAGGTTTTTTTGATAAAGGTGCTATTCCACTTGACTGAATTGACTGATAGTAAAATTAAAGGAAGACAAAAATATACATTTGCTGGATGGGCGAATGAAATAAAAACCCTTGTCAGTGAAGAAATATTTGTGTCTGTAGTAGTGTGACTGCAATAAAAAGTATCAAATTGAGAACATTTTATAGCAGTCACACTAACACACATACATAACATTATATATTATTGAGAAATATTTCCCGCACACTAATAATTTTATGGTTATTATATTTTTATACCGTTTCTCTTAATATTTTGCTTTAAAAAGTAATAGCCGATTTAGACGTACCAACATTTTTTTCCAACATTTTTTTTTGTTGACACTTAGAGCTACATGCAATACAAAAAAATGTACACGCGATAAAAAGAGAAAAGTATACAACAAAAATTTTTTTATACCATAATTTTTTGGCGGTATAAAATCGACGATATAATTTTTGATAAATACCGCGGTGATACTAGTTTATTTGGCAAAATTATGGGTTTTCCGCGTGAAATGAATAATTTTCGAACGTAAATTTATTTTATTACTAAAATTTTTAAAAAATAAAATAAAGCGCTATAAAAATTTCTCAAATCGCCATTTTTATTGTGTTTGTTGTTGTTTGTTACTATAAAATATACTCGGGTCGAGTATATTTTATAGTCAAATTTGTTTTTATAGTAACATTGTTGGAAAAAAAAAAACCCAACAAAATTTTGTTGGATTATTTTTTTGTTCTTGTCTTACAAATGAAAATCGTAATATACTAATATCTTCATTTTTTGTTGGGAAAAAAATGTTGGTACGTCTAAATCGGCTATAAAACAACGTTTTTTTTTGTATCGATTTTTTTATATTTTATGGAAAATATACTAAAAAATATAATTCGAGTATGTATTAGTAATATTTAATTTTTTAGATAATTTTGAGATGTAAACTAACCGAATTAATAGTAATATTTAATTTTTGTTAATTATTGGTAATATTTTTGTGTGCTGTCAAAATTTCTCCTGAAAATTTTGCTATAAAAAAAAACGTGGTCTTTGTCTATTACATAGAGTTTCGAACTTTTTTCTCGTTTCCTCTTTTTTTACTATCAATCAATTTTTCTAGTGGAATAGCACCTTTAATTTGTCTTCCAGCAAATACTAACACCAACAAACATAAATGTCAAATATAAAAACAATAACAAGCTTGACCAATTTTTTAAATTTACCATTCGTGGATTGTTTCTTATAACTGTTGTTAGGTGATTTTTATCAAATAAAAAAAAAAAACTCTGTGTATCAAACAGAAATTCTGTGTACAAGTGTACAAAGATTTTGTGTTTTTTATAAAATTAAAAAGAAACTCTGTATATTAAACAGAAATTCTGTGTATAAGTGTACAAATATTTTGTGTTAAACAATTTTTAATTAAAATGGAAGAAATATTAGTAGAAATGTTGTCATCTTCATCTTCATCGTCGATAAAAATTTATTTAAACGGGAACCGCAGCATCGTGTTCAACATTTTGTGGAGAGCGTGGTTGAAAATTATTCAGAAAAATAAGTAAGTGTTGAAACTACACTTTATAAAAGATCTGTGATAAAACGTATTAATTAATGTAAATAGTTTTTATTCATAGTTCCGAAGTCATTTTCGTGTATCGAGGGCAGTTGCAGACCACTTAACATTAATATGTTAAAAATTGATTATGAAAATTTGAGTAATTTTAAAGCAAGATTGGTTAGTGGTGGGCGAAAGGGTGTAAGTGCAGAATCGCAATGTTTGGCTTTCTTGTGGTAATAGTTTATTTTATCTTCAAAATATTTCAAACATAATTAACTTGAATTTTATTTTAAGGTTTGCTAGTAACAAGCAGAGCTACAGGGAAGTTGCAAATTTATTTAATGTAACAAAGTCGCCGCTTACACACATCTCACAAATTTTATGGAGTTCTTGTTCGACATATCGACAGACCACATTCAATTTTCAACCAGGGGTACTGAAAAGGCAGCTAAAGTCAGAGGCTTTGCTCAGGTAATGCAATATAATATTTAACTTGTTTTAAATTTACAAATATTTGTAAAATTTCAGCTCAATGGTTTTCCGAACGTCATAAGCTGCATTGATGGATGTTATATATACATTAGGAAACCTGTAAAAAAATCAGGTCAACTTAAGTAAATCGACAAGGGCTAATTTCATCAACATTGCAAGGAATCTGCGATGCGGATAAAAAATTCTTTGATATATGTATGCCCATCAAAATTCATGACTCCAGAATTTTAAAATTATCACCGATATCTTCAAAACTTCCTGAAATATGTGGGGAACAGTACCATATTTTAGGAGATGCTGCGTATCCTATAAGGGATTATTTGTTAACCCCGTACAAGGATTATGGGAATTTAAGTGCAAACCAAAAAAAGCACTGCACAACGAGAGTGAAAATAGAAAATATGTTTGGTCTACTCAAACAACGCTTTTGACAGCTCATATGCTTAGATTTCTTCTCAGTCAAAAGGATGTGCAAGTTTGTTTTAGGATGCTGTGTCCTCCACAATCTTTATTTAAAATAATAAAAATGGGAAGGGGACATCATTTAACGACGAACCTCATATAAGGAGAAAATCAGACATCACAATCAAATGAAAATTTAGGGACATTATCTGAAGCTGTATTAAAGCACATGGGAGAAATAAAACGAATTCAACTGAAAGTTTCGAGATTATAAATTAAATTTCACTTTTATTAAAAAAAACACAAAAAAAACTTTTAAAACATAAAAAATAAAACATTACAATACTAATTTTACTGTCGATTTTTTAAAATTTCCTCCAGAATTTTGAGTTTTTCTGTGTGTATCCTTTAGCCTCCTCCTTTCGTTGACTTCTTTGCTCCGTTTTGGTTGCCGTTTCGTTCAAAAATTCCCCGATTTTGTTATTTTTTGCTTTCTTTTCGGGCAAAAATTTCTCACAGAAGATTTTCTGCATCGGCTTTCTCACGTTTTTTTGGGTGCCGAAGTTTCTTTAGAGCCTGTGAAAATATCCGAATCAGTCGATAAATCAGGTTCTGACTTTATTAGTGTTGCTGGTGCATTGATGCATTGATGTCGTTTTTAATTCCGAACAATAATCTGAATGTGATGTAGATGGTTGTGGGATTTTGAACCTGAATTTTCCGGTTTTTTGTGGATTAACGGTGGTTGAATTATTAATAGGGGGCCGGGATATTGTATTTATTGTTTCTGACCCGCGTTTCTCGATAGTTGATCCCGGTGTAAAGATGCAATCCGGAATTAGTGAGTCGTCCTTGGCTACGATTTCCCCTATCTCATCTTCAAATTCTGGTTCGAATAGGCAAGAGGGAAAAAACGAAAATACAACGAAGTTGCAACGGAATGTATATTTTTGATCTCTGCTGTATATGTATATTTTAATATCTGCTGTATATATTTAATAGTTCCAACAAATCTTTACTTTTGTATATTGTGATTAGCATACCAGAGGATACCTCTAAGCGCGTTTTTTTATTCGCTCCGGATAGCTGCTATCGAGAGCCGTCATTTTTCTACCCCTAAATTTTAATTTGACGCGCTATTTATTGGTAAACTAAACTTATTTAACATCAAACTATCATTTTTAATTCAATTGTTTACCAAAAACTTCATATAAAAAATATTTGGATCTACCTATTTATACGGAGCGCTATCCGGAGCCATTTTTCATATGACGGCTCTCGATAGCAGCTATCCGGAGCGAATAAAAAAACACTACTTCTGTTACCCCACATCAACCAAAATGTTCGAATGAACTGTCATTGTATAAATGTTGTGATTAAATTGAATTTTGTTTTGAAGTAATTTTGAACTAAATATTTCACTCTTGATGCAATGTGTAGCAAAAATGTATTTTTGAATGAATTCACTTTTTTTTTTTTTTTTCTTTTTAAACTATGCAATCTTTTCTGGGGCTCAAGGCACTCCCAACTCTTTCGCAGTTAATTTTACCGTCCTACACTTTACGCAGTATTTGCCAAATCGAGGACGTACGGCTATAGACCCGCTTTGTATAAACCACCTGCACATTGCATTGCTTCATGCCAACCTATAGTGCTGACATGAAAGGTGGGTCGGTCCATGGATTCTGCACTCTCAACAGGGGGTCATAGTTGTGTTCATCGTCATCACCGATCGTAATCAGATGATGAAAAATCCCTTTTGCATCCCGCCCCTGACGGGATTCGAACCCGGTACCTCCCGATCCAAAACGCCGCAGCTTTAACCACTGCGCCGTTTGCTCGGTAATGAATTCACTTTGATGATGACATTTAATGAGTTCCATCCTAATTGGCCATATTTCAGAATTTCATCTAAAAATAATTTTAGAATCCCATTTCCAGTTAAATATCGAATTATGATCGGTTGAGAAATAGACAAGTTCCGTTATACTTGGCCATATTCAAAAACTCCATTCAAAAACCATTTAAGAATCTGATTTCCATCAAGGATGCGAAATTTCACTCGAATCGGTTAAGAAATAGCCAAGTTCCATCCTAATTCGCCTTATTCCATAACTTCAACTAAAAATCATTTTAGAATCCCATTTCCAACGCAATAGGTTCAGGAATAGCCCAGTTATAGTATTTTTGCGTAAACAAGTAATATTATTTTCAGTTTCCAAACCAGTTCACCAGTTCTCCATCAAAATTGTATTAAATAAAACTTTCTAAAGAACTATTTCTTTAGAATTTTACTTCTTTTTACTTGAATCTAATTCGTAAGGAGTAACTACAAGTTCTGTTTTTTTTTATAATCGTTTGAAGAATTTTCAAAATCACTTTTTAAAAGAACTTTATTTTTCGGATTTTTTTATTTTGTGGAGTTAAGGCTTTTGGCACGTTCATATTTTTCACAATTACTTTGTTAGGAAATGAAGAATATTTCACAACTGGTGACGATATATTCATTTCAACACCAGTTTGTGCTACTTGATTTATAATGAAACATAAATAATTTGAAATTTTATAAATTTAAAATCTTTTTTATCATAATTCAATCATTTAGAAATAAGAAAAAATCTTGTGTGCAACTCTTTAGCAACTCGCTTCGCTCGTTTTGCAAATATCGCAATCGTTACCCAAAATGAGGCATACCTGGTTATATATCACTTTGTTGTTATATCACTTAAAATCACTTTTCTTTTAAAGAAATACGAATTTATTTCACTGCCCTAATATCTTTAAAATTTTTGTTGCTTCGTTTTATACAAAATGACTTGTAAAATATAAAAAATAACATTTTATAAAAGCTCAGATATTTTGTCTTTTCAGATTTTGTTCTGTCAAGAGTTTTAAAGCCTATTTTCGAGATTTTGTTCTTAATGGGAAACCCGTAGACATCTTTTATGTATGTGTCGTGTTCCTCCAAAAGGGTTTGGTGGATTATTCCCATAATAACTTATGACATTGAAATTTAAAAAATTCCGCTCATTTTAGCGAATATCTCCTTTATAAAATGTTTAAGCTATCTGTATAATTTAACACACTTGCCAATGAACTTTTTAATTAAAATAAAAGCATTATTTTTAGAAATGCTGGGCCGGTATTCTTGAATTGAATCGAAAAAAAACGCCGTGACTTTAGTCACTTTATAGATTGATCAAAACTATAAACATTTTTTTTGGGAAAAACATACAGATATATTCTAATTGATAAATATAAAAATTTCCATTTTCTATTAAAATTAGAAAATTTTTGTACATTTTTATATAAAATGCTTATAGTTTTGTTCAGACATGGTTTTTCATTAATCCTTAAACAAATTAGCATCCATTTAATTCTACTGCCGTTGCTTGGTGCGTTTCCCTATGATATTTCAAAGCTGTCGACAGTAAATTGGTAATTTTGCAACAGAAGAACTTGACGGGGGCAAATTTTATAGTAATTTGTGAAAAAAGATCAGAAAAAATTAATTCCGTCATATTCTACTGTTGCAAAATCACCAATTACTGTCAGTGTCTACAGCTTTAAATTATCCACTATTAAAGCATTTTAAATTTTCGGCTAAAATGACGTATTTTACTAGAAAGTTACCGGTGACTTTTTACGGGTGAATTTCAAGAATACGGCCCCTTGGGCATTATGTATCTCGACCTGACCAATTTTTCAAGCGTCTCTTCAAAATTTGTATTATTTAAGTGGGCTTTTCAAAATTTATCGAGATATTTTCATCGGTGTAGATCGACTATAAATTTCTGGTCGTGTTGACACATTTTGCGAAATTTTATTACTTTGGTTTGAGTATTGAGTGTTAACGAATAATTTTTTTAAATGAACGAATTTAGCGTGTTTTCTGCCACTAGTAAGAATAAGTTATTTGAAAGCGTTTTGTAATGTTTATTGTTTAATCAAGAATTGATTTGAATAATTAATATATAAATCAACACAATTGCTGGTTACGCCACGATCTCTTACTGACCCAAAATTGAATTAAAGCTCTATTTTACTGAATTTACTAAAAAATGGATATCGTACTAGTGTTTGGCCACACTAGCTTTTTTTTAATTACAAAGTTAAATATATTTGCAAGCGATCAATATGAATTTTTGACGAAAACCATTTAGGCACAAATCAAATTTTACGATTTTTTTTCGACTAAACTCTAAACATTTTATAAATGGATTTGTTTAGAAAGAAATTATCAACGATTAATACGTGATTTAAAAAAAATATAATTGTAAATTAGCAAGAAAATTGAAAACAAATTTATATATATCGACATGCAAATCGAAAATTTTTCTTGTTTTATTCAAAAATGGTTAGGACTCAACAACATATCGTTTTGTTAATTCAACCTTATTTAAGTAGACGTGATATAAGTGAAATTTATACAAACAACATAGGAAGATTATAAAGACAAAAGAGAAAAATTAATGATCTGCTAAAACAGTTACCTAAGCCGTGTTTTCCTTGAGAACTGCACTAGAACTCGATAAATTTTAAATTCCTTTTATTCTACGTAAAACAAAAAACAAAAAATAAATAAATTCATAAAGCGCGAATGTGTAGTGTATTTGATATAATTACATATTTTAAGTTTAAAAATTTCCCCTTCAGTTATTTCATCAATATTTTCTTATTTCTTGCTGACGTCATTACACGCAACTACACTCGATAAATTCATGGGTTTATCCAGTGTAACTAAAAAATAAGCTATAATTGTCATTATTTATTGCTGTAACAACTTAAAATGTGTATTTATGTGAAATGCACTACACATTATCACTTTATGAATTTAATTTTTTTTCTGTTTACTTAGAATAAAAGGAATTTAAAATTTATCGAGTTCTAGTGCAGTTCTCATGGAAAACATGACTCTAATTGAAACCCGAGGAACAAACCAAAAAATCGTCGTGTGATTTTTTGTACATGTCGAGTTTCATCTTTTTTCTGTAAGGTCGTTGATATGTGGTTATATAACTAATACCGATTTTCCATCGTCATAGTATAATAGTATAATAGTATTATACTATTACAGTACGACGATGGAAAACCGAAGTCGATAGTATAATGGTATAATTATAATATTTTGTTATACTAGCTATCAAAAATATAATAGGTAGCAAATTGTGTTTTTGACATTGTAAATATTTCTGACAGTGTATTACATATTTTGACAATTCGTAAAATTACCATTCGATTTTTTTTTGTTTTTTTTTTTGTGGTGTCTGTATACTGCATAATTTGTATCATTTATTTGTAAAAATCATGGAATTAAATAATACGATACGGACGGACGAAGAAATTAAGAAAATGTTGAGAATCGCAATCAGCATAAATGTAAATTATAAATTTTATTTTTAGTTTTTTTATTATGAATATACGTCAACATTTTCAAAATAGGAATTATACCTACGTTCACGTAAAAAAAGCTATAATTGGTGCTAACTTCATCGCGTGACTTTTGTTCTTAAGTCTTTTTAAAAAGAAAAAAAAACTTTTATTTTTACACTTTATTATTTATTACAATTAATTATAAAATGTATTACACTTCTATTCTCTTAAGAGATAGATTTTTCACTTAATAACTATGCTGATCTCTTTAGAGTCAGTTTTATTAATTTAGAATCGCTTAGGTGTGATCTCTTTAGAGTCAACACAACAATTGAATTTTTATTAATTATATTTCTCATGATTTCATTTTTTATTAATCAGCATTTAAAATATATATTTTTTACTTAAAAATCATGTTTATGACATGTATCGAAATTTTATACCGTTTTCCGTTCTACATTTATATTTCTTTAATACTTTGCATTTTCTGTGTGAACATTTTAGAACATGATATTTAATTAGAATAGAATTGTATCATGTGCATTTTTCTTATCATATTGTATATGTTCTTGACATATAACTCTCCCTTCGTTGGCGTTAGAATTCTCCTGAATTCTGTTAATAATTTTTACTTTAAGTTCCTTTTTCTTTATATAGAAGTTATAAATTACTAAAATTGCTATTATTATTATTGTTACAATTATGCAAAGTCCTGAATATTCAAATATTTTATGATATTTTAAAAGTTTTATCTCATCTATGTTCTTATTTGTTTCTAGTATTATTTCCTTAAATGTTAGTGTATTATTTTTCGACTTATAATCTAAATTTGGTACAATATAATTATTCTTTATTTCCTTAATATTATTTGAGAATGTCTTATTGTCTAAGTTGATGCTACAATTATAAAATCTTATTAAATAGTTTCCTTTTAATATAAATTTTCTTTCATCATAGTTTGATGTTAAAATTAAATTATTAGCTAGTTGAATTAATATGCTATTGTCATTAATATTATAAATTTCGGTATTACAATTCTTTATGTTTTCACAATTTTTCCTTAAAATACAGTGTTTTAATTCATTTAATTGATGAAAGGCTTTATTATTATCATATTCATAATATTTATTATTTATTTCAAATGTTCTGGTTATTTGATAGTTTATTGACTTACAATCATTTTCATTAGATAAAGGAATGATTAATTTTTCATTTATCGTTTTCATTCTATATGGTATTTTGATTAAAAATATTAATTTATCAGTATTCGTTTTCGAAAATCCTACTCTCAAACTTTTCAATTTATTAACATCAATTTCATAATCAATAATTTCTTTATAGCTTAATAATGAAGGATGGATAATGTTTAAATTACTAAATATTATATTATCTTGTAAATCGTTTATTATTCTGTCAATTTCTTGGATTTTTTGCTTAATATCTAATATAATTATTTTTATTAAAGTTTCATTTTCCCTACTTGTTATAAAATTTTTTATAATTTGTCTATCATCTAAAATTGTATTATATAATTTGTATATGGTTTCATTAAGATTATTATTAATTTTAATTTGTTTATTTACATTTGATGCTATATTTTCATTATTTTGGTCAATTAAATTTAAATGTCCGTTAATTATTTGTCGGTCTTCGTCGTCCATTGTCCCTGATATCCATTTACTAATTGTTCCTAAAAAATTTACTAATCCTCTTTTATGTATTGAATGATGTCCACTTTTTAAAGTCATTAATTTGTACAGTAAAATATCTAATTCTTTTAATAGTGATCTTCCTTTAATTTCGGTAAAATTTGATATTTGAGATACGGCTTTCTTAAGTTCTAGTATTGTAGTCTCTATCGGTGATAAGTCTACTAAATGTAATGAATAGTTGTACGTCTTTGGTATTATTGTTTCTGTTTGTCTAAAAATGGTATATCCTGTACTAGTCTCTATTTTCTCTACTAGTAGTTGAGCATGTATCGGTATCGTTAGTGTTATTGTCATTATTATCAGTATTACTGTAGTTATTAGGATCTTCCTTTGCGTTGAACAGCAATTGATGTATTGTATTTTTTGGTCTATATCTTAGTCGTAGTTGCTGGATTACGCTGGTCCATGTTCTTTGATTCTCTGGAATCTCCATGATCGTATTTCTTGCACTTCCAATTATCTTGTTGTTTATTAATTTCCTTAGGCAGTATTGCTTCAATTCTTCATTATTTTGGCCACACAGACTTTCCGTGTCCAAAATACATTTTAAAAATGACTTGAGTTTGAATGTGTCATCCCCTGAGAATGGTGGTATTTCGTTGAAATTTCGAATGATCTGATCTGGACTCAGATCGAATCTCGTTGTTTTCATTCCTTGGATCATCGTTGTTTGTTCAGCTAATTGTTTCTGTAGAACGTTAACTTGTTCTATTAATTGCTGCTGGTGTTGTTGTTGTTCCGCCAACTGATTTTTTAAATGTTCTTCCATTTTTTCTTTTTTTGGCACCAACACTATTTCACTGTTTAGCTTAGATACTTTCTTTTTCAAAACAAAAATTTTGTCAGTTTTCTTTCTTTTTAAAAAAAATTTTAACCACTTTACTTTTAAACACTGTTTAACGTTAAAAAAAATTCTCGATTTTTGCTCAGTTTATTAAAAAATTTCAACTTTTTTTTTCTGTTTATAGTGAAACAACTTTTTGTTTCTTCGAAAAAACTAATGTTAAGCTTTTCTATGTTCACTTGTTTGTTTCACGGCACTAAAAAAAATGTTTATACTTTAGGTAAGTTTGATTCACTTAGATATCTATCTTTAGATGGATATCCTATCAACTGCGCCACTTTTGTTCTTAAGTCTTTTTAAAAAGAAAAAAAAACTTTTATTTTTACACTTTATTATTTATTACAATTAATTATAAAATGTATTACACTTCTATTCTCTTAAGAGATAGATTTTTCACTTAATAACTATTCTGATCTCTTTAGAGTCAGTTTTATTAATTTAGAATCGCTTAGGTGTGATCTCTTTAGAGTCAACACAACAATTGAATTTTTATTAATTATATTTCTCATGATTTCATTTTTTATTAATCAGCATTTAAAATATATATTTTTTACTTAAAAATCATGTTTATGACATGTATCGAAATTTTATACCGTTTTCCGTTCTACATTTATATTTCTTTAATACTTTGCATTTTCTGTGTGAACATTTTAGAACATGATATTTAATTAGAATAGAATTGTATCATGTGCATTTTTCTTATCATATTGTATATGTTCTTGACATATAAATCGTGCGATGGAAAACCGACAAGGAATAAAGTACTTTTCATACCAGGCGCCTCGGCTTTGAGCTTCGTAAATAAAATTGTTTTATTTCGTTTTTTAATTATGTAAATTAGTTTTATTCGATTGATGCCGCTTTGAGCTTCGTAAATAAAATTTTTTTATTTCGTTTTTTAATTATGTAAATTAGTTTTATTCGATTGATACCGTTTAATTTTATAGTAATAAATTCAATTTGTTGAAAAATAATTTATTTTTAAGTGATAATTTAAAAAAGAAACAAAATATATTGCAATGAAGTTATCTACAAAGCCAAGGCAATGCGTTCCACATTCGACTGCGAGATTTTAAAGTAGTACAAAGCGAAGTTCTTTCTCAACATAACCTACAAATCACATTTTTTGCACAAATATTTCATACTTACCAAAAAATCTAGTTCATATGAACGTTACAAATTTAGAATATCTCAGTTCTTGCTATAATTCACGTGTAAAATAGACCTAAATAAAATATTTGATAGCAACCGAATGTTCAAAGCCAACGCCACCGGTATGAAAGGGTCTCAGCTTCGCATTTGTGGTAACTAAATATTTCGAGGCGAGGCGCCTGGTATGAAAAGTATATACTATTATGCCATTATACTATTGACGATGGAAAATCGGTATAATAAGCTTACATATGTATATATACATACAAGAAAATCAAACATTTATATTGTTTTAAGACATTTGTTTGCTTACATTTATTTTTATAACGAATTTTTGGGTTGACATCTGCATCTGCGAATATTTTTGCATGTAATTATTCTTAAAACTACAAAAATTTCGGTAACCTGGATTTACATTATTTTAAATTTAATTTTAGACACATTTAAATAAGGTAATCAAATTTGATTTTTTTATTCGGTAAATGCCTTAATATGCTTAAAATTTTAATCCAAAGAAATTAAAAAAAATGCAAAATAAAATTAAATAAAATTTAAAATTATGAAGGTGTGTACATGGTCCAATTCTGGTGAAATAATGTACACCACGAAGTTTAGTTAAAATTATTATTTTTTGGTTTATTGATAACCCTGGGGGCCAATTCCGGTTCGATGACTAAAGTCACCAATGAGTTTAGTTGGTATAAAAATTCAAACTGGTATAATAAAATCATAAAGCCGATTCCCGTATGATTAATGAGAAAAACCAACTCATAATATCTGTCAAAAAGACTCAGCATATTTTATTTTGTGATAAAATTAACTGCTACTGAGATTTTGGAATTGTTATAAATAAAAACAAAATATTAATATTTTTTTAAGCGAGATGTTAGTAAAGCAAAGACGGGAAGCTAGCGAAGAACAAAAAAACATACTTAGTTTCCTATTTAGAGGAAAATGTTGAGATTAAAAGGTTAGCGTCACAAATGATTTGCACACACACAGACGAGTTCCACTCTATTATTAGCCTTTTTAATCGAAATATGTGTCCCGACGATTAGCCCTACGATGCCCGGAAATCCATATATATTAAAAAATTATTGCTTTATTTCAACAAATTGTAGAGTCTAATTGGAATTTCACGAAATCTTTTGCGAATTTATTTTCAATTATTTGACAAACATTATCAACACATCGTGAAACCGAAATTTTTCAAAGTGAGATGAAGAAGTCTTGCCTTATTGGGTGTTGATAGCAGCCGACCGCTAGAAAACGAAGAGCGCATAGAATTCTTAAAGTCGAGTTCAACACGTGAATTCGAACGCGCTTTTGATATGTGGTTGAATGAAGCTGATAAGCAGCCTACAAGTTGCTTTATTAAATCTAAACAGCCTCGGTCCGTAGTTGATTCAAATGGATCACTCAAATCTCTTAACTTCCTTCTGAATCTTAAGAGAAATCTAATACTACTTTACCTTTTGGTTAGAAATTCGACGCCTAATAATTCTTAAAATAAAGAAATCCATTTTATTTTATTTATTTTTATTAGGTGTTGTGCATAGAACGGTTTGAAAATACGTATTTTCTACTTCCCCAAATGTCAACAATAGAACCCAATAATCCAAAAACTCATGCTATAAATTTTATAGCACGTCAAAACTCATTAGTCATATCAGAATCGAAAATAATATGAGCATGAGAACTGACTAGTCTAAAAAAATAATAAAGTCATTTGTCATACTCATTTGTCATAAAACCGGAATTCGACCCCTGGTCAACTTCTTTGTTTTAGTTGGAAATAATTCAACTCATACAGCTAAATTCGTGGTGTACATTTTTTCACCAGAAATGTAGCATGTACACAGCTTCAAAACTATGATTTGAAACATAGGCTACATATACTATTTGTATCTTGTTACACAGCTACATATATAAGCAGTGTTAAAGATGTATCGAAGGATAGGAAGTTGGTAAGAATAAGAATTAGAGACACATCAAACTTTGCATTAAATAATGTAATTAATTAATAGTTGTTTTTTTTATTCGCTCCCGATAGATGCTATGTGGATCAGTCATTTTTTATAACTAAATTTAAATTTGACGTGCTATTTATTGGAAAATTAAATTTATTTAACGTCAAACTATCATTTTTAATTCAATTGTTTAGCGAAAACTTGATACAAAATATATTTGGCTCTACATTTATACGGAGCGCTATCGGGAGCCGCTCTTTATATGACGACTAATATATTCTAATGTAAGCAATTGCATATCGAATCGTTCGTTGAGTTGAACACCTACAACGTGTAAGTATCAGGAAAGGAAAAATAGCTAAAGAAGTACAAGTCTTTTTTACGGAAGGGTCACTTGAAAGGAGACTTTCGAATTTTCACGTGGCGCTATCCCGTACTAACAGTATGTATAGATACTGCAAATTTTGAAAATACAATTAGATTTCGTTTCAACTGTGCCAAGAGGAAAATTGAAAAGTTTAAAAATATTTTATGGTGAAATGTTCTTAAATATCGGTTTCAAAAATCTATGGATTTTAGAAGGCCAAATCGAGCTTTACTGCGTCTCTAGTCAGACGTTACGTGTGTATGCCCTACTTTTTACCAAATAAAATAATCAAATTTGATGTCTTTTTTTAAATGTGTATAAAATTAAATTTAAAATAGTGTAAACCTAGGCTATCGATATTTTGCTTGTTTTACTCATAAATTAAACAGAACCCTTAATGTTTTACCAGAAAGTGTAATAAACAATAATGCAGTTGAAATTGTAACAATGTATTAAAATACTGCAAAAACTGCGATATGGATGCATTTGTACATTTGATTTTCCAATGTCGAATTGCGAGTATTTTGCTGCAGATTACAATTTTGAGCGGAAAGCTGCAAAATGCAGTTGAACATGCTCTATTGACTGAATTTTTGAATGTAAGGGAATTTATATGATGTTTTTTGAATGGTAAATTTTTACTAGTGGCACACATCATATACCAAATTTTGAAAGTGTGGCTAAAAAAATCAATTTTGACTAATAGCGTATCTTAAGTTACATAAGCTGTTGGAATGATATCAAAGGGCCGAATGTCGAAGGGCTGAATTTCAAAGTGCCGAATGTGTCGAAAGGCCAAATGGGTCGAAGGGCCGAATGGGATGAAGAGCCCATTTTTTTTTTGTTTTATTTTTAGAAATATAATTTTTTAAATTTGCTATTTTAAGGAATATTTTGTAAATTTTTTTATCAAATATAAATTAATTTTTTATGAATTTATGTATTTTATCGATATAAAATATTGCATTTCAAAATGTTGCATTAACATAATATTGCTTTTTTTTTATTAATCTTGCACTACAAAATGTTGCAACTACAAAATATTGCAATTACAAAATTTTGCATAACAAAATAGTGCAATTATTTTTCTTTTTAGTAGGTGTCATTAATAGATTCTGTATAATCCGCTCCTATGTGCGGCACGCAGTGCGACATGTTTGCTGATCCCGGCTCCTACGTCCCCCCGAAGTTCTCTTCGATGAAAAATCTAAAAACCCTTGGAGGGCTAAGCGGGGGGAGGCGCAGCGACCTCCCGCTCGCCCGTGAGAGTTACCGAAGCCGTTAGCCTCTACAATTCTAAGTTAAATTAGTCGATGTCATTTTTCTTCAATTTATTTTCCTCAGAATAGAGAAAAAATGTACTGGAAATTGTTATGCAATATTTTGTATTGCAATATTTTATAATTGCAACATTTTGTAATTGCAATGTTTTGTAATGCAAAATTTTGTATGCGAAATTTTTTAATGCAATATTTTGTAATGCAAAATTACATGCTCAACCCAGTTTTCCTGTGTCCCTTATTTTAAGTTGATTTTTCACATGAGCACGTATTTATGTACATCAAGATGGTTCAGATTCAATTAATAAAAAACAAATTTTAATAATTAATTTATACACAAATTTTATTTAAAATTATAATTTCAGAAGTTAGTTTCTCTTCTTGAGATATGTTTGAAAAAATATAATAAAAATTAAACTAAATTCATAAGAAATTAATTTATATTTCATAAAAAAATTTACAAAATATTCCTTAAAACAAAAAATTTAAAAAATTATATTTCTAAAAACAAAAACAAACAAAAATAAAAATTCGGCCCTTCGACCTATTCGGCCCTGCGACATTCGCAATTTGACACTTTCGGCCCTTCGACACTTTCGGCCCTTCGACTCATTCGGCCCTTCGACATTCGGCCCTTCGACTCATTCGGCCCTTCGACATTCGGCCCTTCGACATTCAGCCCTTCGACACATTCGGCCCTTCGACATTCGGCTGTTCGACATTCGCCCCTTTGAAATTCGGCCCTTCGTAAACATTCCAAGCTGTTCTGTCAACTGGCAACTACAATAATTTAAGGTTTCTTAAGAAGAACTTACAATTTTATAAAGAAAGTAAAACAGAAATAACAAACAAACGATACATTTTATTTCGACATCAGCGTTCTTGTTAAAATGTTAAATTGAACTTTTTAAACTTAAAACTTATACCAGGCTTAAGCTATTTTCTCGAAAGCATCTATGTCTATAAAAACACGCGTTTAGAAAACATCGATTTAATTTGGTTGCTAAGCAGTTCTTTAGAGAAAATGAAAAAAAAAATATTTTTTTCGGTTCTAAATAATTTTTTTTGGACGAAAACAATTAAAATACAATTTTCTGGGCGAATTACTATAGTATGGTATATTCGGTCAAGAACTAGAGGATTTTAGATGAAATAAAGCAATAATTTTGGAAATAAAGGGTGACTCTTTGTTGTAAATTTGCCGATGGATACGAATCTTATATGTTAATAAAGAAAAAAACGTCTGTACTAAACAAGTTGATGGAAGTAAAAAAAAGTTTTTTTTATATTTTCAATGACGTTATACATAATTACAAACTTTATAATCAATGTTACCAACTGATAAAAATTAAACCAAACCAAAATATAATTCTCATTTCAATACCCCCACTAGAATTCTATTTCTTTACAATGCAAAGCCCCATTGCATTGACGAACTTCTGATGTTTGGCAGTGTTGAGTCCCTTTGTCAATACATCTGCTAACATGTTGTCGGTCGAAACATACACAAGTTCGATACGTTTGTCGTTTACCATGTCACGAATAAAGTGATGTTTTACATCAATGTGTTTAGTTCTCGGATGATAACTGGTTGTTGTAGCTAGATTAATGGCACTCCTATTGTCGCATAAAATTTTCACACACTTTGAATTTCGACAAATAACTCCCGCAGTAATCCGTTTAACCAAATCGCCTCCTGTGTGGCCGAAGATAACGCCATATATTCGGCCTCAGTTGTTGACAGTGCCACTGTGGGTTGTTTTCTGGAATTCCAAGATATCGGACCGTTTTGATATGTAAAAACATATCCTGTAGTTGATCGTCTCTGGTCCAAATCGCTCGCCCAATCAGCATCAGAAAAAATCGGTCCGCTGCCACCATTTTTTCTGAATTCCAATTTAGCCGTTGCACTTTCCTTTAAATAACGCAAAATCCGTTAAACAGCTGTCCAATGAACCTGTCCAGGGTTATTGTTGAATCGACTAACTAAATTCACGGCATAACACACATCTGGTCTGGACACTTGAGCCGCAAACAATATATTTCCAACAGCTGACTGTTATGGCACTTCAGCCATTTCATCCTGTTCCCTTTTAGTATTTGGGCAAAACTCCGCTGACAGTTTTTGATTGATGTCTATAGGCGTCGATACCGGATTGGAATCCGCCATATTATAACGTGATAACATCTCGTTGATATATTGTTCTTGGTCAATCCAAATTAAACCATTCTTGCGATCGCGTGTTATTTGTAGACCTAATACATAACGCGCTTCACCAAAATCTTTCATCTTGAATGTTGACATCAGGTTTTCTTTGAGGTTCCTTTTCATTTCTTTGTCATTCGTGAATATTATCAGGTCATCCACATAAACGGCAACAAATATCATTTTACTTCCACTAACTTGGTAATAGATGCACGGATCGACTTTGGACTTAGCTAAACCAGATTTTAACAATTTTTTGTCCAACTTTATATTCCAAATTCGGCTTGCCTGTTTTAAGCCATACAATGATTTACTCATTGTAGAAATGCCGTCACGGCATCCAATTGATCTATATCAAGATCATATTTCACGGCAATTGCAATTAACGTCCTAATCGAGCTATACCTGACTACCGGGGCATACGTTTCTGCGTAATCAATGCCCTTCTCTTGACAACAACCCTTGATTACCAGTCTCGCCTTATATATTATGATCTTTCCAGTTGCGTCCCTCTTGGGTTTTTAAAACCCATATACAGTCGGCTTTCGATTCGGTGGAAGATCAACAAAACTCCAAGTGCTGTTTGTTGCAACGAACTATTCATTACACATGGCCTCTTTCCATTTCTCACTAACGGCTCGATTCAACGGTTGGCTGACAGTGACTGGATTATTCATTTCAATTGAATGCACGTCGTAAGTCATATAGTCATTCCATTTTACTGGCTTAGGCTGTCTAGAAGAACGCCTAGCTTCGCCTTCATTTATATTAATCTCGACTGTTTCAGGAGGCACATAGTCATCAGCCATTACTTGAAGTTTCATTCTCAGTTTCTTGTTCACTGGTCTTGTAATATGTATAGTCGTTAGTAACTTCATCAGATGATGCAGAGTTGTCATTCTGATCTGGATCATTGGTTGTGGTCTGTGACAAATCTCCGATGTCATCATTATCGATTATCGATGCTTCCGGGAAAATATCTAAATAAGAGGAACTGACTGATTCTGACAGTATCTGTTCTTCAACCCGCTGGTTCTCGTGAAAAACTACATCACGACTAACTGTAATCTGCTTTGTATCGGGATCATACACCCTGTAGGCTTTCGATACTTCGCTATAACCAATGAAGATTCCCATCTTCGACTTTGCGTCAAATTTTTTCCGTTTCTGTTTTGGAATATGCACCCAACATGTACAACCGATCACTCATAAACGCGACAAATCCTGTTTTCTTCCCGACCACGCTTCTTACGGTGTCATTTAATTAATGACTCTACACGGTGAACGATTAATTGTATACGCCGCGGTAGACCCTGCTTCTGCCCAAAATGGTTTACCTAAGTTCGCATCAAACATCATGCATCGCGCACGTTCTACTATAGTTCGGTTCATGCGTTCTGTAACTCCATTATGTTCTGACGTATACGGTGCTGTTAATTGATGCATCAGAATACCCGACAACTTTTATCATCCTTCCAGTCTGGTTCTCAAGAAAATGTTTAAATTTCACAAAAGTATTTACAAATTCGGTTTTTGACTCAAGTATGTAGACAAAAACGCGTCTTGTGAAATCGTCGACGAACACCATAAAGTAACGCGCACATCCAAGCGAAGCACATTCGATTGGGCCGCATCAGAATAGATTAAATCCAGCCTTTGATTTGCCCGAACTGCAACTTCTTTAAATGGGAGACGTGTTTGTTTACCCTTTAAACAAATTGAACATCCGTCGTGGTTTGTTTGATTAAAATTAACACCTATGCACGTTCTGATTTCAACTTCATCAAACTGTTGAAATTTAAATGTCCCATTCGCCGATGCCATAATATTTCATCTGAATTAGATGTCCCAATACTGGATATCAGGGCCAAACTGTCACTCGGCCGATTAAATATAAACATACTATTTTCATGTTTTGCTGTGATATGACTACTTTGATTGATCATACACATTACACCCACTGTGGTCAAATACTACCTTTTTACCGTTTTTTACTATTTGGCTGACGGATAAAAGGTTTGCACACAGATCTGGAACAAACATCACTTTATTTACGTTGACAACACTTCCATCACCGGCCTCCAGCTGAATGTCACCAACACTACTGACAGTCAGACGAGAATCATTCGCAGTCATGACCTCGTTATTCGGTAGTCATGACCTCGTTATTCGGTTCCTTTGAACCAATCCCCGTGCGATGTCATGTGGGCTGAAGCTCCTGAATCAATATACCATTCTGATGATTTAGCGGTTGTACTAAGAAACGATACAAACAAAGTTTTTTCATTCTGTAGGCCTTTTCTCTGGACAATTAGACGCATAGTGACCAAGTTTGTCACAATTGTAACATCGAATGAACTTCTTGTCCTGACTTTTTAATTTAACTTTCTTCGTAACCAATGCTGCATTATTTGTCATGGATTCATTCTTGACATCTTGCAATATTTTATTTTTAATTGAATCGGCAGAAATCTTAATACTGGAAGCCTCAATGCCCATAATCATCGGTCCGTACTCATCTGGTAGACCCGATAATAGCAACGTTCCAGTCCATTGACCCGTCACGGCCACTCCGACCCCATTCAACTTATAAGCATATGTAACCAATTTATTCACGTATTACTCTACGGAACTGCAATCAGTCAATCTCGTTGATCTTAAACTCCTGAGTAAACCTACTCGCCTGGCCAAACCAGCATCTTGGAAAGCTTTCTCCAATTTATCCCACGCTTCTTTGGCAGTTTTTGTACTCTGCACATGTGGGTAAACTATTTTGTCAATCAACAAAATCAACTTGGCGCGTGCCTTTTTAATATTTTTCTCGTTTTCGTCTTTACCTATAATTGCATCCCAAAGGTCTAGGTCCTTAAAATATGGTTGTACAGCGAACCTCCACGACTCATAATTATCACGCCCTTTTAGTTTTTCTATCGATGAAAACGCCATTTCCAACATTTTTTAATTAACACAAATTTATGTTTCACTAATAATCGTATGCTGGGCCCATAACCTGTTGTAAGTTTGCCGATGGATACGAATCTTATATGTTAATAAAGAGAAAACCGTCTGTACTGACAGACAACTTGATTGACGGAAGTAAAAAAAAGGTTTTATTTTATTTTCAATGACGTTATACAAACTCTATAATCAATGTTACCAACTGATAAAAATAAAACCAAAATATAATTCTCATTTCAATACTCTTAAGTAAGTACAATCAATTCGGGAGGTGATGGAGGAATCTGAACAATAAGTTATATGACATCACAAATCCTATCTGTGGGGTCCCAGTCGATATGGCATATTTCATTACGGAATCTGACAAAACGGGAAATTTCGAAACGGCATATTTTAAAAACGGCATATGGTACACTACGGCATAAAGTATAATACAGCATATTTCAAAACGACATATGACACTAAGACATAATGTACATTATGGCATATTTCAAAACGGCATATGGTACACTATATCATATTTCAAAATGGCATATGGTACACTATGGTATATGGTACACTACGGTATATGGCACACTGTGGGATATCTCGTCCTAACATTGAATTAACGTAAGTGCAAAATCATGATTTTACAGTAGAAAGATAAAACGTTATAACATTTAAATTTATACAAGAACCTATGATTTTTTCGCTTTTTAATTTCATAAAAACATAATTTTATTAGATTTAATCAATAATTTAATAAAAAAACATAGTTATTTTTATGTTATATACGTTTTCTCGCAGTGAAATTTTACTATAAATTGTGAAAGTTACGTTTTGTCACAGCTCTCAGGGAAATGTAAATTTTTTTTAATGGAATTTTTTTTTCAACTTTTATTAAATAAGAAAATGTATAAATTATTATATATGTACATTAAGAAAAATCAATTTGAGCTTTATTTCACAAAATAATAGCAACAGCTCACTGGTCAGAAATTTTCACTGGTATCCAAAAATAGGAAGATAAATCTGACGTGAAAAATTAGTTTAACGAGTTTCGTAAATATTTTAGTGCGTGTAACTTCATGTTGAAATGTCAGAGACATAATTTATTTTGTTGTGATTTTTTTGACAAGCGGCTGTATTGTTGTATTTTAGATTTGTTGTTTGTGCGATTTAAAAATTGTTTTTCTGTGTTTTCGATTTGTGAATTAATTTGTCTTTAACTATTTAAAGATACTTAAGAAAAAGAACCGTTCTATTTAAAGACAAATTAATTCACAAATCGAAAACACAGAAAAACAATTTTTAAATCGCACAATCGACCTAACCATGAATTAACGTATCTGACATTTTTTCGAAAACTCATCTATATGATATTGTTACGTTTTTGCCTTGTCAATCAAGGTTCGAATAAACTGGATTATAAATAAAAACAAAACAATTCCATTTATTACCAACGAATTTATTTATTTCACACAAAAATTATTACAACACAATTTACTAACGATAATTCACAAAATCACTTTATTTTAATATTTTCACTGTGCTTTATTTTAATATTTGCACTGTTGATAACAGTTATTTTTTATTTCGCACTAAAACACTTTTTAAATCACATTTTGATTCCTTTTTAATCTTTACACTATCACTTACCAAATACTAATAATCCAATTCGACTTCGCCTTTTTTATACACAAACCAAACTTCTGGAAATTTCATGACTTTTCCAGTAAGAATAGTCTAGAAATATTTAGAACAATTTTGTCATGGAAAATTCCAGTTCACCATAGGTGTCACCGTAACCTACCCCTCACCTAAGCCTGTTCGTCCCGAACAGGACCCAAATCACCTCCTCTGTACAGGGCCAAACCTGTCTAAAAGCACCACCTTCGGTTTACCTCCTTGTCCTTTCCTAGTCCTGTAGGGTGCCGTCCATACAGGTTGCACTTTTGACGATGAATCCTCTTTCTTTCGTTGCGGGTTGTGAAGGGAACTGGATTGTGAATAAAAACAAAATTCAATTTATTACCAACGAATTTATTTCACACAAAAATTATTACAACACAATTTATTAACGATAATTCACAAAATCACTTTATTTTAATATTTGCACAATTTTACTGATCACTTTTACTTTTTATTTCGTACTAAAACACTTTTTAAATCAGTTTTTAATTCCTTTTTAATGTTCACACTATCGCTTACCAAATACTAATAATCTAATTGGACTTCGTTCGCCTTTTTATATACACAAACCAAACTTCTAGAAATTTCATGACTTTTCCAGTAAAAATAGTCTAGAAATATTTAAAATCATTGATAATTCCATTTTAGTACAGTAGACATTGAGCTATTAATTTAACTTATTCTATTACACCATAGGTGTCACCGTAACAATATTAAAATGTTCGTCGTGTGAAACTGCACCCGAAATCCCGCACAAATAGACGTTGATTGACTGGTAGGAAGACGTCGTCGTCCTAACGGTGAACCAACAAAGGTGCAAAAATTCAGACAGAGTTTCCCAAGACGAACAATTTGGTATCAAAAAAGAACTTTGGAAAAATGTCAGATACGTTAATTCACTGTTAGATCGATGATATTGTTATACATACAGATATGTTTTGTATATACATACATACATACATATACATACAACATACACTGCGCCAATTAAAAAACGGAACAGAAATTTTCTTCGAAAAACCAGATTTGAACGCTTGTATCTTGATGAAATAACACCTTTCAAAAAAAAAAATGTTTGTTTCTAGTTGAAGGAAATTTTGTTTTCTTTTCGATTCTGGAAACCGTTTTATTTTATTATGTTTTTTATGACTTTTTTGAGTAAAACAAAAGGTGTCTAAAAAAAAAAAATTTGCTGCTGTTTGAAACTGTAAACGCCTGATATCAAAATGTGGTTCAAAATTTGATCGTAGAGTGCTTAGTTTACAAGATAAAAAAATGTACTTGTTAACGTATATACGCTTTTTGATACGTGTTCTCTAAAACTTCAATAACTCGACAAGGAGTGGCCGCACAGAAATTTTCCTAGTATCATTTTGCAAGGTTTCTGAATTCTCTATAAAATAGCCGATTTGGATTTTTGAATGAAATATCGAGCAAGTTCGTTTACAGTTTCAAACAGCAGCAAATTTTTTTTTTTTTTAGACACCTTTTGTTTTACTCAAAAAAGTCATAAAAAAACAAAATTAAATAAAACGGTTTTCAGTATCGAAAAGAAAACCAAATTTCCTTCAATTAGAAACAAATTTTTTTTTTGAAAGGTGTTATTTCACCAAGCTACAAGCGTTCAAATCTGGGCATTTTTTCGAAGAAAATTTCTGTTCCGTTTTTTAAATGGCGCAGTGTATGTAGTACAAAACATTTTTTTTTTTTATTTCGTTTGCAAAGGTCAGAATTTATTAATCCACATGACCTATCGATATTATAATGAGTATACGAGGGTGAATCAAAATGTCTTGCAATATCATATGAAAAAAAAGAGTGAATGAGACAACTATATACATATTTGTTTAAAAAAAATTTTGTCGCGGTGAAACTTATAGAAACAAAATTCGATGTAGATTTTACAGTTCGTTTGTTTTCTTCAATTTAGTAGCCCGTGTTTTGAAAAAAATTCTAAAATGAATGAAATTGAATATCGTGCCGTTATTAAATTTTTTTGTAAAGATGGACGCAATGCAATTTATATATTCAATTACATATCAAAAGTTTACGGCGAATTTGCACCATCATATTCCACAGTAACAAGGTGGTTAAAATTGTTCAAAAGTGGTCGGGAGTCATTAGAAGGCGACAACCGCCCGGGTGGTCCCGCAGATGCTATTAGTCATGAAAACATAATTTTGGCAGAATCAATTGTATTAGAGGATTGCCGTATTTCTGTTTCGCGGTTAGCGTGGAGACTTTCCCTTTCATATGGTACCACTTATACCATATTACATGACCACCTTCACATGTCAAAAGTAAGTGCGCAATGGGTTCCCCGTTTGTTGACTGCACAACTAAAGAAAATTCGTGTTCAAACTTCAAAGGCGATTTTAGAAATGTATGAAGAAGATCCAGAAAACTTCTTGGATAACATAATAACAGGCGATGAAAAATGGATTCAACATTGGATCCGGAATCCAAACAAGAATCGATGCAATGGATTAAACGTGGTGAACCACCACCAAAGAAATTCAAAACTCAACCGTCTGCTGGTAAGGTTTTGGCTACAATTTTTTGGGATGCTGAAGGGATATTGATGATTGATTATATGCCACCGAAAACCACAATCACAGGCATCTATTACGCAGAGGTTTTGCGAAAATTGAAAAAAGCGATCCGGGAAAAACGTCCAAAGAAAGTTAAAAAAAAACCTTACTTCTGCACAACAATGCACCAGTGCACAAGGCTAAAGTTGCTCAAGCTGCATAAAGGACTGCGGCTTCGTAGAAATTCCGCATCCCCCATACAGTCCAGGCTTGGCACCCAGTGACTACTTTCTGTTTCCCAATTTGAAAAAAAAAAATTAAGGGGCCGGAAATTTTCCAGTGAGTCTGAAGTACAGTCTGTTGTAAATGAATATTTTATGGAGCAAAAGAAAACGTTTTTTTTTAGAGGGCTCAGACAAGTTAATTGATCGATGTAACAAATGTATAAACCTTAAAGGAGATTACGTCGAAAAATAAAAATATTGCTTTCTCACTCACTCTTTTTTTTCATATGATACTGCAAGACATTTTGATTCGCCCTCGTACATTCATGTTTTTATAAGTAAATGTCAAAATTATTTGTTATAATTATAACAGAATTTGGAAATCTATTTTAAACTATGTTTTATAAATTATAATCTATTTCTTTTAGGAATTCGCATATTAGTTTGTAATTTTGTATATTTCCTGATTTTAAGAAATCTATCAGCTTCATATGTTGAATTAATCCATATTTTTGTCTCATGTTGTTGTGTTTTATGCATTTCTCGATTATGTGTCCGTTGTCTTCAACTGCGTTGCATATATTACATAAGTTATTGTCTTCCAGTCCCATATTGAATTTGATTTTTTTGTTTTTGCCGTGGCCTGGGGGCTATTTGGGAATTCGATTCGAACGTGATCGAGTCTTCGATATATAAGATTCATATTAGATTTAAATAAGAAACGAATGAATCTGACTCAATTCAAATAGGAATCTAATATATCGAATACTGAATCTATTTATTTGTTTAATGTTGTATGGCGTTAAATGAACATTCTGGTACCATGTTTTCCTAGGGGGTATGGTTTTTATTTGTTTGTTGTACTTCCCCACTGTTGTTGTCCAAGTGTTGTATTTTGAAATCCGGATTTTGGTTGTGATGTTCTTATCTCTAGCTCTAGTCTATTATTTTCTTCTCATGGTATTTGAATTTATGTTCAATGTTGACTTTTTTGAGCGATAAACAGCTGCTCCTAGAGTCAGTGAATATAATTATTTTCTCTAGTCCCATTGTTATTGCTTTTTCTGTGGCTGTCTTGACGGCGATGATTTCTATTGTTTTGATCGTGGCTTTGGTTTTTAATTTAATTTTATAATCTGCTCTCAAGCTGCGTACATGCTATCATTTCTGGTGAAAAAATATACACCACGAAGTTAGCTGTATGAGTTGAATTATTTCCAACTAGAACAAAAAGTTGACCTCTTTGGTTTCTGTTTAGTGAACCATCCTTATATATTTCGTGGTAGTCCTTATATTTGTTGAGTAGTTCTATATAATTAAACTTCAGTGTGATTTCTTGTATTCCCCATGTGGCTGTTTTTGTTAATGTGGTTATTTTGTTGTCCAGTTCCGCTGGCAGTGTAGCAGATTCTGCTAGGAGCGTTGAGATATGTGTAGTTTTCAGCACTACTATTTCTATATCTAATTTTTGTAGTGCGGAGAGAGTGATAATTTGTTGTTAAATGTGATTCCTAGCAGCTTTATTACTTTTTCTTCTTTTATTCTAATGTCTATTTTCAGCTCGAAATCCGAGGGTTTGTTTTTAAAGTCTCATGTAGTTACATTTATTGGGGTTTATGTTAAGGTCTCGTTGTGTTAATTTTTCTTTTAGTTTTTTTAGAATTATGTCAGCTTTTACTTATGTTTCTTCTTCACCCTTTCCTCTTACTAATATGGTTACGTCGTCTGCGAATTGGTATATTGTTGTATTTTCTTGTTGTATATTGTGTATTTTATGAGTGTATATGTTGAATAGGTACGGGCTTAGAGAGCTTCCTTGTGGAATTCTCTTGTTGGCTGTATGCTTCGCTGTCGATGTTCCATTGTTGAATACGATTATTCTGTTTGTAAGGAATTGATGTATCCAATTAGTTATGTGGTTTCTTTTTCGATTACTGTATTAATTTGTTTTTATTGACATGGCCAAATGCTTTGATATGTCTGTCGTTATCAAAATTTCGGATTTCCAGTTGTTTTTCCCTTTTGTTATTTCGCTAAATAGATTTACGAAGTAGACCATTATGTTGATTTATTTCCTAAATCCTTATGAGTTATTTGACAGGATTTTTTTCCAGTACGTCGATTTTGGTCGCAAAACGAGGATTGAGGATTGAGAATTTTGTATATATACACGGAGTATAATATACATTTTTCTATTGTGTGCCGTCAAATATTTTTATTGTATTAGTGTATTTTCTCATGATGGTAAGTAACAAAAATAAGCTAAGCGGGTGAAATCGGTTCAACTTTTTGTTGCTTCCGCTCGCCTTGAGTTATTTTTCCCTATCTTCTAACATGAGGAATTCATGTTTTTCTATCTATTGTTGTTGTAATCGAGACATTCATTTTATTTCGTTAACAAAATCCAAAACTATATACGCAATCAATTGCTCGTGATCTTCAATATAAAAAACAAAAAGCAGCATAAATAAATGGTTTTTAATTTTTACATTCTTCGTCGACCCCATTCATAATATTTTTAACTTTTTTTTTTTTTTTTTGAGTTATTTGAGAATAAACATTTGAAAAATAAAAAAAACAATTCAGTGTTATCTCATGCGCACGAAAGGAATGTTGTATTTTTATTTCCAGTAATTCTGCCAAATTTAAAACTAACAAAATTGTTAATTGAAGAATTTAAAGATAAATAAATATTAACTAAAAATGGAAAATAAGTCAGAAAAATATTTATAAACTATAATTTTATTAATAATTTTAAATGATGAAAAATCACACGACGTACATCCACCCTTTCCTGTGCTTGAATTAACACTAAAGCCAAAATAACTACTTTACTTGTTATTTTTTCCACATTATATTTTATATCCCTCTTTTTCGTGTCATTTTATCTCTCTTAATTGCATCATGTTAAACAAAAAACTTAAAAAAACGCCCATTAGACACTGTCAAATGTGCGTATTTTTTAGTTTTTTGTTTAATATAACATGGCATAAGGTTTTTTTATTTATCATCGGATAAGAGGGATAATGTGAAAATATAAGAAGTAAATTAGTGATTTTAACTTTTAGTGTTGATCCAAGCGCAGCAAAGGGAGTATGTCCGTCGTGTAATTTTTCTAACTTAAAATTATTAATAAAATTATAGTTTATAAATATTTTCTGACTTATTTGCCTTTTTTAATTAATATATATTTATCTTTAAATCATTATTCAATTAACAATTTTATTAGTTTTAAATTTTACAGAAAATTACTGGAAATAAAAATATGTACAATCTTTCGTACGCATGAGATGACACTGAATTGTTTTTTTTATATTTCAAATGTTTATTCTCTGTTTTTCTCTATTCTTTGGACACCAATACAATTTACTAATACTATTGCCTTCCGGTAATTCTCAACTCAATCCTCAAATTGCGACCAAAATCGCTGTCCAGATGTTCGTTTAATTCCTCCAGTGTGACCTTGTTGAAAAGTTTGACGAATATGTTTAGAAAGCGGTCTGTAGCTCTCAGTTGCGTATACATTCTTTTGCACTTTTTGGATTGCTGTTATCTCTGTTACTTTGCATTTCTCTGGGAGCTGTTGGTTTTTGTTTATGTAATTGAGGCGGGTAATTAAGTTATTGATTATATTTGGATTTATTTCACTTATTGATTTTATGGTTTTATATGAAATTTTATTTTCACCTGGTGCACTGTTTGGTTTGTGTTTTAATATATCTGTTATTATTTTATTGTTGAATTTATGTTCATTTGTTGGCGTTATTTCAAATGGGAGTGTTATGTCTTCGATGGACCCAGGAAAATTTTCATTCTGAATTTTTTTTGCCATTTCGTAGTCTTCTAACAGGTTAAAGCCTTTTTATGTTTTAGTCTGTTGATTTTATTTCAGAGTTGTTTTATGTTTAAGGTAGGATTTATACCGCTGACGAATAGTTCCGAGGTATTACGTTTTGCCTTTTGTATTTCTCGTTTTAATATGGCTATTGATCTCATAAGTTCTTGTGCTGTGTATAGATTTTTGTGTCTGTTGTAACATTTTTGTCTGTTAGTTTTGACATTCCACAGCCTCTGGAGTTTTCCATTTCCCTTTTTGTTGTTTATTCTTATCACCTTTGTATTTGCTGCTATTATTTCCTCTATTATGGCTTCGATATTCTCGGTGTAGCAGCCTGTGTCCTTTATGTTAGCTATTTCCTGGGTTACTTTTTTCCAAATGATGATTTATTTAAGAGTGTTTGTGTTTATGTTCATTTTTATTAATATGGGAAAGTGGTCTGATCCAATGTTTTCTTCCAGGCAGTCCCATGTTAGCCTGGGCGCTGTGTCATGAGTGCATATCGTCGCATCCAAATAAAATTATTACATTTGCAAATCGTCATTTTTTAGGAGAGAAGATTAAAGTTTTCAACGATAAATTAGTTGTTATTTTTTTTTTAAATTAAATTATTTGAACACTTTATGCATTAAAATTTATTGTAATATTGGTATATTATATATATCATGGCTAATGGATTTTAATTTGGTGTTTTTATGTAAGAAAATTATACTTTTCGAATATGTAATATTATTCTACGGGAAATTTAAATGAATCTCTATGACAAACTATATTTGTAATACACTCGCTCGTAAAAAAGTATATACCAATGTATAATATAATATTAAGAAATATAGTAAATAGGGGATAAATAAGACTCATCTTTGATAAAGTGGTTAATAATTATTTATATTGGTGTTCAAATCACAAAGTAAATTGTATCACATTTCAGTTATTCTTAAAAAATAAACAAAAATAAAATAAAACTCAATTTTTCTAATATAAAATTAAATATAAAAATAAATAATAATTTAATTTTTGTTGTTATAGAAATTCTTCTTCTTCTGAAGGACTTTCTAAATTATTTGAGCCCATGGCTGCGTAGGGAATATTTTTATAGAAGTCGTGGTATGTTGAATTTATACAATTCTTATTACACAAATGCATTAAGTCTTTGTATTTCGATTCGCTGATTTTCAGCGGTTCTTTGTAAACTGGAATCAATTCAAAATTTAAAGTAATGTGTAATGATTTTAGTTTCGAATACGGATAGCAAAGAGATTTGCTCGTCGTTGGGGGGTTCATTTTCCGAAACTACCAGGCTAGTAAATAATGATTACATATCTCGGTAAATTAAAAAAATCACGCTGTTATCCTTCACTGCATCATTAACCTATTCGCGCCCCTTTAGCCAGCCATAACTATGTATAAAACTCTAATCACAGAAAACAATTTAACCAGTCAATCTTAAATAACACACTTAGGTATGAATAAATTTAACAACAAAAAAAAATAATCTAGAATCAAACTTTACAATAATGGATATTCGAAGAACCATCCCTAGTATATCAAAAATGGCAAAATAATTAAATAAAATATAAAAAAGTAATAATATAGATAAACCATATAATAGTACTTAACAAAATATGTTTAAGTTGGTTGTGATTGATAATCGTCTGGTCTTCACCGGATTGTTAAAACAATATTCCGATGATAAATATCCAATATTTTCCGTTTAATTCAATAATCGTCTATACATATGTTGACAATAACAGGAACGACCGTTACGCAGAATTATAACAGGCACAGCGGATTTATATGCTCACAATATATGTTGAGAATCCACTACGTATGTACAACTGTTACATCGTCGTTGGTTCGGTAAGGTAACAAGAATTACGGCTTAAATTGCCGACTTGATCTGGCGATACTAACTGATACGCCCGTTGGTTCTGTAATTTAACATGAATAGTGAGTGAATTTATAATGCACTATGAAACTGCCACTTTTTGTATTACGAACACTGCGGCTATGTATAAATGCGCATAACTTATGAAATCACTTTGGTTCGCTGGGGTTAAACAAAGAGTTAATTAAACAAACACAACTGGGTGGTCATTTTGTGGTGCTATATCACACCTTTATATCACTAGTGGAGACTTTTTTTTTCTGTGATATAAAAAAAATGGAGAAAGTCTACAAACACATCCCTGCAAAATGAATTTTAAGGGGAAAATGATGAATCAAAGAGACAAGTTGACGTTTCCACATAATCTCAAATGACATTATATGAAAATTTTTTACGAAGTGCTTTATGTGGTGATAAAGTAATACTTTAATGCAAAGATGTTAATTATTTAAATAACATGTTAAAAATATAATAATCAGTCCTTTGTCAATCAACAATTTTATTTTGCACTTGGTTTCATGATAATTTTCATTCATTTTTTTAAAACCCCAATTTAGTTGTTTTCCATGAAACTATTTGGAGTTTGATCAAAAACAACTAAATTAAAGTTTCAATAAAATGAATGAAAATTATCATGATACGAAGTGCAAAACAAAATTGTCGATTGAAAAAAGACCAATTAATATGTTTTTAACATAACATAACTAGAAAAGCCTTTGGTTTGTTAGAATTTGATGTTTAAACATTGACCAATATTTGCATTTTGTGGGGTTATGTCAGATGGCTTATGTAGATTTTTGTTTAAGAATATTTTTTTGTCCTTTGCTATTATGAGCTCCCGATGAAATTTGTTATTCACTAGAATGTTATTTTTAACAAATAATTTACTACACAAAATTAAAATAATTGTTGATTTTGTATTTCGTTTTTCTTGTAAATTTAACAATTATCCATTCATTTTATTTCAAAAATATATAAACGATCATTTTGGTAATAAATATCATTCATTTATATTTCGCGTCAATGTAAATTTCATTCACTTTTTCATATTTTTATAAGAGATTTTTTTAACTAAACTCTATATAAAACAAATGTAACAACAAAATAATTTTTTTTCCACTTGTAAAAGTAAGACGAAAGAAGTTGTGGTCTTTTTCATTCAAATCATTAAGCGACGTGACAATGTTCATCCATGAAAACACCGCAGTAAGCTACGACCATTTATTTTTCGCACAGTATCGCCAAATGTGATATATTACCACAAAATGACAACACTGCAAAACGAATTTTAAGGGGAAAGTAATGAATCAAAGTGATAATTTCATTTTCCTTCATAACCTCAAATATAGTTATGTGAACTTTTTATATGAAGTTTTATGTATTTTTATTTAGTACATTCAGCATTTTCTAGTTATGTTAAGTTAAAAATATAATAATTAGTATTTTGTTAATCAACAATTTTGTTTGCAGTTCGTGTCACATTAATTTTCATTCATTTTTTTAAAACTTTAATTTAGTTGCTTTCGATCAAACTCCATATAGTTTGATATAAAAAAATTAATTTAAAATTAAAAAAAAAATGAATGAAATACCATGATATGAAGTGCAAAACAAAATTTTTTGTTAACAAAAGACTAATTATTATATTTTTAAGTTAACATAACTAGAAAACCCTTTGATTTATTAGAATTTCATGTTTAAACACCGACCATTATTTGCATTTTGTGAGGTTATGTCAGATGGTTTATGTTGATTTTGGTTCAAGAGTTGCTTATTTTTTGTCCATTTCTATTAGGAGGATGATTGTTTTTGTGAAATTTGTTATTCTAGGCTACTAGAATGTTTCTTTTAACATACAATTTAATAAACAAAACTAAAATAATTGTTGATTTTTATATTCCGTTTTCCTGTAAATTTAACAATAACCCATTAATTTTATTTCAATAATATATAAATGATTATTTTGTTAATAAATATCATTTATTTTTCATTCGCGTCAATGTAAATTTCACCGAGCAAACGGCGCAGTGGTTAAAGCTGCGGCGGTTGGATCGGGAGGTACCGGGTTCGAATCCCTATAGGGGCGGGATGCAAAAGGGATTTTTCATCATCTGATTGCGATCGGTGATGAAGATGAACACATCTATGACCCCCTGTTGAGAGTGCAGAATCCATGGGCCGACCCACCTTTCATGTCAGCACTACGGGTTGGCATGAAGCAATGCAATGTGCAGGTGGTTTTCAAAGACGGATCTGTAGCCGCCCGTCCTCGATTTGGCTACTCCAGGCGTAAGGTAGGACGGTAAAAAATAAATCAAGAAACAAACAAACAAACAATGTAAATTTCATTCATTTTTTGAAATTTTGATTAGAGGTGTTTTTAACTCCATATAAAAAAAATTTAAATAACAAAATAAACAATTTTTTCCACTTGTAGAAGTAAGATGGAAGATATTGTGGTCGTTTTCATTTTTTGAACACCAATTGACAATTTTATCACCAAATGTGATATAGCACCACAAAATGACCACCCTGGTAATTTAATTTTGTGAATGGTCTTTATTTATTCCAACTGATAATGTTATTTACTTTTCATTAAATTTTTATTACTTTTTATTTTCATTCAAAATTTTCAATAAAATGAGTATGCCGATACAGTTATGCGTACAAATTGCATTTCGGTATTACTTAACGCACCATAATGGCATACACACAAAACTATCATAACAAAGCATTGTGACTAATATTCAAATTTATATTCAATAATCAGGTAACTTTGATTTTTCATTATTAACATATTCTTAATCATACTGGATTATTAACAGATTTTTTAAATTTTTTATTTAGTTATGTACAATTAGTTAGAACTTTACCAAACACAATAAATACTTTTAACAGTTCTTAACAATTTTAATTACATATGATTTTAATACGAGTATGTTCCGAAGATTGTAAGAGAATTCAATCCAGTTTCGAACTGATGAGCTTATGATTATGAAAAAATCAATCTTCTCATCAGGCCGCGGCGACTGGACTGATTATACCACAATTTACATTCTATATATACAGAATGTGCTGTGCGTTAAGTATTAGCGAATCATAACTAATACAGATGAATTCTCTTACAATTTTTCTTCTTCACAATATTCACACAGCTCTATTTGTAAGAGAATTCAATCCAGTTTCGAACTGATGAGCTTATGATTATGAAAAAATCAATCTTCTCATCAGGCCGCGGCGACTGGACTGATTATACCACAATTTACATTCTATATATACAGAATGTGCTGTGCGTTAAGTATTAGCGAATCATAACTAATACAGATGAATTCTCTTACAAATTTTCTTCTTCACAATATTGAACAATAATATCGTCCAACCCCAAGCGGTATCCTAAACTAGACTCTCTATTCTTTTTCTGTTTTATGCATAACGATCGATTGACAATGTGGGCATAAAAGTGGAAATGGAATCGTTAGTCTACACATACTTACACATACCATCAACAACATCATTGATCAAACCGGGAGATCTGAAAGTTGTTACAAATGTTGTTTTTGATTGGTTTCCGACCTCTTGACTTTCGTTGTTTCCCTTATTAGAGTAATCGTTTTAAAATTTTCCTGCAAATTGTATTCATACTTGAAAATGTTCGAATTGCCATGACCAATAAATATTTCTTTTGTTTTATTTGTATAAAATATTTCATTTGAATCGTTTTTCGGAAAATTAAAATCCATTGATGGAGTCTTATAGTAAAAAAAATCGTTTTGGTTCATTTCGGTAACAACTTAATGCGGCGGTTTTACCTTTGTGCATTTAATCAACTGATACCATTGATCTGGTGTAAATATCTCTTGGCGTCTAGCCATTCTTTGGATAAAAGAGTGAATACTGTCACCCTCATTTTGGGTATGACCCTTTTCAAAATATCTGTGTGAAATATTTATATTATATTTTTTGGAGGCCCATGCGTAAAATGAATAGATAACTTCTTTTTTATTTTGACCAAAACCGAAATTCTTTGCAATTAGGATAAAATTCCAAGAATTTGCGTAGACAATTTTCAACCTCAACTCCTCCGCGCTTAGTAATGGTTTCGTGCCACACAAAACATTAACCAATATTGTCATTCAAACAATAAACCGTAAAATTATAGACAAAACATTTTCTTTTGTAATAAAAGATTGATGCAGTAGAATGCGGAAAAATCAATAGTTTTTGAAAATCGAAGATCGCAACGGTAATTTCAGAATTTTGCTGCGCCTCAAGTTTATCAAGCTCTTTTAGCCGTCGAGCTTCAGTTTTATTATAAAGGTGCTGTTGTTGTGTCGATTCCTGTTTATTTTGATCTTCCTTTGTTAAATTGTCGAATATAACATAAACATCACAATGGTCCTTTTTTGGAACATGGAATCCTAAATGATAATTCTCATTGAATGTGTCACGGTATTGGAGTTCAGTTACATCGTGCGAAATAGATGCTTCATTTCTTTTTTCTTTGAACAATCGATACATTCTGGTAATATTTAAATCACTGGGCAGATATTTTTTAGAGCTATTGCTTCGACAATAACGCGAATCAATGGTAGGAAACGATTTAATATGTTCGCATACTGCATCAAACATTGCCAATTTGACAGGATTAGTTGACCTTTGACGGGTTCCTCGCTGGTCATATTCTAAAATTCCATTGCCAGACAATTTCTTTTTATAAGCAGTTGTAATCCATTGGCTGTTAATGGCCAAAGTATTTAGAAACATTAACTTACAAACCTATAAACAAAATAAAATTTATTAAAAAATAAAAAAAATTGTAACATAGCTTACTCTATGCTTATCTACTATTGTGCCTTCATTCCAGATTGATAAAAAAAAATCGGTTTGGCTGACGATTTATCTTTGGAGATATATGAATAAGGCTCTAGTTTTTTTCGTTTCTTCCGTATTGTGAACAATAAAATTCCACTGCCGATATCTATCAGCGAGATCCCAAAATTGTTTGAAATTGTTTTCCCTATCACTGCGTTATTTTATTTGAGCATTTCATAGTGCAATTTAAACAAGCTGGCCCCATTTCCCGCCCCTTTGAATTAATATAACAAATCCCCTTGTTGCACGTGTTTTTGGACTGTTTGCCAAAGTTCTTGGTGTTTTTTGCGCTTTTTTACTTTTAAAGGGCTTGGGGTGGCATTATCTTGAGAATTAACTGTGATGTTAAATTTCAGTGTAATTGGGCTCCATGCTAGGTTTTCAGGGTCTGCTGTTTCTGACGGGTGTGATGTTCGTGATGTTTCTGGAGTTTGTGATGATTCATGATGGTCGAATTGGTGTTAAATCAAGGTCTGAGGATTGTGTTGTGATAAATTGTAGAAAAGCATTTTTTTAAAAATTTTGTTAAATAAATTTTTTTTTGTAGCATAAGTACTTACCGGAGCAAGGATGAACTTCACTATCTGAATCTGATAATTCATTGTCTGCCAGCAGATATTCACTGCCGCTGTCACTGAAATCTAACCAATTTAAAATAAATCGTGAAACCGCATTGAAAGTTTTGAACTGTTTTTATTTCATACCTGATCCCGATATATCAGATATATTAATTTGTCCAAAAGTCTCGCTATGTCCATCTTTCACTACGTTATCACATTGGACTAAAGGCTCGAAAAATCGAAAACCCTTTTAATTATTCTATTACTAAAAATTACCGGAATATTACTTAATTTTTTCCTTAGATAATTACAAAATTTTTCGCGCTCTTGAAGTCATTTTGCACATACCCACTTATTAAGATGTTACACGCACGAACGACAAATGAAAACTAGTTAATCAACCAACAAAAATTATCTGTATTTAACTTTAGCGCCAAAATGTTATCTGTTATTTGTCTAATTATTAATATTACATAATACTTTAATACAAGAATATATTTGATTTAACCCGCAATAGAGCATTACAAGTTATGTTTAAGATACAAAGAAAATGAAAAAAAAAACCGAACATATCACTTTGTTATATTGAACACCGAAAAATTAGCCGATAGGCAATATGCTTTATAATAATATAAAATGAAAATTTTCCGTTCAAACTATTTTGTTTTAGATTTGATTGGAAATTTGTTTATTTCATTTCAAAATAACAGTATAACATCTGATTTTTGAGGTTGAGTGCGAGTTTACGACCATTTTCTGAAGAACATTTTTCAGCAGATTCAATATATTTTAAATGGAAAACAAAAGAATTATTACAATAAAAATGGAAGGAATCCATATTATTCATATGCCGTGGCTTTCTTCACAATAAAATGTATTTTTTAAATAAAAACTATTAGTTTTATTTAAAATGTCCACATTGACATGTCTTTTTAAAAAAACACAAATTTTATTTATACAAAATAAAAATAAACAAATTTTTAAAAAACACTTATGGTTAAAATTATCTTTCTTAATGTGAAAATAATAATAAATTTAAATTAGGAAGACCGGTTTCGGATTTCATCCATCGTCAGTTCCAATAAATTTTAACTACTGAAGTTTGCATTGTAAAAATTTCATGCAATTACCTGTACAGAATCATATCGTACAGTTTATTTGTTTTTGTGTTCAATTTATCATTGAGAATGTGTGGATTGTGTCGATGTTTGTAAATCTCTATCTCTTCTAAACGGTCCATCATATTGCTTTTCCTCAGTGTGTAATATTTGTAAATTTGTGTTGATGTCTGTAAACGTATGTTGCTGTGTGACTAGATGGTGAGCGTAATTTGATTTAAAGTTCGTATTTATATTTGTATGCAATGTCTCGTTAGTGTGTTCATTGAACATCATTCAATGCGAGTTTACGACCATTTTCTGATGAAAAATTTTCAGGAGATTCAATATATTTTTTATGGAAAATAAAAGAATTATGTTCGGAATTATGTTTACGAAATAGACTACGTCGATTGGTTGTCTGTTGAAAATTTTTCATCAGAAAATGGTCGTAAACTCGCACTCATGCCGAGTTTACGACCATTTTCTGAAGAAACATTTTCAACAGGCAACCAATCGACGTAGTCTATTTTGTAAACAAATTTCCCCTTCCGAACATAATTCTTTTGTTTTCCATTTAAAATATATTGAATCTGGATTCAAAAAAATAAATGAGACGGGAGTTGGGAGGTGAAAATAATGAAACGAGGGTCAATTGAATTTAGTCGGCCAAGATAGCTAGTTAAAAATTCTGAAATAATTAATTAAATTAAATAAAAATGCTGTACCTTTTGTGATTTATTATTATTCTCAAGTATCGTTAAAATCGTTTAAGCTATCGCTAGTGATTTTAAGAAACATAAGTGAATGTCCATAGTACAATTATTGAACATGGACAGTTTTTTGTTGTTGTTCATAATTGATGGTGCATTGCTGTAAACAATTTATTTTATTATTAAAATTTATGGTGTTAATATGTCTGTTCATGGGCATAATATTATCTAAATAATAATCTGTATTAATGATTTTGGTGGTAGTGAATTTCTTAAAGTTATAAATTAATAAAACTCACAGTTTGAACAGTACAGTTTACATACAAACGATTGTAATAGCAAATGAGAACTGTTTTGTTATAAATATAAACTAATAAATAGAACCAAAATAAAGCTTGTATACTATTTTCTTTATCAATAAAAAGCTTTATATTGTTTATAAAAAAAAAATCATAATATGCATAACCGAATGTGTTATCATTCATAAGTTGGTGATAAATATATCTAGATATATATAAAATTGGTAAACAGTTGAAATCCAATTAGTGCAAGTCGTATGATTCTATCCATTCGAATGTTAAAAAAAGAAGAAAATAGAATCTGAATCTGTAATATTTTAATACCAAGAAATAATCCGGTATGGATTGCTTGAAACGTTCGAGAATAGCGGAAACGAGGCCAGTCAATTTACCGGCATAATATTTTTGGATCGAAGAATAACGGAAGTCGAAGGCAACCTGGTTAAACATCAATACAAAGTTAAGATCATTATTTTTTTTATTATTATTATTTTGTTACTCATTTGCTAAATTAGTGTGTACACTTAAATTTGTTTCCATTTTTTATTCATTTCATAATATTTAGGACATTTCTTTAGTTTTACTTATACATATATCAACACAATTTGTTATCATTTGTGTTTCTTAAATTAATTTCATGTATCGTGTTCCCTTAGGTATGGATTTCTGAATTGATATGAATTAACTCACATTGTAATTTGGCGGGAGTATGATCTAATGACAGAGATAACGTTCTTTCCGTTTTTTTTTTTGTTTTTTTTATTTTTTTTTTTTTTGCGGTTTAGATCTAGGTTGTTGTAAACTTGGGAACCATCAAATCCACTATTAACCCTGAGTTAAAGCCGGTTAACAAGCAACCGCACCCAAGTCTAAAATGCAACAACATCTGTTAACAGGGGTTTGTTTTTTTTCTACGATGTATAACGGACTGTAAAACCCTGTTACAGTGGCGTCCAAAAGTGTAAACGGAAACGTAATGGTTTAGGATTTGGATGGAAAGGAATCGCGTGTCATTATATTACAATTATTTGAAAGTATTCATATTTTGTCGTAATCTGCTTTATAAAGTATTTGATTTTCCAAAAGAATACTTTTAAAGTTATATTTTTAATTTTTGTTTGTTTGTTAGGGTCAATAAATTTCTGTGATGATTATAGATACTGTGAAGTTTATAGATGCTACATCGCAAAAGCTAATACCCATGTACCAGGCGTAATACGAGGAATATTAGGGGAGTTCGACATGAAAGAGATCAAAGAAAATATGACATGTGAGCAGGAGCAACCAATCACCCACATAGAGGTAATAAAATCATCAGACAGAGCAAAAAGAGAACTCAAAGATGCAAATATCCTAAAAATTGAAATTAAAGCGAGCGCCCTACCCAGATATGTATTATTCTACGGTATAAAAGTAAACACCGATATACATATACATTCCTAAATTAAAATTCTATTCTACATGCCTCAGCTATGGCCACATTAAAAAACATTGCCGCTCCAAAATAAAAAGATGTGCGAAATGTGCAAAACCAATAACAATGGACCAGAAACACGAATGCAAAGAAAATTCTGAATGCAGATTTTGCGAAGGCATCGAATACACAACTCCAGATCCTGTCCAGAAAAGAAAAAACAAAATAAAATCAAAATCCACATGATCAAAAATAAAACGACATATAAGGATACAACGTCGACACTCTACCCAAGACAAAATAAGATGCACAAAGAAACAGAACCACAAAATTTCCCGCCAATTAATAAAAACGCAGAAGATAGTACCCCAAATGCCTGGATAACTAGAGCAAATAGACAGGAACAAATAATAAAATAGCAGAGAGAGAAAATAGAATTTCTGGAAACAACACTCAACAAATTTATTGAAATAAGCAACAAAGCCTACAAAACATCTGAATCAGATTTACTAACCATAGACCTAAAAGCGTTAGTAAAAAACCTAAAACTAAAATAATATGACTAACCATTTAAAAATACTACAATCTAACATAAGAAGCCTGAGAAGTAACAATATTTGAACACCAATCTAACAAATCTCTACAAGTGCTAATCAAATATGGAAGCGAAAACATATTCATAATAGTTTTCTACAACCCGCCTAAATCGCCCGAAATCGCCGAAAACAATCACAGGACAAAACTGCTGTCCTAGAACCAAGCGCGGTATCAACAAAAAATTGGAAATTGAGTTTATGGTTTTCTTAGTAACCTGGCACGTTGTTCTACCTATTTACCGACGGAAAACTCAGTATTTACATTATTTCTTCAGAAAACACGAATCATTTTATCGCGTCTTTCTAAAATTTCTACCTTTTCTTAGCACGAATAGGGTATCAACATACTACTAGCTAAAAACGCAGTAACTACTTGTGCGAATATGTACATATATCGCATTTGTTTTTAGTATTTATTATACTGATTTACTGTTCCTTTGACTAGGAATACTCTTTATTAGATAGCAAACATTCCAATTTACAGAGGGCTATTACCAAAACTTTAAAGCCTAATATCTCAATTTGTTGTCACCAGTAGATACCGCGTTTGGTTCTAGGACGGCAGAATAGTAGCAGGTGATATAAACATACAAAGCAGTCTATGGGAGCAGATCAGCAAGGAAGACTGAATGGGGAAAACAATCGCCGAAATAATCATTAACAGCAACATCCAAATCTTAAATAACAAAAAGCGAACAAGACAAAATATAAGCAACCACACAACGCCAGCAATAGATACATATCACCATATCGTCGCATCCAAATAAAAGTATTACAAAGTAAAATGTACTATTTTTAAATTATGGTGAATTTGAATTCTACAACATTGACTAAGATTGTGACCGAACCTATGATAAATATTTTTTAGTACAAATTTTTGACATTTATTTGAAAAATATTTCCCTACATTCATTAACTTTTATTAAGCCGCCCGAATCTTGTAATAATTTTTTGAAGTATTTCCCCTTCTGTCATGTTGTTCGATTTTAAAGGCAAGCAATCCTTTTATAATCGAATTGGCTTTCGTTTTATACTATAGCTTGTTTCATAGTGTAGAGCTGTGGTTGTTAGGGCATAGTATAACAGGATAGTTAGGTTTTTATACAGGAAATGGGAAGGTCACGGGTGGTCTTAAATCGAATTGCAACGCAAACTAAAAAATATTGGGGGCAACTCCATCACGGATTAAAATAAATCGTTAATGACGTGGTGTATACGATTCAACGTTTTATTAATCGATAGACGTCAGGCGATAGTAATAGCTCTCACATTTGCAGTTGAACACATATGCTGCAGTTGAAAATAGGAAATTATCATGTTCCTATTATTATGTTACTGCAATCCATAACATAATCATTGACTAGTTGACATTTTATTTTGATGATATAAAATGCTAAGGCGACTATACTAAATGTCGACAGAACAATTCATTTATTCTGCTTGTGTCAAAAATTATCGTAGCAAACCATCATGTTAATTTGGGTGTATGCGGTTTTTTCAAATAAATGTCAAAGATTTGTACTAAAAAATATTTATCACAGGTTTCGGGCAGTCAGTATATGATAATTTTTTTAGGTATATCAAAGAGTACGTTTATGCTCAGCGTCGAGTCATCTTTTAGTTAAATTTGGATCATCTTGTAGTTATCTTTTTTAGCGTTTATAGTGCAGAGTCAAATCGTGCAGAGTCTTCAGAAAATGGTCGTAAACTCGCACTCAGTGCGAAAAATTTTCAGCAGATTCAATATATTTTATATGGAAAACAAAAGAATATGTTCGGAAGGGAAAATTTGTTTACAAAATAGACTACGTCAATTGGTTCCCTGTTGAAAATTTTTCATCAAAAAATAGTCGTAAACTCGCACTGAAGGAGGTCTTTGAGTACGTTTATGCTTAGGGTTCAACCTGGTTTGAACCTAGGTTATCTTTTACTATAAACGGAGTCGAGTCATCTTGTAGTTAACTCAACTCGATCTAAAAAATTTCTAGGGTCGAGTCGAGTTAACTCTAAAAACATCCTCTATAAACGGAGTCGAGTCGAAAAATAAAAACAACAAAAAATAATAATAAAAAGATACCATTTTGATTTCTTAATTCGTGTGCGCGTAGTCCGATTTTTGTGTGGCAATAAAACTTTGTTATTTTGTTTTTATAAAATTCAGAAAATAATACAAGAAAAAATTATGAACATACGATAGTAAATTATTTTTTTTGACGTTTCTGACTCGTTTTCAACCTAGTTTCGACTCGACTACGATTTGACTCTGCACTATAAACGCTAAAAAAGATAACTACAAGATGATCCAAAGTTAACTAAAAGATGACTCGACGCTGAGCATAAACGTACTCTTTGATATACCTAAAAAAATTATCATATACTGACTGCCCGAAACCTGTGATAAATATTTTTTAGTACAAATCTTTGACATTTATTTGAAAAAACCGCATACACCCAAATTAACATGATGGTTTGCTACGATAATTTTTGACACAAGCAGAATAAATGAATTGTTCTGTCGACATTTAGTATAGTCGCCTTAGCATTTTATATCATCAAAATAAAATGTCAACTAGTCAATGATTATGTTATGGATTGCAGTAACATAATAATAGGAACATGATAATTTCCTATTTTCAACTGCAGCATATGTGTTCAACTGCAAATGTGAGAGCTATTACTATCGCCTGACGTCTATCGATTAATAAAACGTTGAATCGTATACACCACGTCATTAACGATTTATTTTAATCCGTAATGGAGTTGCCCCCAATATTTTTTAGTTTGCGTTGCAATTCGATTTAAGACCACCCGTGACCTTCCCATTTCCTGTATAAAAACCTAACTATCCTGTTATACTATGCCCTAACAACCACAGCTCTACACTATGAAACAAGCTATAGTATAAAACGAAAGCCAATTCGATTATAAAAGGATTGCTTGCCTTTAAAATCGAACAACATGACAGAAGGGGAAATACTTCAAAAAATTATTACAAGATTCGGGCGGCTTAATAAAAGTTAATGAATGTAGGGAAATATTTTTCAAATAAATGTCAAAAATTTGTACTAAAAAATATTTATCATAGGTTCGGTCACAATCTTAGTCAATGTTGTAGAATTCAAATTCACCATAATTTAAAAATAGTACATTTTACTTTGTAATACTTTTATTTGGATGCGACGATATGGTGATATGTATCTATTGCTGGCGTTGTGTGGTTGCTTATATTTTGTCTTGTTCGCTTTTTGTTATTTAAGATTTGGATGTTGCTGTTAATGATTATTTCGGCGATTGTTTTCCCCATTCAGTCTTCCTTGCTGATCTGCTCCCATAGACTGCTTTGTATGTTTATATCACCTGCTACTATTCTGCCGTCCTAGAACCAAACGCGGTATCTACTGGTGACAACAAATTGAGATATTAGGCTTTAAAGTTTTGGTAATAGCCCTCTGTAAATTGGAATGTTTGCTATCTAATAAAGAGTATTCCTAGTCAAAGGAACAGTAAATCAGTATAATAAATACTAAAAACAAATGCGATATATGTACATATTCGCACAAGTAGTTACTGCGTTTTTAGCTAGTAGTATGTTGATACCCTATTCGTGCTAAGAAAAGGTAGAAATTTTAGAAAGACGCGATAAAATGATTCGTGTTTTCTGAAGAAATAATGTAAATACTGAGTTTTCCGTCGGTAAATAGGTAGAACAACGTGCCAGGTTACTAAGAAAACCATAAACTCAATTTCCAATTTTTTGTTGATACCGCGCTTGGTTCTAGGACAGCAGTTTTGTCCTGTGATTGTTTTCGGCGATTTCGGGCGATTTAGGCGGGTTGTAGAAAACTATTATGAATATGTTTTCGCTTCCATATTTGATTAGCACTTGTAGAGATTTGTTAGATTGGTGTTCAAATATTGTTACTTCTCAGGCTTCTTATGTTAGATTGTAGTATTTTTAAATGGTTAGTCATATTATTTTAGTTTTAGGTTTTTTACTAACGCTTTTAGGTCTATGGTTAGTAAATCTGATTCAGATGTTTTGTAGGCTTTGTTGCTTATTTCAATAAATTTGTTGAGTGTTGTTTCCAGAAATTCTATTTTCTCTCTCTGCTATTTTATTATTTGTTCCTGTCTATTTGCTCTAGTTATCCAGGCATTTGGGGTACTATCTTCTGCGTTTTTATTAATTGGCGGGAAATTTTGTGGTTCTGTTTCTTTGTGCATCTTATTTTGTCTTGGGTAGAGTGTCGACGTTGTATCCTTATATGTCGTTTTATTTTTGATCATGTGGATTTTGATTTTATTTTGTTTTTTCTTTTCTGGACAGGATCTGGAGTTGTGTATTCGATGCCTTCGCAAAATCTGCATTCAGAATTTTCTTTGCATTCGTGTTTCTGGTCCATTGTTATTGGTTTTGCACATTTCGCACATCTTTTTATTTTGGAGCGGCAATGTTTTTTAATGTGGCCATAGCTGAGGCATGTAGAATAGAATTTTAATTTAGGAATGTATATGTATATCGGTGTTTACTTTTATACCGTAGAATAATACATATCTGGGTAGGGCGCTCGCTTTAATTTCAATTTTTAGGATATTTGCATCTTTGAGTTCTCTTTTTGCTCTGTCTGATGATTTTATTACCTCTATGTGGGTGATTGGTTGCTCCTGCTCACATGTCATATTTTCTTTGATCTCTTTCATGTCGAACTCCCCTAATATTCCTCGTATTACGCCTGGTACATGGGTATTAGCTTTTGCGATGTAGCATCTATAAACTTCACAGTATCTATAATCATCACAGAAATTTATTGACCCTAACAAACAAACAAAAATTAAAAATATAACTTTAAAAGTATTCTTTTGGAAAATCAAATACTTTATAAAGCAGATTACGACAAAATATGAATACTTTCAAATAATTGTAATATAATGACACGCGATTCCTTTCCATCCAAATCCTAAACCATTACGTTTCCGTTTACACTTTTGGACGCCACTGTAACAGGGTTTTACAGTCCGTTATACATCGTAGAAAAAAAACAAACCCCTGTTAACAGATGTTGTTGCATTTTAGACTTGGGTGCGGTTGCTTGTTAACCGGCTTTAACTCAGGGTTAATAGTGGATTTGATGGTTCCCAAGTTTACAACAACCTAGATCTAAACCGCAAAAAAAAAAAAAATAAAAAAAACAAAAAAAAAAACGGAAAGAACGTTATCTCTGTCATTAGATCATACTCCCGCCAAATTACAATGTGAGTTAATTCATATCAATTCAGAAATCCATACCTAAGGGAACACGATACATGAAATTAATTTAAGAAACACAAATGATAACAAATTGTGTTGATATATGTATAAGTAAAACTAAAGAAATGTCCTAAATATTATGAAATGAATAAAAAATGGAAACAAATTTAAGTGTACACACTAATTTAGCAAATGAGTAACAAAATAATAATAATAAAAAAAATAATGATCTTAACTTTGTATTGATGTTTAACCAGGTTGCCTTCGACTTCCGTTATTCTTCGATCCAAAAATATTATGCCGGTAAATTGACTGGCCTCGTTTCCGCTATTCTCGAACGTTTCAAGCAATCCATACCGGATTATTTCTTGGTATTAAAATATTACAGATTCAGATTCTATTTTCTTCTTTTTTTAACATTCGAATGGATAGAATCATACGACTTGCACTAATTGGATTTCAACTGTTTACCAATTTTATATATATCTAGATATATTTATCACCAACTTATGAATGATAACACATTCGGTTATGCATATTATGATTTTTTTTTTTATAAACAATATAAAGCTTTTTATTGATAAAGAAAATAGTATACAAGCTTTATTTTGGTTCTATTTATTAGTTTATATTTATAACAAAACAGTTCTCATTTGCTATTACAATCGTTTGTATGTAAACTGTACTGTTCAAACTGTGAGTTTTATTAATTTATAACTTTAAGAAATTCACTACCACCAAAATCATTAATACAGATTATTATTTAGATAATATTATGCCCATGAACAGACATATTAACACCATAAATTTTAATAATAAAATAAATTGTTTACAGCAATGCACCATCAATTATGAACAACAACAAAAAACTGTCCATGTTCAATAATTGTACTATGGACATTCACTTATGTTTCTTAAAATCACTAGCGATAGCTTAAACGATTTTAACGATACTTGAGAATAATAATAAATCACAAAAGGTACAGCATTTTTATTTAATTTAATTAATTATTTCACAATTTTTAACTAGCTATCTTGGCCGACTAAATTCAATTGACCCTCGTTTCATTATTTTCACCTCCCAACTCCCGTCTCATTTATTTTTTTGAATCCGTTATTTTTATTTTATTTTTCTCCTCCAATTACCATACAAACCGCTAAAATTTTAAAACCATTGATTTCTCTTTTTTTTTGTCTTTTCTTTTTCGCTTATAGTAAGGGTTTGCAAACGCACGTTTCAAGCTGTATACATTAGAACAATCGTCCTCCACTCGATTATGCCCTAAATTAAGTCATAAACACGTGAATTCCGGCCATTTCGATAATATGAAAGTTGAACTATCCACCCAAGTATTTAACCGGACCGTGGTAGCTGGAATAAAAACACCATTTGAGTTAAATAAATTCTCTGATTCTGTCAAAAATAAAATACCTGCCACCTTGATTCTTTTTGATAATTTTGACAAATTGTTTGATTGTTTAAATTCAAAAAGTTTATATGCTGCAAATAAATTTAAATGCGCTCTAACAGTTAAGGAAAGCTGTTGCATATACAAATTCCTGAACGAAATGTTGATTTACATGCAAAACATAAAACTAGTCAACGAAAAGAAAGTTTATTCATTTGATGGAATGGTGCAAACCATTCGCGGAATTCTTTTCCTCCTTAAGTCATTTTCACAAGATAATGTCCATTTTAAATATTTGCTTACTTCACGGCTAAATCAAGATGCTTTGGAAAATACATTCTCTTTGATTAAAAATCCATCTGTCCAAGAGTTTAGTTACACAGTCGTTAAATTTTTATCAATTAAATATATTACACCGTTCACGGCACTTTCAATTTGTGAAGAAGATACAAATGCAACCTTATTGGACGTTATTCATGAGGAAAAACAAAATGAGCTATCTTTAATAGATACTGGAGAACCTCAATCAAGTACCACCGATCTTTGCATATTTAATGACCAAACCATTGAAAGTGGTAGCGACGATCATTTATTTGTAATCGAGATCGAAGAGGAATTAACTGATTTAGGCTATTCGTTTTGTCAACTCAGATTCATCAACTAGGTATTTTACAGGATATCTAGTAAATAAAATATTAAAAAATGTAATTGTGCTGTCTGTGTCTTGACGCTTTTAAAAGAAAATTATTACCTGGCAAGCTTCAAGCACCGTCTCAATCATTTTTTGAGCTATGTCGAAGGCAAATATCAATCTTTGACAACTTTTTTAAAGCGCAGCCTCATGTAGTCGGATTGAAATCTAAAATATTGAATATTTTACTAAATGAAGAGCGATAGACAATTTCACGATAATAATCATTCCTGTTATAATCGTTACGATAATAATCATTCCTGTTATATCCATTTACTGGCTACGTTCTTCTCTAGTAGAAAAAGTTAAGCAAGTAACCAATACAAGAATGCATCAACCCAAACAATTCAACAAAGTATATAGAATTTTGCTCAAGTGTATAATTTGCAACTGTTCAAGTTTAGTGGTATATGTAAAAAATGTGAGTAAGTGAAAATATTGAAGGCTTTACTGAATCTAATGATAATTACACTAATCAGAAAGAATTGTAAGTGGCAAGTCGAACAAGATAAATTAAATAACATGAAAACACGAACAAATAAAAGACAATGGAGAAATTGGACTAAACTCGCCCTCCCGATTAAAATAATAAGGCCACACTTCTCTCTTGCAAGAAATAAATTTAAATGTGATCCGCTTTCAATCGTTTACCACTCAGTCGACCACTGTGTGTCCACCGTTTAACAGTCAGCCCGTCATATCGAGCATGTCAGTCATCTCTTTGAATTTATTCATTACTGATATATTCAACGGTAGGTTCACTTCCAATAGTTTACGAGTCATTCAGTCACATCACCAGGTCAGTCATTTTTTTTGAATTTATTCATTACATATTTTCAATTGTAGATCCACTTTCGATCGTTTATCAGTCAATCAGCGCCTCTTTGGAATTACTTATTACTGATAAATTCAGTTGCAGATTTGCTTTCGATCATTACCAGTCAAACAAGCATAACCAGCCAGTCATCTCTTTAAAGTTATTTATTATTGATAAACTCAACTGTAGATCTACTTCGGATCGTTTTCCAGCCAATCATTCACAAAGGGCCAGTCAGTCATCTCTTTGAATTAATTAATTACTGATAAATTCAACAGTAGGTTCACTTCCAATAGTTTACGAGTCATTCAGTCACAATCAACAAGTCAATCATCTCTTTGAATTTATTCATTACCTAATGCTGCAAAATCGTTTTAGGAAGAGTAATAAAACAACTCGTGCCTTAGAATGGAAAATATAAAAAATACTATTTATTCGAAAAATAACTGGGATAATCGTTAATTTGTTGTTGCTCGGACGATGGATGCCAAGCGACTTCGTTCATTTATAAAATAGAAGCGCACACGTAAGATCAACGCATGCTCAGTCGCAAAAACTTGAAAAACCAAAAATCATAAAAAACTACAGATAAAATTCGCCGTGGCGCTCACAATATGATCTACATTTTTCAACACCTAAATTGAATTGTAGATTCACTTTCGATCGTTTACCAGTGAATCAGCGTCTCTTTGAACTTATTTATTACTGATAAATTCAACTGTAGATCTACTTTCGATAGTTTATCAGCCAATCAGGCCTAACCATTCAGTTAGTCAAACACCTCTTTGAATTTATTCATTACAGAAAAAATTAGATTCTCAATTGTAGATCCACTATCTTTCAGTTATTTTTAGTCAGTCATTTTTATGAACCTATTCATTAAAGTACATAGACATATGTACAATATATGTACATATAAAAGCATCATAAACAAATTTGCTACTTTTCTAAACTATTACATTTTTGATAAATTACAATTTTTGAAATCTGAAAAAATTCATTACAAAACAACAACAAAAATACAATAAGTATTTAGGACGTGTCCGAACTTTGTGATAATTATTCCAGCTGTAATAATTATGACATTATTTTGTATGCAACCAAATTATCACAGCCACTACGTGTTGTAAATTTGACACATCCTTAATAATATTCATAACAAAAGCTCGCAATAACAATAACTAAGCCGTATTACGTTAATTTATTTCTAAAAAAATAGTACAAATAAAACTTATTACAAAATATGGAAGAGAAAATTATTTCACTCCTGTCAAAATTATTACACAAAAAAATTATCACAAACTTCGGACGCGTCCTTAACCAACAGACGGGGTATGAATATAAACTAAAAATGAAAACATAATTTATTTGAATTAATTATATTAAAAAATTAAAAATTAAAAGTTTCCTGTAACTTTAACATTACCAATATGTGAATAATAATAATAAATAAAATTGTACACTTACACTTATTCGTATAACTTGAAACTTCTATACGCAGACAATTAATGTATTATTGATTGTACAAAGTAACACTTTGTGTGCGCACGTGGACGTATTAAATAAAAAAATTAAAAAAATGTTGGTTGGATTGTTGGTTTTGATTCTATTCTTTTCTATTACATTTCAATAAAGTATTTTTTTTTTCATTTTTCTTTATCCATTTCCTGGCTACGTTCTTCCCTAGTAGAAAAAGTTAATCAAGTAACCAATTCAAGAATGCATCAACTCAAACAATTCAACAAAGTGTATAGAATTTTGCTCAAGTGTATAATTTTCAACTGTTCAAGTTTAGTGGTATATGTAAATAATGTGAGTAAGTGAAAATATTGAAGAATAATTCAGGGAAGTTACTGATGCCATTCTGGTCCTTACTCGGGTTAAGAAATTTAATGTAATAACTCAGAAAACCGTTAAAAAATTCTATATTACAGGGTGTCCGGGTTTGGGATGCTGATCCGTCATGGGGTGATTCCTTGGTTCATTCTGAGAAAAAAATCGTATGTGGAGGGGGGGTCTATTTTTGATATCCTTTGAGATACAGGGTGTTTAAAAAATTTGGTTCAGAAAAAAAGTACACCCAAATATTAAACTGTAACTTCCAAAATATTTATCGGAGAGCAAGCAACTTAGTCTTATTTGGTTGGTTATCGTATAGGCTATTATTAAGGTTTAAGTGGTTATCTTCTATCTGCATCCGTTTGAGAGCTATGGTGATTTAAAAAAAAAAAAAATATTTGTTTTTTATAAAATCGAGTTTTTCTCAAAAAAAACCGTAATAATTTTTCTTTTGTTTATTTAATTTTAATTTGTCATGATCTCCTCTACAATCCCTCAATACAAAGTTTGGGTCGAGGAGTTATAAAAGGTGCTCAAAATGTCCTCCTTGTGATTGAATACATGCTAATATTCGTTTAAGTATGCCTTTGGTTATTTCAATTCTTGGTAATTCTTCCCTTATCTGTTGTGCTGCTGTGTGTATTCGTTGTATAAGTTCTTCGTTTGTTTCAATTTCTTTGGAGTATACAAGCGCCTTCATCCTTCCCCATACATAAAAATACCAATACCGTAAGATCGGGGGATCTTGCAGGCCAATGAATTGGACCATTTCTTCCAATCCAATTATTTGGATAATTTTCATTAAAAAAATTCCTAACATTATTATGGTAGTGACAAGGTGCACCATCATGTTGGTATGTATGCGAGAATCTACTTAAAATGGGAACATCATCAAAAAGGAGTGGCAAATCGTTTTGTAAAAATAGTAAATAACGTTCACCATTTAATCTAGGTGGTAATATGAATGGTCCAATTAATTTATCGCCAATTACACCAGCCCATACGTTTACACTGAATCGGTGCTGAAATGAAATTTGTTTTTTCGAATGAGGATTTTCAGCAGCCCACGTGTGTAGATTGTGAAAGTTTGTTATGCCATCTCTTATGAATTGAGATTCATCCGTCCATAGGATACGTTTCACAAAACTTGCATTGTCCAAATTCCTTTCCATCAACAAATTACAAAACTCCAATCTTGTAGTGCGGTCTATCGGTAATAGTTGTTGAACGGGTGTTGTATGGTATGGATGAAGATTCTCCTTATGCAATACTTGATGAATTCGATAGCGAGAGACGTTTAATTGTAAAGCGAGCCTCCTTATGCTAATAGAATGATTTGCTGTTACATTACGGATTATACCTTCGTCGACATCCAAATGGTTTGGTGAGACTGAATGGGGCTCCGCCCGGGTATTCGATCTTGTTACGATATTTGGCAGTCTCCTATGAATATTTATAAATACTCTTGCGTCAGGAATGCGACGTGAGCTCGTGCTGCATTACCATCGCAAAATCCGTAAACAAAATGGATATCAATGTACTCCTCACCTGAGAACTGTGCCATTATAATATTAATTTTATTAAATTAATTAAAATTTTGATTCACAACACTGATACAACACTAGATAATATCTCGAAACTAATGACTGAATCTGAAAATATTTAGTTTTTGTTTTTTCAACATTTAAACAAATGAGTTGATAATCATCGCCTACTGTTTTACAGATCAAAATAAAATTGGTAAAATATGAACACTATAACATCTCTTAATTAGATTGAGAATAAACGGAATACGAAGAAAACTATGGCACGTGGGTACAAGTAATGTATTGGGGGATTGTAGAGGAGATCATGACAAATTAAAATTAAATAAACAAAAGAAAAAATTATAACGGTTTTTTTTTTGAGAAAAACTCGATTTTATAAAAAACAAATATTTTTTATTTTATTTAAATCACCATAGCTCTCAAACGGATGCAGATACAAGATAACCACTTAAACCTTAATAATAGCCTATACGATTACCAACCAAATAAGCCTAAGTTGGTTGCTCTCCGATAAATATTTTGGAAGTTACAGTTTAATATTTGGGTGTACTTTTTTTCTGAACCAAACTTTTTAAACACCCTGTATCTCAAAGGATATCAAAAATGGATCCCCCCTCCACATACGATTTGTTTCTCAGAATGAACCAAGGAATCACCCCATGACGGATCAGCATCCCAAACCCGGACACCCTGTATATTTCTTTCTCCCTTCTACCGCGGTTGTATCTCAATTTGTTTTACGTTTTGTTCAGTTTGTTTTTAAACATTGTAAATCAGTCACAGATAAAAAATTTGGTTTTATGCTTAAAACATCTGTATCACCTGTTCAGCTCAAAATATTAAGTAAATTATAATAGTAAGTAACCAATACAAAAGTGCATCAACTCACACAATTCAACGAAGTATATAGAATTTTGTTCAAGTGTTTAATTTTAAACCGTTCAAGTGTAGTGGTATCTGTAAAAAACGTAAGTTAATGAAAATATTGATGAATAAGTCAAAGAAGTTACTGATGCTATTCTGGTCCTTACTCGATTTGAGAAATTTAATGTAATAACTCCATAATATAATAATAACTTTATCATCTGATCAGCTAAAAATTAAGTAAATTATTATTTTTTAAAATAATTATAATTATTAAATCATCGCAATGTCTTTAAAACACCTGAATGAATGACATTTTCTATTTTAGTGCGTACTTTCCCTTCCATTTTGTTACAGATACATTGATTTTACACACACATTTCATTTTGGAACTCGTGCGAAATTCAGAAACGTTTTACTATCTAAGTAAAAAACAAAGGAAAAATGTTCACAGTTCACTCCAAGTGACTCCAAGGCCTTTTCGTTTCTTAAGTGAGTGGTTTGCTAAAAAAAAATAATATGATATGTATACCCACGCACCAACACAAAATTTCTATAAATTTAATTAATTATTTTTGTTCTAAATTATTATTAAATAACTATTATTATATGTATAACCAATTCTTTTATAATTCACTTATTTTAAATCCGATTTTCTTTTATTTTCGTTCTAATGTAAATATTTAAATTTCCTTCACTACAACTTTATATTACAAAACAAACATGACTTTTTATCCACCATTAGGTTGATCACGCAATTCTGTACAATCGGCGTTGGCAGTCACAGTTAGTAGAAATCCTACTACTTGCTAGTGGTTGAATTGCATACCTCGGTACCCTGTACAAATTTAATAAATTTAACTTAACCCGTTGGTGTCTATCCGATTTTACGAATTTTTATTTATTTTTTTTAACAACCATGTTTGAGCTGATTATCCCAAACAACACTAGATATAATAATTCTATTTTTCTATTTACGATTTATATAAAAAAAATATTTTTATTTTGAAGGTGAAAATATGTAGTGAATTAATTACTGTATTATCGGTCAGCCGATTAGTAAAAAACAAACAAAACGGGTTCTCCATAATTAGTACCTTTGTTTTTCGTTTTCTTTAAAATGTACTTTTGATTTGAAATAATTGTTGTTATTGGTTTGGAGTTTTTTTTTTATTTAGATCCCACTGCAAATTCTACATTTCTTCTGGAAAATATGCTAGCTAATTAGGATGGAACTTGGCTATTCCTTAACCGATTTTAGTGAAATTTGACATGCGCGATGGAAATGGGATTCTAAAAAGATTTTTGGATAAACTTCTGGAAAATGCTGAAGTAGGGTGGAACTTGATAATTCCTTAACCGATTTTAGTGAAATTTATTTTATGATGGCACTTAGCTATTTCTTATCCGATTTTAATGAAATTTGATATGCGCGATTTAAATGGAATTCAAAAATGATTTTTGGAAGAGTTTTGGAATATGGCCAACTAGGATGTAACTTGGCTATTTCTTAACCGAATTTAGTCAAATTTGGCACGCGCAATGGAAATGAGAATATAAAATGACTTATGGTTAAAGTTCTGGAATATGGCCAAGTAGAATGGAACTTAAATATTCCTTAATCGCTTTTAGTGAAATTTGGCATGCGCCAAATGATTTTTAGATGAAGTTCTGAAATACGATCTATTAGGATTGAAAACTTGCATATCTATTTTTGAAACGGTTTTAGTGGTATTTGTGATGAAAATGGGACCTTAAAATTATTTCTAGATAAAGTTCTGGAATATGGCCGGTTTGCTTAGAACTCAGAGATGGAGGAAGTGAGATTCTAAAATGATTTTTCTAATTCCGTGGCCCTAAACTGCCATTAGAAGTTTCATTTGCTTGAATGAAACCTCTAATGGTAGTATAGGGCCCAGGAATTAGAAAAATCAATTTCGCAAGCATTGTTGCTGCACGTACTGTCACCCATTTTATGTTATTTTCTTTTGATTGCGATTAAATTTACCGTGAGATGTATAATAAATCAATATGAGAAACCTCAACAGCTGTCAGATTCACAAAAACATCAACAGGCAATATCATAAAAGTTAATGCCTATTGAAGTTTCCGTAAACAAGGCAGCTGCCTAGGTTTATCTGCTGTGAGGCAGATCGAAAATCGGCAAAGAAATAATAGGTAATTTACATCCTAATTGACCATATTAAAGAACTTTATCTAAAAATTATTTTAGAATTTTATTTCCATCGCACATGTCGAATTGCGCATACCAAATAGGTTAAGGAATAGCCAAGTTCCATTCAAATTGGCCATATTCCAGAACTTTATCCAAAAATCATTTTAGAATTTCATTTCCAACGCACATGTCAAATTTCCCAAAAATCGGTAAAGGAATAGCCAAGTTCCATCCTAATTGGCGATATTCCAGAACTTTATCCAAAAACAATTTTAGAATCGAATTTCCGTCGCACATGTCAAATTTCACTAAAATCGGTTAAAGAATAGCTAATTTCCATCCTAATTAGCCATATTCCAGAACTTCATCTAAAAATCATTTTAGAATCCCATTTCCATCATGCATATCAAATTTCACTAAAATCGATTAAGAAATAGCCAAGTTCCGTCCAAATTGGCCATATTCTAGAACTTTATCCAAAAATCATTTTAGAATCTCATTTCCAACATACATGATAAATTTCACTAAAATCGGATAAGAAATAGCCAAGTAATACCAGGTGTGCAAATATTAAACCGGATTTTTTTAGTCAAGATTTCACATTCATCAACTCAGGTTTCCTAAGTTCAAGACACTCCTTAACCCTGACAGACGAAGGTGATATAAATTTCTTTGCCTGTCGTAAACGTGGAACTCTGCGCCAGTAGGAGGACTTTTGAACATCCTCTCAGCGTTTTACCGCTGCTCTAAGGTGTCTCTTAGTGACGCCGCAGAAGGGTTCTGGTCCAATAAGGCGAGGGCATTAGCTGCCTCGTTTCCTTCGATTCCAGTATAACCTGGCACCCACATAAGTGTTACCTTATTTGAGCCTGCCAGATGTTTAATAACCTTCAGACAATTCCATACCAGCCTTGACTCAACGGTACAAGACCTAAGAGCCTTTAAGGCCGATTGGGTGTCTGATACAATATAAATCTTTGCTTCGTTTAGGCCTTTTGCTATGCCTATCCTAGCGCAAAGTTCTATAGCATGTACTTCTGCTTGAAAAACGGTAGCATTGGTACCCAAGGACTTCGAGAGGGTAGTGCCACTCCCGTGTATTCCTATCCCCGCCCCATCTTCCGGTTTTGATTCATCTGTAAACCATATCATGGACCCTCGCTCAAAGGATGGTCCACCTGCACTCCACACATCCCGGTCAGGTAACCTAACACAGAATGGTTTGTGGAAGTCCAGTTTAGCTGGCATACAGTCGGAAGGCATTCCTATGGTAGGTTCTGTCTGAAATTCCTTAAGGATTTCCAGATGACCCTCCATATTGCCTGGTTTGATATTTCCTTCCGCCTGCATTTTCAGGGCCATAATTGCAGCATCCTTTTTAATATGCAGGTGTAACGGTGTCAGTCCTAGAAGTGTCTCCACCGCCGCGGTTGGACATGATTTCATTGAGCCCGTAACATCGATGCGGGCTATACGCTGAACCTTATTCAATAAGGTTTGCGTTGTCTTCTGCTCAGTTTTAGGGCACCATACAACCGATGCGTAGGTTACCATAGGCCTAATGATTGTAAGAAATGACCAGTAGATCATTTTTGGTTGTAGTCCCCAAGTACGCCCACTGAGTCTTTGACAGGCCCAGAAAGCCTTGGTGGCTCTATTTTGAACTTTCAACAAACGTTGGTTCCAGTTCATTTTTTGATCTAGGATAACCCCTAGATATTTAACCTCGCTGGAAAAAGGAACAGTAGTACCGTTTAACGAGTGAGCTGTAAGCGCAAGCTTTTCCCTCGTAAAAGGAACAATTACAGTTTTGTTTGGATTAACACTGAGTCCTTCCTGTACCCGAATTCCGGTTCGATGACAAATGATAATGAGAAATGACTTGATTTTTTATTTCAACTAGTCGGTTGCATTTTTACTTACAGGTAGATTGAGTGCATTTTGCATACAATCAGAAATGACCTCATCAAACTTGCCTCTGATTATGATAGCCACATCATTCGCATAGCCCTGGATATCAAACCCATGGCTACTCAGAAGGGGTAATTATCGATAATAAATTAAATTTTAAATCACTTCTGGATTACATTTATAAAAACATCCCGAAGAAGTTGTATTTTTTTAGAAGTATTAGAAATAAATTATCCGTGTATACATCTATTAATAGTACTCGTATATTATTCAACGAGCATATAATGATAGCTGTTATTCACGAAGATGAAGTTGACCGACACGAGCCGATAGGCGAGTGTCGTAAATCATCTGAGTGAATAACAGCCATTATATGCGAGTAGAATACGATACTTTGTCCACGACCGATAAAAAATTGTATTTTATTATCAAATCCTTTAAATAAACCTAAAATAATTTATGTCGACATTTTGACGTCTCAGTTTATAAAATAATGAAAATTGCAAGAGACTAGTAGATAAAATTTGAAAAATGAAATTTTTATTTGATAGTAGTGAATAATGGAAGAAGGACTACTAGATAAATTAGCAGTGAATAATGGATATCATTATAATTGAAGAAACAAACGTATAATGAGTATATTAGTCGTGAACAAAATATTTTATCCACTTTTGATATATAATAGCCCGATAACTATGCTGATTTCAAATAAAGAAAATGTAAAATAACCCATTGTTATTGTATAACCCACGTTGCTAGGGGCCACGTGAGTTATATTTGGTATAACAAAATGTTGAGTAGTCATTGGAAAATTATTCGTAGATGAAAAACTGTATTCCAAAAATTCCATTATTAGGCCACATTTTGTGTTTTGTTCTACGTTAATGTTTATTAATGAAACGGTTAATAGATTGCAGGTACTACAAAATAGGGGAATGCATATTATTTTAAGATCAAAAAGGATCAAAGAATTAAATTTAATGTTATTAATATTTGTGTTTAAAATTATAAATGGATATCTTCCGAAATATTTAATGGAAAAGTTAAACTATGTTGGCGATTTAACTCAATATGATCTAAGAAACAAATTTGATTTTAGGTTAGATTTGTTTAGAAATTCTAGAACTCAGAATTCACTTATTTATAAGGGATTAAAATTATCTAACAAGCTTCCTATAGAATTAAAAAATGAAAAAAATTTATTGAAATACAAAAAAAAATTAAATTCTTATGTTAGAATGAAATTTAATTTGATTAATGTGATTATTTTTACTTTATTTTTATAAGTGAATTAAAAATCTTGTGCAAATAGTAAATAAAATAAATAAATAAATTTTCGTATGAAGTGAAGTGCTCCTCAGCAAGCCCGTGACTCATCGATGCAAATAAGTGATAATCGGACGGAGCCAAGTCAGGCGAGTAAGCCGCATGTGAAAGTATTCCCCAATTAAGTGTTTCCAACGTTTCCTTGACCGGTTTTGCTTTGTGTAATGGTGCATTATCATGAAGCAAAATTACTTTGTGTTGCTTTTTATCATATTCTGATCGTTTTCACCCAAAGCTCGATTCAAATTGATATTTTGTTGTTGGTATCCTTTAGTATTTACGGTTTCACCAGGGATCCTATTATGAAATTTTCGATAGCGTTTTTTTCGATAATATCGAGTGTTTCGTTTTCGTCGCAAATACCTACATACTATGAAATTTTCGATAGCTTCTTTTTTCGATAGTCTCGAGAGTTTCGATGACATCGAAAATAGTTATTATGAAATAAAATAAATAATCAATATCGAAAATCACGTATATATAATATATATTAGTTGTATTTTTGTATTAAATGAAGACATTTACTTATGTATTCATATGTAACATAAGACATTTACTTGGCAGATATGTAAATAAAAGACATTTATTTGGAACTTGGCCATTTCTTACCCGCTTTTGATGAAATTCAGCATGCACGATAAAAATAGGATTCTAAAATGATTTTTAGATAAAGTTCTGGAATACGGCCAATTAGGAAGAAACTTGGCCATTTTTTATCCGATTTTGATGAAATTCAGCATGTACGATGGAAATGGGACTCTAAAATGATATTTGGATGAAGTTCTGGAATATGCCCAAGTATGATGGAACCTACCTAGTTCTAAACCAAATACGATGAAATTTGACAAGTGTGTTGGAAATGGGATTTTCATATGATTTTTGGATGAAGTTCTGCAATATGGCTAAGTATGACGGAACTTGCCTATTTCTCAACCGATTATGATGAAATTCGACCTGTGCGTTGGAAATGGGATTCTAAAATGATTTTTGGATAAAGTTCTAGAATATGGCCAAGTATGATGGAACTTGCCTAGTTCTTAACCGAATAAGATGAAACTTGACATGTGCGTTTCAAATGGGGTTCTAAAACGATTTTTAGATGAAGTTCTGGAATATGGCCAAGTATGACGGAACTTGCCTAGTTCTCAACCGAATATGTTGAAATTTCACATGTGCCTTGCAAATGGGATTCTAAAACGAGTGTTAGATGAAGTTCTGGAATTTGCCCAAGTATGATGGAACTTGCCTAGTACCAAATACGATGAAATTCGACATGTGCGTTTGAAATAGGATTTTCAGATGATTTTTGGTTGAAGTTCTGGAATATGGCCAAGTATGACGGAACTTGCCTATTTCTCAACCGGTTACGATGATATTCGACAGGTGCGTTGGAAATGAGATTATTAATTGATTTTTGGATGAAGTTCTGGAATATGGGCAAGTATGATGGAATTAGCCTAGTTCTCAACCAAATACGTTGAAATTGAATGAAGTTCTGGAATTTGGCCAAGTATGATGGAACTTGCCTAGTTCTCAACCGATTATGATGAAATTTGACATGTGCATTGCAAATGGGATTCACAAATGATTTTTGGATGAAGTTCTGGATTATTGCTAAGTATGACGGAACTTGCCTATTTCTCAAGACATATACTACCTTGATCAACAAGTTCCCGGAATAACCACCGTGTGGCGCTCCCATCGTTCCGATTTTAGTTGTTTTTTTTTGTTAAGTTGGTATATCTGTTGTTGATATTCCCTCTAAATCTTAGCGTCATAGCTTGACATTTGCAAAAGTTACGTAGTCAAGAGTACATCTATCTCTGTGTGTGTTGGCGATTATTTACAATTTTAAAAATTATTTACAATTTTAGACATGATTTGCGAGGCTGAATCCGATCCCATATTCATCAAAAGGATCATTACTGGAGACGAGACTTGGGTTTATGAGTACGACACGCAATCCAGACATCAGGCAAATGAATGGCGTTCACCAAAAAAAAAACCACGTCGTTTTTAGTCAAAAAAGAACAATGCTCACGGTTTTCATGGATTACAACGGTGTAGTGCATCATGAATTTTTGCCAGAAGGCCAGACCGTAAACAGAGAGTATTATTTAGGCGTTAAGAGACGTTTGCGTGAACAATTCGCCGAAAGAGACCAGAATTGTGGGCAGAAAACTCGTGGATTTTGCACCATGATAACGCACCGTCGCACAGTGCCATCATTATTCGTAATTTTTGACGAAAAATGCAACAAATACCATCCAACAGCCACCGAATTCACCTGATTTGGCTCCCTGTGACTTCTTTCTGTTCAATCGAGTTAAAAAAACCATTACGGGGAACGCGTTTCAGCAGCCGAGAGGAAATAATGGAAAAATCGCCAACACACACAGAGATAGATGTACTCTTGACTATGTAACTTTTGCAAATGTCAAGCTATGACGCTAAGATTTAGAGGGAATATCAACAACAGATGTACCAACTTAACAAAAAAAACAGAACTCAAATCGGAACGATGGGAGCGCCACACGGTGGTTATTCCGGGAACTTGTTGTGTGTCCGGGAACAAGACATAATTAACTATTTTAGTACCCCACCTTCAACGGACATTTAGAATTTCATCTAATCGTTTAAGGAATAGGCAAGTTCCATCATACTTATCCAGATTCCAGAACTTCATTCAAAAATTATGTTAGAATCTCATTTCAATCGCGTATGTCAAATTTCACTAAAACTGATTAAGGAAAGCCAAGTTCGATGATAATTTACCATATTCCAGAATTTCATCTAATAGTCATTTTAGAATCCTATTTCCATCGTACATGCTGAATTTCATCAATATCGGATTAGAAATGGCCAAGTTCCTTCCTAATTGGCCATATTCCAGAACATTATCTAAAATTAATTTTAATATTTTAGCAAGCAAAAATAATCTAGAAAGTGCAACGCCCCAAACCATTCATAGTGAAATAGACAAGCAGATAATATATGTTAATGAGGCGATTTAGGAATGCCTGTGCCTCAGCTAGATACCCATTTATCAAGCTAACAGAAGATAAGCAAGTTTTTAAAACTGCTAGAAATCGCCTCAGGCGACAATGGAATAACTGGCACGAGCGAGTAATCAAACATAACATAAAAATATTAAACAAAATTATTGCAAATATAATTAAGAAAATTATTGTAGTCAAATGGAATAATGTACTTACGGAAATCAACAGTCTCACGAAAAAAGAAACAGGCATTTATGGAAACACAATAACATTACACCTTCAAATTTTAAAAAATGAAATTTTTTCAAACATTTTTTTTTAATGGAATAAAAAGAGATATCTTGATGAAACTTTCCATGGACATTTTATTTAAGTCAAAGCATACACAAAAAATTTTTTTAGATTTTTTTCCGCCCCTTGTCGTCTGCTACGGTCATTTTCCAAAAAGACCGAAAATTCGCGGCGTGCATCAGAACTGCTCTCAGAAACGTCTGAAAAAAACGGGGTTTTATTCAGCATTAAATCGCCCTTGGAATGAACTAAAAGGAAGAAAATGGTCTAAAAAATAACAAAATGGCGGCATTTTTTCGAAAATGGAGCTTTTTTGTCCCCTGCAATTTGTTGTAACTCAAAAAATTGAAAGCCGATTTTCCCTTCCGTAGTTCATTCTGAGCAGAAATATGTGTAGATCAACGTGTTAAAATTTTAGAACGATTGGATAAGTAGTTTTTTCTCAATCTTGCACGCCAACTTGAAAAACGTCATTTCGAGATAATCGAGTTTAAAGTTAAATTTTTGTTTACAACGTATTGCGTTGTTTGTATACAGCGAAGTAGACCAAAACCGTAGAAAAAAGACTTTGACACGCTCCGTAATAAATACAATAAAAATTTTTTTGTTGACATTTTCATGTTTATATTGTTAAAATCCTGTTCTAAAACGTTCATTCTAACATATTCGATCATAAAAAAAATTTCGATTTTTTAAAAATCTGAAGGTGTAATGTCCCCTTAATAGGAATGATATTCGCCAAGTCACATAGGCACAGACGAACATTTTGAATACACTAAGCCGTCCGAAATAAGATTAATCATTAAAAACCTTAAAACAATTATGTACCTGGATTAGATGGGACTTCCAACATCATAATTAAACAGCTACCTAGAAAGCTAATAGTTCTTCTTGCTCATATCTACAATAGATGCTTCAAGTTTATTTACTTTCCAGTAATCTGGAAGAAGGCTAAAATCAAGCCAATACTAAAACCAAACAAGGATCCAACAAATCCATCTAGTTGCAGACCGATCAGTCTTCTCAACGGCCTTGGAAAAATATTTGAATGTGTGATACTAAACCGGATTCAAACATATATTACAAATACGAACTGTACCACTAAAGTTGAATTTACTTTCATCTGTGTGACGTTGAATCTGGATATTATTTGGGCCACTGTAGAATGACTTCGGCCAACTAATTTACCAATTTCGCGCACGGATTTTCCAGCATGTTTCTTATTAATTATTATTTGGCACTCTTCTTTGGTAGTTTCCTTTCTAACACCACCCACTTTTAAATAAAATTAGTTTTAATATGTAAAACCACCGTAATACTAATAAATACTAATGTCTAATCGAGATTTTTCTCTTTTTATAATGAACAATGGAAAAAAAACGATATATTTTGTTGTCTTTTGTTTTAGTGTATGATCATTTTCGTTGTAAAAAATCCTTGATTTTTTTATTTTTTTTTTTATAAGCGGTAAATGAATTTTTGTTTTTTATTTTTGGATTTGTTAATTTGTAAAATAATTTAACCTAACGAAAAAATGATAAATATATTCTATAATCATTATATTTTGCAATTTTTTCCCAAAAATTAGGGTATACATATGTACATTTTCGTTACATAGTGTAGGTAGGTTTTAGGTTTAGTTTTTAATTTTTATTATTTTATTAGTATTAGTTATCCAGGGAGTGCAAATTTACTATAACCAGTACTCTCTTATTTATGGAATATAAACTAATAATTAAAGTTAAGTTAGTTACCGAAATTCAAAAAACCATCTATAAAAATATACTTATATTATATTACAAATAGATAATAAGTTCAATAATGTAATGTAAAAAATTATACTTGAAGATAATGGTGGAAAAAAAATATAAAATTCTTGTTATCAGAATTGAGGTCATGGTTTTTGTTTTCTTTGTGTAATTAGCACGTAAAAGGGACCGTTGGCTGTGTTAAGATATTTGTTGTCCTCCATGTTTTTTTGTTTGTTTTCTTGGATACTTGTTGTTGTATCCATTATATATAGTTTTTTTGTCTGGAGGGGTTTTCCCCATTTCAATTATTAGTTTTTTTTTTTTGGTTTATATCTATGCAATCTGTTCTGGGGCTCGAGGCACTCCCAACTCTTTCACAGTTTACTTTTACCGTCCTACTTTACGCAGTATTAGCCAAATCGAGGACGTACGGCTATAGACCCGTTTTGTATAAACCTCCTGCACATTGCATTATTTCATGCCAACCTATAGTGCTGACATGAAAGGTGAGTCGGCCAAACAGGGGATGATAGTTGTGTTCATCGTCATCACCGATCGTAATTAGATGATGAAAAATCCCTTATGCATCCCACCCCTATCGGGATTCGAGAACCCGGTACCTCCCGAACCAAACGCCGCAGCTTTAACCACTACGCCGTTGATCGGTTCATTTATTAGTTCTGTGCCGCTATTTATTGCTTTTCTTTTAAAATTTAAAATTAAATTATTTTTACTATAACCTTTAAAATCTTCATCTGATAAATCATTACAATTGTTTGGTCGGCTTAGGCTGCCGCCATTTTTTTCTTACACTACATATTTCACTAATTTTTAATGTTTTTAGTCTTTTCACACACTTTTTAATTTTATTTTGCGATACCGCTTTTATACTTATATTGTTTTTCACTTTAATCGGTAAAATTTTAAATTATTTTCCACTAAAAAAAAAAAAAAAAATTTCCCAAAAAATGTTCTCTATCACTCTATACTCTATACGTGTTTCCACTTACAAGCTCTAAAAAAAAACGAATTCTTTACTTTCTATCAAATTCTGCTATGGCGTTAAGGCTCGACCAGCGAAAAATTATAAACTTAAAAATTTTAACGACACTAATTTTTCTTAATTTTTTTTTGACATTCCACCCAGTGAAAAATTATAAACTTAAGAATTTTAGTGAAACGATTGTATTATTTATCAACATTTGATTACCACCAAACTTTTTTCTTCTAATGAAATAAACTAGAATATTTTAAACTATTTTATTGTATCACAAAATAAAAAAAATATTAAATTTCAATTTATTATTGTTTACGTGCAACCAAAATGGGGCTTTGTAATTCATAAACACGAAACACAAAATTTTTCCATTTACAAAAAAATCGGCATAAAAGGTTGCAAATGTTGCTAATTTACAAAAAAATCGGCAACAAATGTTACAAATGTTGCTAAATAAATTAATACCACAGTCCTAGTCCGGATATTTTTTGAGCAAAAAAACGAACTCATCAAAAGGATCGGTATATTTTTAACTCTACTTTTATTTGGAATTTTTTGACACTCGAAAATTATTTCTTTTATCGGCGTAAAAAATTCCAAATTTCTGCGAATTGAAAAATTTAAATTAAAATAATATGAAAAGCTTCGATTTAAACAATGATAATTATAAAAAATATTAAAATAATAAAAAGAAAATGTGATTGTGCCGTTTAAAATACCGTTTGTTCACTCATGTCATCAAAAAAAATTCGGATATTTTATTAAAGTGAAGTTAGCGGAGGTAACATTTGTCAAAAATATCCGGATATTTTCTGTCAAATAGCCTTCAGTGAACATACGGAGTAAAACCTAATAAAATAAAATTTAAATTTGAAAATCGCATGAAATAAAAATCTTCGCATCTACCGCATCAAAAATTTATTTGGATTTGGCATTTATTTCTTAAGTTTGAACGCACAATCGTGCATTCTTAATTTTTCTTAAGTGACAGATCTAATTTAATGAAGCTTCCTTAAACTTCTTAAGTGACGTTTATTTTTCGCTAAGCGATAACACAGAAAAGCCAACTACCGCATTTCTAAGTTTTCTTAATTCTTAATTTTAAAGTTTATAATTTTTCGGTGGTCACCACTTAAGGCTGTGGTAATTCAGATGAGCGCGTTTTATGTCGTGTTTTACGTCAAAAACTACAACAAGAAAATTATTACCACAGTATTCGACTAGCTCCTAAATATCGCATTAGTTTATTTTTTAAGCGCTTTACCGACTGAAAAACGAAAAGAAAACCCGGATTTAGTTTTTTCGATATAATACCAAAAGTATTGCTTTGTTTTCGTTAAAATATTCTGGTTCTTGACCAAGTGCACCTACAATACTATGTATTTTCAATTTAAAAAATTCAAAAAAAAATTGATTAGCTGAGAAAATGAAAATTTATTTTTTTTCGTTCGAAAAAAATTGTTTAGAACCGAAAAAATTAAATTTTCATTTTCTTAGCCAATTAAAAATGTTTTTGAATTTTTTAAATTGAAAATGGTACTGTATGGTATACTCGGTCAAGAACCAGAAGTTTTTAGCGAAAACAAAGCAACAATTTTGGAATTATATCGAAAAAACTAAATTCGATTTTTCTTTTCGTTTTTCAGTGGATAAAGCGCTTTACTAATAAGTTTTATTACACAACCATCTTCTTTTGTGTGCAATTTTGATTTTCGTTCGGTGTTGTTTTGGCCCATCCATTTAGTCGCTTCATTAGCCTTGTTCATTGTAGTGGAATTCTAAGGCTATTAAGATCGTTTGGTGATATTTTACGAGTCAAGTAAGTCATCACAGCGGCCAACATCGGCTTAAAAATAATGTTGGCTCGATAAACTTTAACCAGCCAGTGTTACATCATTATTATTTAGTTTTTTTTTAATGATTTACAGCTAAATTAAAATATACATACAAGCATTGCGCTTTATTTTTTCTGCATTTCATTGTTAGGTTCGCATATTTTATTTTTAATATTAATTTTTTAATAAATCAATTATTTTTCAGCAATTATGTCCTAAATTATTTAGCAACAAGACCAAATCTACAAAATTTTGTTATTCAAGCATTGGTAACACTTTTAGCAAAAATAACCAAATATGGTTGGTTTGATACATATAAAGAGCTGTTCTTTTTTCGAAATATTGTCGAAGATGTGAAAACATTCCTACAGGTGAGAATTTACATAAACCTATTTTTACATTAAAAACTTTTGACTAATTGACTTATTAAGTCTTCATCACAGGGTTCGGTTGAACATTGTATGATTGGTGTACAAATTTTGAGTCAGTTGACTTGTGAAATGAACCAAATGCCCGAAGTGGATATAAATTTATCATTTACCAAGCATCGGAAAATTGCATCATCATTTCGTGATACTCAATTATTTGACATATTTTTATTATCTTGCTCGTTGTTAAGTACGGCTCGTGATAATGCAAAAAGCTTAAATTTTTTGGATGAGGGACAACATAATTTAATGACCCACGTGTTGCGATTGGCACGAAATTGTCTTAGTTTTGATTTTATCGGTACATCAGCTGATGAATCGACTGATGATATGTCAACTGTACAAATACCAACAAGCTGGCGTCCTGCATTTTTAAATTTAAATACTTTAAAATTATTTTTCGATTTATACCATTTATTACCGAGCCGTTTATCTAGTCTGGCGTTGTCCTGCTTAGTACAAGTAAGTACAATAAAATTTTATTTGTTAAATTTATGAATCTTCTACTTTATTTTCTAGTATTATATAATTTTTATGAAATCATATACAGTGGCTTCCAAAAGCTGAGAAAACTCTGAGATAAAGCTACTTCTAGTGCTTTAAAAACTATTTTATTGACGAGTAATTTTAATTCTTTTTTCACAGATTTAAAGGTAGCAAAAGCTGAAACATTGGGTATTAAATGAGACGTCTAAATTCAGAAACCGATAAATTCAACTTTTGTCAAAATCAAGTTATGTAATGTCTCTAACGCAGCTTGTTTAATAGAAAACGAATTTAAAAATTAGGGTCTATCCGACTCTTCGAACAACACTTTTCTCTAAAGCTTCCATTAATCACCAAACCAATTACATTTTACAAAGATTTTCCATTACTTTGGGCAAGGTACTTAAAAGATGTCTCGGGTTTTCTTAAATTTGGAGATCCCTTTCCCTATATCACAATTGGTCATGTCAATATGAATCTTCTATTCTCAAGCTGCCAAATCACTGACTCACAATTAATGTTAGATTATTCAGAACTGAGATGTGTTCAACCTTTAACAATTAGATCTTAAGAATTTAAATTAACGTTCAAAATTTATTTTCTGATAATTTTTGCTATTTGCTCAAATCACAACGTTATGAGAGCAATGTGAGAATTGGGTGACATACATAATTCTTTACTCAGTGCTTGGACCATTCGAGAATTCAAAAGAATAAAATACAAACAATATAAATTCAGAATTAACATTAATTATATTTTGTCACTGATATCCCACCTCCTTGTCACATAGGGTTTTATTTTCTATTATCTCCTATCGCCTCTTCTCAATCTCCTCCGCCCTATGAGTATGATATTATTTAAAGGCGTCCCATAGTAATTTTCTATACGATTTATATGTGACCCTACTGAGAGAATTTATTACTCAGAAATAATACCTTTAAACGATATTTTATTAAAGCAATCCATTGCAGCATTGTCAATCAATAAAATGTCGTAAAATGTCAATAAAACGCCACAGAAAGAATTTATATGTAAAAGCTAACTAGATATATTTTATTTTTAAATGTTGACGATATTATTTGCCACCAACAAAGTAGTTTAGGTAAATTTAGAAATTTAAATTCTATACTACACGGTAACCTATTCATTTTGTCTTAAAGACACCTGCAACAATCTTTTTTTACCGCTTTTTGTTAAAATTATTTCCTGCTTCAATTGACTTCAAATGTTGTGAAACACGTAAATGATGGATTGTTACATTTATCATCAACAGAAAAAAAATTGTCGGTACCGTTTTTGAGAAAATCTGTTTGGCAATTTTCTCTTCCTCTGCAATTTGTTCTTTTCTATTCTCAAATGGACCCGAAAGTTAACAAAAACTGCTTTTTACGAAAGTCTATTTTTGTACAAAATTTCGACCAAAACTATCAATATTTGTGCGAATGGGAGGCAAAACAAAAATAATAAAAAATATGGCTGGAAGGACCGACTCGACATTTTTTTAGTCGATGTTTTGGAGTCCAGGGGGCCTATTCTCGAATTCCACATTTATTTTCCACATGTGGACATCTGTCAAAGTTCACACAAAAACGTTCGAAAATTGTAATTCGTATATAAAACACATGCGGCATAGATATTTTCCTATATGGGGAATTTTTTCCACCTGCTTATACCCATTCGGAAATATTCCCTTAGTAACGAAAAATTCAATTTTTATGAATTTTGACAGATGTCCACATGTGGAAAATGGATGTGGAATTCGAGAATAGGGCCCCCTGGTAACCTAATACGTAAAAATTTGGAACACTTTTCGCGATTACAATACTTCGTTATTGTGGGAAAAGTAAAAATAAATATGTATGTAGTTGTCAAAAATGATAACTACCAAAATCCGGTAAACTTTTCGTCTATAAAATTTGAACGATACCTCTAAACAATTTTAAATTTGGTTTATGCCGGTTTTTGCTTTGCCCCTCAAATATAATCTCATATTTCTTTATTTACAAAGGAAATTGAAGAGAAAATAAAAGAGATTCAAATTGCATCTGGACAGCGATTTTGGTCGCAATTTGAGGATTGAGTTGCGAATTACCGGAAGGCAATAGTATTCGTAAATTGTATTGGTGTCCAAAGAGAGAAAAACAGAGAATAAACATTTGAAAAATTTAAAAAACAATTCACTGTCATCTCTTGCGTACGAAAGGAAGGTTGTGCATATTTTTATCTCCAGTAATTTTCTGAAAAATTTAAAACTAATAAAATTGTTAATTGAATAATGATTTAAAGATAAATAAATCTTAACTAAAAATGGAAAATAAGTCAAAAAAATATTTATAAACTCTAATTTTATTAGTATGTAATTTTAAAATATGAAAAATCACACGACGTACATCTTCCCTTTCCTGTACTTGGATTAACACTAACTCAAAATCACTAATTTATTAAATTATAATTTTTAATAAAACCAAAAATGTTAAAATAAAAGAGAATAGTTTTCTTTATGTGATATTTTATTTTATTTTTACAAATAAGTAATATAGTTTCGGGCATTCGCCCTTTGTCAACTTTTTCTATTCTAGTTTAAATTACAATAATTTCCTCTTTATATAGTCGTCTATCGCGTTGTTCGGCATTTGGTCGGTGAGTAACGATGGATTATTTTTGTGTATGTAGATTTGTATTTCTTCCATTCTATTTAATGTTTCGCCTTGTATATCATATTTAAATTATTATTGTATCTGGTGTATGTGTGTTGTTGCTCTGTGAGATATTGTGCATAATTCGACTTGTTCGTATTATTGCCGATTTCTTGCGTGTGTTCTTTGAAACGAGTTTGAAAGCTCCTCCCTGTTTGGCCTATATAAAACGCAGTACAATCATTACAGCTTAATCTATACACACCTGTTTCACATTCTGCTATTGTTCTTGTGTGGCTCGGTTTTCGATTTTGTTTTTTATTGCTATTCGTACTGTCTAAATATTTTATTTACTAATGTCGTTTTCGATTGATAAAAAAAAACTAAACTCAGTGCAAAAAAAACTAAACTCGCCATAGTAAAAAATTATTTAGTTTAGTTTTTTTATGCACTGAGTTTAGTTTTTTTGGTCAATCGAAAACTACATAAGTTCGCTGTTGGTTTGTTGTATTCTATTGTTATGTATTTTTTGTTCTTTTCTTTTTTCTCTTTTTCAAAAGTGGTAAATGTTCTTAATTGTTCTTAACTTTTTTTTGTATTTGAATTTTTGGTTAATGTGGTTGATCATATTATAATTAAAACCGTTCATTTTTGCGATGTGCATTATGGTATTAATTTCTTTTTCGTAGTCAGCTACGTTCATTAGGATGTTATTTGCTCGAGCGATCATATGTTGATATGCTGCCATTTTGTGTTGTGTTGGATGGTTCGACGTGTTGTGAATTCTATGATCCGTTTGTGTGGGTTTTCGATAAATTTTAAAATTGTGTTTATTGTTTTAATTCACAACACGTCGAACCATCCAACACAACACAAAATGGCAGCATATCAACATTTGATCGCTTGAGCGAATAACATCCCAATGAACGTAGCTAACTACGAAGAAGAAATCAATACCATAATGCACATCGCAAAAATGAACGGTTTCAATTACAATATGATCAACCACATTAACCAAAAATTCAAATACAACGAAAAGTTAAGAACATTTACCACTTTTGAAAAAGAGAAAAAAGAAACGAACAAAAAATACATAGCAATAGAATACAACAAACTAACAGCGAAAAATCCAAATTGATTTTGAGGAATTAGACTTCTTTCTTCTATTATTGGTCTAAACCTCTTCAGCAGTAGTCTTTCAAAAATTTTTGAAATTATTGGAAGCAAAGAAATCGGTCTATACGATTTTTTGTCATTAGCTGGTTTATTCGGTTTTGGTATCATGATAACCTCTGCTACCTTCCATTGGCTTGGGGGCATATTTCAGTCTGAACATTGCATTGATTATTTAGAGCTATTTTCTTAGTCCTTTTTCAGGTAATGCTTTAACTATTTCGCCTGTAATTAGATTTTTTAAATTAATAGAAATGACGATTAGTGTAAATTTCGTTTAAGACCGTGGCAGTTATACAACCCTAACTATTACCAAACAAGCCCAGGGTTTACGGTAAATAACTAGTGGTCCATCTGGCGTTTGCAATTTCAAGGTTATTTCGAGTGTGGCAACACTTGCGCCATTCGTGTTATGACAGAAAATTAGTTTTATGTTTGACATTTACGAAATGGGTAACTTTACGCTTGAACAAAATTAGAAAATATTGAAAACTTACTTTCAAAGTGTTGAGTCTTCTACCCAAACTGTAAGAAATTTACGTGGAAAATTCAGTAGAAATGAAATGCCTACAAGCCATATTGTGGATCAATTTGTGAAGCGAGTTCGTGAAACTGGATTGTTATTGGATAAACTGAGACTAATAAACTGAGAGACTATCCAAGACTTGAAATATCAAATCGAAATTACCATTGATGAAAATGTTCAGAAAAATTGGGTTACCGAATTGGGTACTGTAAAGCCAGCCGTGTAAGTCATTTGAATGAAATTGTATTCCATACTTAATGGCAATGTATACTCTTTCTAATAAAACAAACCGCTTTGAAAAATATTCATTCGTCTTTGAATTTAGAGCCAAATTAAATTGTAAACGTTAGATGGACCACCCTTTAACTGCCCAATGAAATTACCCCGCAAACCATATTTGAAATATTATATCTCTCTTTTTCAGAATATTTCAAAAACTAAATCTTCTTTTTCCAGATTCTGACTTTGGTGTTTATACATAAGTGTCAAAATTTAAAATTTGGGGCTTTATTTCATTTTTCTTTGGGGATTATTTTCTTTTCTTTTTGAGGAGTATTTGCATTGCTTTATTTGGAAATGTATTTCATTATGCAATAAATGACTAATAATGGCGATTTATTTCATTATGATTTGTGGAGTTACTTCCTGTAGCCCATCGAACTATTGACTATCTGCCATATTCTCTTTGGCTCAAATTTCAAATTTATCTCGTTAGTAAATTCGAAATTTTGGGTCAAAACCATTAACAAATATAGCAGTAATAATAGAGAGTTTCAACTTCAAATTTGTCTCTCAATGGCAATGATTTGATATGGTACTGCGGGAGCCGCACGGAACTATTGACTATCTGCCATATTTTCTTTGGCTCAAATTTTCAAATTTATCTCGTCAGTAAATTCGAAATTTTGAGTCAGAAACATTAAAAATATGGCTCTCGGTTAATAACGAGTTTCAACTTCAAACTTGTCTTTCAATGGCAATGGTTTGAGATAGTATAAGTGATTTTCCACCAAGACCATGACCGCAAGGAACCACCACGAATTCTAAAGGAGTGGCTATTGTACAATAAACCCAGACACCTGCAGTCTCCACATCAATCGTCAGACTTTAACCCAACTGAAAATGTATTGGTAGAATTGAACAGGTGAGTCAGGAAAAATCAAAACACTATTTAGAGATTTGATGCCCAACCAACCAATGCCGGCCAACCAATTACTAAAATGGTTTCACTAAAATTTCTCACTTTTGACGCCAAAAATCAAATACAACATATCCACCATTCACACTGAAATCACTGCTAAAGGAGCCTAGTGCTGAAATAATTAGAAATGGTATTCGTGATAAGAAGAGTTAAAATACGAAACAGAAAAATATAAGGCACTGTTGTTAATCTTAAGATCAAAAATAATACAACAAAGAGTAGTGTTGGTGTTTACTGCACGCCGAAGCACTCATTAAAAGATAAAGATAACCTTGCATTTCCCAGTAAACTAGGCAAAAAGTTGTACTTGGAGGAGACTTTAATGCAAAAAATTGCCGCTATCATATAACCGCTATAATATAGTTGTGAAGCCTTATCAACTGGAAAACCAACGTAATGGCCAGCTGATCCAAACAATATACCAGATCTGATTAATTTCTTCGTAACTTAGACCATATCTATAAATTATGTATAAAAAGGCCAGGACTTGAACTCTGATCATTCTCCGATACTCATAACATTAAGTGAAAATAATCATGCAGAATGAAGGAAATCCATTTTAGAAAATGATCACATGCAGATTCTAATAAGAATAGTCAGTAGGTGATAATTGGGCTAGAAATAATGAAGATAAAGCTCGAAGATTTACTGAGCACCTCGAAAAAATATTCGAACTACTTGAACATTGGACTTTCCAACCACTTGAACAACCAAACATTGGAAGCAGAAATAATAAAGATGTACAACAAAGTAAAGAAATCCTATCGACTAATCCAACAAAAGGTATTTGTGAGGTAAAAGTTAATATGAATTCGAAAAAAGCTCCTGGTTACGATCTTATTACTGCAGAAATCTTAAACTAACTATCAAGTGAAGCTCTGGTAAAGCTCACTAATCTTATAATTGCAGCCTTTGGAATAAAATGTGTCAAATTCAAAATGGGTGTTTGGGTAAAATGGTAGAGGAAATCATACCATAATTCCAAAATCTGGGAAACTATCACAAGAAACTTTGGCAGCTATTGGTAAAAAGGTTAAATCCGATAATCGGGAGGAAAAATTGTATACCAAATCATCAGTTTGGTTTTCGTAACCAACCCTCAACAATTGATAAAGTACACAGAATAACCAATATAATGAAGAAAGAACTAGAGGAGTTTAGCATGAAGGATTTAATCGTAATTTAAGAAATCTTCTACCAATGCAATTTGAAGGACTTAATCGTAAGTTAAGAAATTTTGTCCACGACTAACGTGTAATATACTCATTATACGTTTGTTTCTTCAATCATAATGATATCCATTATTCACTGCTATACTACATTATTCTTCTTCTATTATTCACTACTACCAAATAAAAATTTCATTTTTGAACTTTTATCTAGTAGCCTCTTGCTATTTTCATTATTATTAAATTGAGACGTCAAAATGTCGACGTAAATTATTTTAGGTTTATTTAAAGGATTTGATAATAAAATACAATTTTTTATCGGTCATGGACAAAGTATCGTATTGTACTCGCATATAACGGCTGTTATTCACTCAGATGATTTACGACACTCGCCTATCGGCTCGTGTCGGTAAACTTCATCTTCGTGAATAACAGCTATCATTATATGCTTGTTGAATAATATACTATTGTCCACGACTAACGTATAATATACTCATTATACGTTTGTTTCTTCAATTATAATGATATACATTATTCACTGCTAGTTTATCAGTAGTCCCTTCTTCCATTATGCCATTACTACCAAATAAAAATTTCATTTTTGAAATTATATCTAGTAGTCTCTTGCTATTTTCATTATTATTAAATTGAGACGTCAAAATGTCGACGTAAATTATTTTAGGTCTATTTAAAGGATTTGATAATAAAATACAATTTTTTGTCGGTCGTGGACAAAGTATCGTATTCTACTCGCATATACAGCATTCTCATAGTCGCATCACTTCGTGATGTGATAACTATCACATCACTTCAAGTATAAAGTGGTATTCTCTTAGACGATTCACATTGATACGAAAAATGACAGAAACTGTACATATCTGGCAGCAATTAAAATATCCTTACAACTGACGTAATATTTGGCATTTATAGATCTATCACTTACAAATTTCAGGTGATGAATATATCATTTCAAGTGATGTTTAACTTTTTATATGGCTAAGGGAATATGACTTCAAGTGATAGTTATCACACCAAACGATAAACGTCGCTTCAATCGACTAAGAGAATACCAATATTAAAGTGATGTGATAGTTATCAAATCACATGAAGTGATGCGACTATGGGAATAGGGCTGATAATGGCTGTTATTCACTCAGATGATTTACGACACTCGCCTATCGGCTCGTGTCGGTAAACTTCATCTTCGTGAATAACAGCTATCATTATATGCTCGTTGAATAACATACTATTTTACAAATGCAATCAAAAACGATATAATACCGAGACTTCTCGTGAACATTTATTTTCAAAAAATTTAACAACAACAACAAATGGAAAATATAGTAGAACTGTAATAACCTTATCTTCTATCATAAATTTATTTTTGATTTGCGTTTGGCTTTGAATTGAGTTTGCTCTACGAGTATAAAGCCGCGTACACATTGAGCGAACGAACCGGGAACAGCGAATCAACACCAAACGGCGAATGTTTGTTGTTCGTTCATTGACGATTTGGAGTGTCGTACACATCAAACGAACGGAAAGCGAATTTGCCGTATCTGTCGTGTTCGCTGTTCGTTTGCAAAATTAATTGGTGAATAAGTGGATGTATTTTGTGTTTTAATTAAAAATGTCGATTGAACAGAAAATTGCAGCTGCTTTTTGTGTTATTATTACCAGGTTAGCCAATGAGAAACAGAAAAGAAAACGACGTTGGTAGATGACTTCTATTTTTTTTTTTTTTTTTAAATTTATTACGGCTAAGTTATTACAACTCATTTAGCAATTTTTCTTTCTTATTTTAATTCTCTGTTGGCTATAACACAGTAGTTATTCCCAGTGGGCCCAGATCTTTCGGTTACATCAGCAACTTTCAGTCCTGAGGAACTAAATCAAGCGGCTTCGTTCTCTTTAGCCGTCTTGTCACTGCGCTGTCGACGTCGTTGACAATATGTTGAATATCCGTGTTTTCATGGAGTTGTAAACGCTGGTTATATTTTTTGACATTTTTTGTGATTTCTTCGTTGACAGTTTCCATCTTTAGATCCCTATGTAGATTATCGTTTCTAATATACCAAGGTGCATTGACAATGTATCGCAGTACTTTATTCTGGAACGTTTGTATAATTTTAACGTTCGTTTTCTTTGTGCATCCCCAGAGCTGGATGCCATAGGTTCACACAGGCTTAAGTATTTGCCTATATAAAAGCAGCTTATTGTGAATGGTAAGCTCACTATTTCTTCCAATGAGCCAATACATTTTTCTGAACTTTATATCCAATTCTTGCCTTTTTTTCTTGGCATGCTCTTTCCATTTTAACTTGGCGTCGAGCGTCATACCTAGGTATTTTGCCGTATTCGCATGTGGTATTTCCTGCCTATTTATGTAAATAGGTAAGTGATCAACTTTTAGATAGGTGAATGTTGTGTGAATTGATTTTAGCTCATTCAATTTTAATCTCCATTTTTTTGTCCAGTGGACAGTCTCATTCACAGTGTGCTGTAATTTGCTGGTTGTTTCTTCGATTGTACTTCCAACCGCCAAGATTGCTGTATCATCCGCAAAGGTTGCAATATCTGTTTCTCCAGTAATAGGTATGTCTCTCATATAAAGCAAATACAAGACTGGTCCGAGCATGCTCCCTTGTGGTACGCCTGCTTTAATTCTCTTGAGTGATGAGAACTCTCCTTCATATTTCACTCTGAAATATCTCCCTTCATTGTATGATTTTAATATCTCATAGAACTGCTTAGGAAGGTCGCGATGTAATTTATATTCCAGTCCTCGATGCCAGACTCGGTCAAAGGCCTGGGCAACATCAAGGAATACTCCAGAACATACCTTTTTGTTTTCAAGCGTCTTCTCGATCATGTTAGTGACTCTGTGTACCTGCTCTATGGTGGAGTGTTTCTCTCTGAAACCAAATTGATGCGATGGTAACAGGTGTCTTTCTTCAATCAGAGGTCTCATCCTTTTGAGCAGTAATTTTTGGAAGAGTTTGGACAATGATGGTAATACAGATATAGGTCTGTATGACGTTTTCTCATTAGGTGGCTTATAAGGCTTAGGTATCATAATAACTTCTGCTATTTTCCGCTGCTGAGGAACATATTTCATTCTAAAAGCTGCGTTAATTATGTGTAGCAACTTCTTAAGACATTTTTCTGGCAAATTTTTAATAACTTTTCCTGTAATAAGATCGTATCCAGGAGCCTTTTTTGCATTTAGGTTATGTTTGATTTCATTTTTGAGTTCTTTCATTGTAACTGGTTGTATGTCTAACTCATCTTCTTTTTGCATTAGAAAGGTATTTTCATCTGCTGTTTGTCTAGTCAAAGGTTGAAACGTCTCTTCCAGATGTTCAGCAAAAACATCAGCTTTATCTTTGGGGCTTTTGGCCCAAGTACCATCTGCTTTTTTAATTGGCGGCACCTGCTCTTTTGGTCTCTTTAGTCCCTTTGTAGCTTTCCATAAAGAGTAATCGCTTTCTTTGTGGCCAGAAAGATTTATTAAATATTTGTTAAAGCTTACCGCTTTGGTTTTTTGTATTAACTTCTGCAGCTTGTTTTTGAGCTGATTGAAGATAGTTTTGCTCTCCGATGCTCGTTTTCTATGCCAGATTTTGCGAGCTTTCCTCTTTTCTCTGACCAGATTTCTTATTTCCTGTGTATATGTTTCATTCTTGTGAGGTTTATTTTTGGCAGGGGGAGAGCTTTCCCATGCTGCGGTCTGTATATTGCTTATGAGCAGCTCTACTTCTCTTTCAAGTTGTATTCAGTTTTTGATTGGGACACAATGCGAATTTTCCCCAATTGGTCTTCCCGCTTGTTAACCTTGGTGGCTTTTCTTTTTCAATTATTGTTTGAACAATTTATAGTTAAGTAATAAATTGCTTACTCTTGTTACTAACATTGGTTTTGGTTTTGGTAAGTTTTGTCTCCAAACGATAGTATTTTTTCCACCAAAAATATACTTTGGACTTTCGAATTTCACATTCTGTACATGTTTGCCGATGGTATTGTTTTGTAGTTTCTGGTGTTCTGAGCCATGTAAGATCATCATAATCAATATTTTGTTCTTGAAGCTCTTTTTCAATAGTCCGAGGACCAGAATACGTTTTTAGTGCTATAATTTGGGGTACTTGAATATTCGGAATCATTTGGCCAACTGCTGTTTTGTTGTACCGGGCATTTACCATATTTTTATTAAAATACGTTTTAACATTAGCACTTATTGAAAAACTTTTTGAACAAGGCAGTTCTGTCATTAAAACATCATCATTAGATGTCATATTTATCGATGACAAACTTGATGTAACATTATTGCTCAAATCAAGCGTTGGTTTTGCGTTTGAAGTTAACCTTTTACTTAATAAGCCAAAAGATTCTCGTGCAAAATGTTTGCTACAAATAAAAAAGTGCCATGTCCGGGTTGAACATCAATCAGTCTATTCTAATTATAGAACTTCTCGGATCCGAATTCAGGATATGTTATAAAAAACGATGATATGCCTTCACAATTTGGAACCTTCATTGATGCCGTCATTGTTTTTTCCTAGGCATCGTTAGAAGTTTGTAATTTAAAATATTTTACAATACTAATTAAATTAATATTAGAAACAGCCAATGCAATCACTTAAATATTTTTAAGTGATACTGGGTACTGTATTTGGTGAAATCGTAAAACCATATATTGAGTGTGTTTAATTGCCTTAATTTCTTTTACATAAGAATGTATCCTCACAAATTTAAAATAAAAAAAAACTGTAATTAACTTGATAAAATCAAATATAACACCTATGTAAAATCAAATATTCATACATACGTACATGTAAAATAAGAGTCTATTCAATAGTCTAATTTTTCATAAAAATAGAAAAAAAAACGTTTATTATTCAAATCTATTCACAAAATAATTGACACACAAAAAAATTGAAAGTAATAATCAGCAGTTTTACCAAATACAGTTTAACAAAAAACAAATTCCAAACAGAAAATAAAAAATTTCCAAAATATAGAAAAATCATTCACTCGCCTAAAAAAGTATTTTCCTAAAACAATATTCCTAGCTAGTTACGTAAAAATAAAAAAAATTTGATTTATTATTTCCAAGGTCACACAACCACACAAAATATGCATAATGTATTTGGTATTTGATTTGGTGCACATTGTAGATACTTTTTTTGTCTTTCAATTATAATATTATTGAATAAAATATACTATATACCAGAAATTATGGGAATATTCACGTCGATTCAATGTACATCTTCTATTCTCAATATCTTCTATTCTTCTATATTTTTGTATGAAAATTATTAAATGTCAAAATAGAAGGAAAAAATAGAAGAATTACCATTCTACATTTAAAAAAAGCAAATTTTTTGATTTTTTCGCTTAGAAGACTTTTACTAAAAATAGAAAACATACTTTGAATGCGTCTTTTATGATAAGAAGAAATATTTTTTATTCGATTTTTATCAAAAGCGGGTTGTGTTCTTATATGATTGTGTTTTCATTTCCGTCTTTTCTGATTAAATCAAAAAATTAATTTAAAAAATGGATTTTTATTTAATCCAAAGGGAAAGAAACCGCCAAAAGCGCATTGCTACGTAAGGAAATTTATTAATTGTTTTAAAAAATTTAATTAAATATATTTTTTTAGACAAAAACTAAAAATGAGACTGAAGAACATAAGAATGAACAAGGATCCTTTTGAGCTTCCTGATAGTGTATTCCACAAATATTTTCGTTTGCAAAAGGGAAATATTGTGACATTGATATCTGAGTTAGCAGCAAAATCTCGCTTCCACTCAATGCCATTTAAATTACAAGTTTGTATGAATTATTTTAAAATGCAAATAGAAGGTACATATGTGAGTCTTATTTTTTAGGTGCTAGCTACTTTGAATTTTTATGGGCAAGGGAGCTATCAAGCTTGTTTGGGGTATTGAAAGGTAGATTTCTGTGTTTGTTACGCCATCGGGTTCTGCATTATTCCCCTAAGAAAGGAGCCCAAATCATATATGCTATATTTGCATTACACAACAAGTTTTTGAATGATACAGCAATAGATGCTGAAGAATTAATTGAATTTCACGGCTTAGAATTCGCAAACGAGGAATTTTCAAATGAAACATCGAAAATTGATACCCTCTATTAATAGAAATCAATGGCGCAATTTAGGGTATCAAATTCGAGACCAATATGCCAGTAATTTATAAAATTTGTAATAAATAATTAAAATTTCATTAAAATAAATGTATTCACAATAAGCTCTATTGCTAAAAATATTTATCACAAATTCACAGCTGTTGCTTTTTGGTAATAAAAATTTTTGACCTTTACATCAAATAGAAGAAAAAAATTCGATTTTGAACTTTCCTTAATAAAAATAGAAGATTAGAAACCCACTGCTACACTGAATAGCAAAATAAAAGAATCTTCTATTTTTGATTTCTTCTATTTAATTGAAGAAGATTTTTTCAAGAAGAATAGAAGATTTCATTGAATCGACGTGATTAATTCCATTTACTTTATGTGTATACTCAGTCAAGACCCAATTAAGTTCCAAAAGTTTCGGTTTTGGTTCATATATCAGCTAAAACTTGCAGTAGTTACTAAAATTTCGTAGGATGGCACCGCCGTCTCGAATCCCGTACGTAAAAAAAAAATCAAACAAAAAACTTACACAACATTGGCAGTAATGTATTTGATATTGCGTAGGAGCTCACTGTATTGTTCAAAATATAATTTCTACACCCAATTAGGTATTTTCTACACCCAACTAATTTGAATTTTTATTTATTCGACATGAGACGTCTCTATGAAATCTACAATAGTTTTTGATGCAATCCTAAAATATTTCAAAGATAGACTCTTCAGGATTAAGTTACATGACACCTTTGCTGAATTGAAAGAAATCAAAGCAGGGGTATCACAGTGCAGCGTATTATGCCCAGTTTTATACTTACTGTAAACTAATGACCTCCCTACAATAAAAAACTACATCTTGCAGAAGGTACGGCGATCTTGGCTGTTGGAGAAATCAACGAAGAGTCAATAAATAAGTTAAAATCAGCTATTACTCAAATATATAAATGCATGTAGACATACGTGAATCACATGCATACATTACTCTAAATCAGTTAACATTAAGTTTACAAACAAACGATTCGGAACATAATCCAGTTAATAATACTGTATATGAACACAGCTAAGTATCATGGCATGACTCTGGATGCTAAACGACGATGGAAATCACAGGTCAAGAAGAAAAACGAAGAACTGAGACTTAAATATAGAAAGATATATTGCTGATGGGAAGAAACTCTTCTCTGTTAAGATACAACAAGCTTCTATTGTTCTTTATGTGTATATATTGAAACCGATTTGTTCTTATGGCATTCAACTTTAGAATTTTACCAAACAGATCAACGTAAATATCATTCAAAGATTTTAGAATAGGATATTAAGAAGAAATATCGTTGATTTGGATTTTAAAAAATATCATTGATGCACCTTGGTATATCAGGAATAATGACTTCCGTAGGGACCTTATAGAACAAGAAGCCGTGAAGAATGGCTCCAGCAACACGTACACTTTGAGGTAACTCAGCTCTGAAACAACACAAATATAGTAAGTACACATCCAAAACTTTTGGGCTGGTGTAATTGTTAGAGTAAACAGCGTTGTTCTGATCTAAAATCCACTATAAAGATCTGGTTTATATCAACTTAGCAGACACTATGGAACGTCAATGGGAAGAATCCATAGATAACTATAAATTAGTAAATTAAATCAATCAAATTGCTCATTAGTCTAGAAGACAAGATTATAATTACATAAAATAAATAAATAAAATATATTTGAAATAAAAATAAAAAACAACTTTTAATAACAAAGTTTGGGCATCTTTTATTTTCTCTTCAATTTCGTTTGTAAATAAACAAATTTATGACATTATTTTTAATACACAATGTTTTACTTTTTCTAACTTAAAAACTATAAAGAATAAAAATTACTAAAAATAACAAATCAATAAAATAGTTCTTAAAGCTATAACTGTGGTTTTCTTTGTGTTTACTCGATTTTGGAAGTAGCTACTTATTTATTTTAATGTATTCAATGAAGTGCACTGTTCAAAATGAGCACATATCCTTTTTTCATGAAAGTAACAGAATTGAAGATTTGTTTGGAATCAGAATTAATATTAAGATTGAATTTTTCGTTTCTGGAATTTTAGATAACATCAGTTCGCCGATCACTTTTTAGTAACACAGAACGTGCGAAATTTTTAACACATCTAGTTAGTGGGATTAAAAATATTTTGGAAAATTCACAAGGATTAAGTGATCCTGATAACTATCACGAATTTTGTCGTCTCTTAGCTCGATTAAAATCGAATTATCAACTTGCTGAATTAGTAACTGTTGATTGTTATAATGATGCAATTGCGCTAATAGCGAAATTCACCGTTCAATCGTTACAAATGTGGCAATTTGCTCCAAATAGTGTTCATTATTTGTTATCGCTTTGGCAGAGAATGTTTGCATCAGTACCATACGTAAAAGCAACGGAACCTCATTTGCTGGAAACTTATACCCCTGAAGTTACAAAGGCATACATTACTTCACGTCTAGAATCTGTTAATGTAATTGTAAGGTAGGACGCAGAATTTTTTGTTTTAGAAATTTTTTAACATTAATACATAATATATCTTTTCTTTGGCATTTAGAGATTCATTAGAAGATCCTCTAGATGATCTAGGCATGATACAACAACAATTAGAACAATTGTCGGTAATAGCACGATGCGAATACGAAAAAACGTGTGCACTTCTTGTACAGTTATTTGACCAAACTGCACGAACATACCAAGAACTATTATCAAATTCAAATACCAATAGCATTGAAATAACAATTCATGAAGGTCAGTTGACTTGGCTCGTTTACATAATTGGTTCGGGTATTGGTGGACGAATGGCGTTTATGGCTAATGATGATCATGATGTTATGGATGGTGAATTAGTCGTTCGGGTTTTACAACTTATGAGTTTAACTGATGCCCGTTTACCACAAGCAGGATGCGAAAAACTAGAATTAGCTATAATGAGTTTTTTGGAGCAAGTCAGAAAAATATATATCAGCGAACAAATACAAAAAATGAAAATATGCAAAATATTATCTGAGGTTTTGGGAATTAATGACGAACCAATGCTGTTAAGTGTTATTAATAGGAAAATGTAAGTAGCAGAACATTAATATTTCAAACGAGTTCGTAATACAGTTTTTATCATTTAATAGAATCACAAATTTGAAATATTGGGGCCGCTCTGAGCAAATCATTAGAAAAACTTTGAATTTGTTAAATGATTTATCCGATAGTTACAGTTGTGTGCGAAAATTGGTGAAATTAGAAGAGATTCAATTTATGCTCAATAACCACACCGTAAGTAACAAAGAAATGGAAATTTGAATTTATCGATGAAGTATGTTTATTTTATTTTAGAGTGAATTTTTTTCGTTTCTCGGTACGAATATTGCTGTCAGTGAAATGAGATGTCGTAGCATGTTTTACACATCACTTGGTAGGCTACTTATGGTCGATTTAGGAGAAGATGAAGAAAGATTTGAAAACTTTATGTTACCTTTAACAAGTAAAGAAAAATAATTTGATTTTCCAGATAAATATAAATGTTTCAATTTTTAGATACATTTGAATCTATTACATTACAATTTGATTCTGGTGGATTTCCTAATGAAGAGGCTAAAAAAGCTCTGATTGGACTTTCACGTGATTTACGGGGACTAGCATATGCTTTTAATACAAAAGCTGTATTTATGATGTTTTTCGATTGGATATATCCTTCATATACCTCAATACTGATACACGCAGTTGAATTATGGCCGCATGATCCATCTGTAACTACACCTGTTCTAAAACTATTCACAGAGTTAGTTCAAAATCGATCACAAAGACTACAGTTTGATGTTTCTAGTCCGAATGGTATATTATTATTTCAAGAAGCATCGCGTTTAATTTGTTGTTACGGTGAGTTTTAAAATAAAAGACTGCGCCAAGCTACTATTATCTATACTTTTGTTTATTCTTATAGGCAACAGAATATTTTCATTAGATGTTCCTAAAAGTCAAGAATACCAAATGAGGTTAAAAGGAATATCCGTGTGTTTTAGTATGTTAAAAGCAGCATTGTGTGGTAATTATGTAAATTTTGGAGTTTTCAAATTATACGGTGATGACACTTTAGATAACGTTTTGAACACGACTGTAAAATTAATTTTATCAATTCCTCAAAGTGATCTGCTGGTATATTTAATTTGATTATTACATCAATCTTATTAAACTAATTTTTATCTCGTTATTTCAGGAATACCCTAAATTATCCCAATCATATTACGTACTGTTAGAATGTTTAGCACAAGATCATATTTTGTTTTTATCAACTCTAGAGCCACGTGTATTTTTGTATATACTTGAAAGTATATCAAAAGGATTAACCGCTCTTGGTAAGTTGCATATACATGAGTTTTTAATCAGGTTTCGATTCTTTGTTCTAAAAAATTAAATAAAAATAAATTTTTGTTACTTTAATCAATCAACGACGAATTTTACTACTGGTTCCGGCTCTGCTGTACCAGAAAGTATAATAGAACTATAAAAGTGCAAAAACGTAACCAGCGCAAAAATAAATTTGAGTTGCATGAATTTTGAATAGGAAGTAGAATGAAGAAAAACATTATATGCATTTTAGGTACATAGCCGTTACCATAAAAAAAGTTAGGCGCTCAGTTTTTCGAAATCGAAGCAGTTCGTCAAAATATGTATGTTTTCGAAACGAATACTTATTTGTGGAACCTAACTTATTCCATAAGACATTACATTGAATATCAAATAAGTATTCGTTTCGGAAACAGCCTGGTTTATGACATTTTTTGTTTAAATTTATTTTTTATGTGTAAAGAAAACGAATTTTTGATTTGACATCTGCATCTGCGAAATTTTTTAAATGTAAATGTCATTTTCACAAGATAATGTCCATTTTAAATATTTGCTTACTTCAAGGCTAAATCAAGATGCTTTGGAAAATACATTCTCTTTGATTAGATCCGCCAATGGAAATAATTTCAATCCATCCGTCCAAGAGTTTAGTTACACAGTCGCTAAATTGTTATCAATTAAATATATTACACCGTTCACAACACTTTCAAATTGTGAAGAAGATACAGATGCAACCTTATTGGACGTTATTCGCGAGGAAAAACAAAATGAGCTATCTTTAATAGATACTAGAGAACCTCAATCAAGTACCACCGAACTTTGCTTATTTAATGACCAAACCAATGAAAGTGATAGCGACGATCATTTAATTGTAATCGAGATCGAAGAGGAATTAACTGATTTAGGCTCTTCGTTTTGTCAAACTAATACCAACTCAGATCCATCAACTAGGTATTTTACAGGATATCTAGTAAATAAAATATTAAAAAAGTTTAATTGTGCTGTCTGTGTCTTAACACTTTTAAAAGAAAATGATTACCTAGAATGTACTTCTGAGTTGTTAATAAAACACAAAAATTACATGACGGACTGCTTTGGCAAGCTTCAAGCACCGTCTCAATCATTTTTTGAGCTATGTCGAAGGCAAATATCAATCTTTGACAACTTTTTTAAAGCGCAGTCTCATGTAGTCGGATTGAAATGTAAAATATTAAATATTTTACTAAATGAAGAGAGCGATAAAGAGTTTTACGATAATAATCATTCCTGTTATAATCATCGTGTGGCTTTACTAAATCTAATGATAATTATACTAATCAGAAAGAATTGTAAGTGGCAAGTCGAACAAGCTAAATTAAATAACATGAAAACACGAACAAATAAAAGACAATGGAGAACTATATTGGACCAAAAATTATGGGAATACATTTACAATTTATTGAAGAAAATATAATATAATGTTTCAATTTAGGTAATAGTTTCATTGAAGAAATGGAAGAAAGCTTCGTAAATTAAACCAAAGTCTTTGGACCAGATGAAAAGAATTCAGAGTGGCCTATAAAAATATATTTTGAACATTTTTATTTACAAATATAAATAATTTGATATTAAATATATCGAAATGTAATTTGCGAACAATTTTGATTGAAATTAATAATTATTTAAAATTTTGCATTTTTATAAAGTTATTTTGTTCTCAAAACATCATCATGCTTCGTGCTCCTTTAAACAATTTATGTTCATTTGCGTAAAGTAATAAAACTATCGTTTACATAGTAATCTATGTACGAAATGAAATTTTAAAGAAACACGAAGCCTGACCATGTTTGAGAATAAAAATCAATTTACTAAAATGCAAAATTGTGAGTTAAAATTTTATTAATTTCAATTAAAATTGTATTCAATATATTTAATTTCAAATTATTTATATTTATAAATAAAAATTTTCATTTAAATTGAAAATAAAGACAACACAAAATCATGAATTTTAAAATTCCATACGATTTTGTTTTTGTGTCGTAGGAAAATAAAAATCTTTATTCCCTTTGTAACGAAATGTGAAGCCAAATGCTTCCGGATTGTAATAAAACCAAAAAAAAAATTATTGTTTTTGGCTCAGGTGCAATCCATTTCGTTATAGAAATATGTTTTTATCTATATGAATAGTCTATCACGGTCATTTACTTGCTTGGCTTAAGCTCGTCGGCTGGGAGTGGGATTTGATAGTATTCATAACAGATCTTGCTAGACCGTTGTACGAAGAAACAAAAATACACAGGAAGGAAAACACAAACTGATTCAGTACGCCAAAACGTCACTCAAGCCTCGTCATTTTACAACAAATACTATTAAATTTATCTACTCATGTTTAATTTGATTTGG
>OY282560.1:251753122-251983721 GCA_958295665.1 Tipula vernalis
CTTTTACTTTCTTTTACTCTAGTAAAATAAAGTATAGTAATCATGAAAATTTTGGACCCTGAGATTTTTAGAGATTTTTTGTTTTGAGGTCCCCTGAGTCCGAAAAAGTGGGTTTCGAAATGGTGTCTGTCTGTCAGTCTGTCTGTGTCCTCTCTACAGCCCAGATGGTTTAACCAATCGAACTGAAACTTCAGATTTAAGCTCTTTTGATAAATTGGGAGGTCCCAGTGAATTTGACTCCAAATCGGCTAACCGGAAGTGGCCACTCCCTTGGCCCAGAAAATTTATTTTGCAAATATCTTAAAAAGTATAAGGTTTACAAAAAACTAAAAAAGACAAAATGTTTCCAAAAATTAAAAACAAATAAAAATAAAAAATTAAAAAAAAAAATTTAAAAATATAAAAATTAAAAAAAAAATTAAGAAAAAATAAAATTTCGCAAAATTCTCTGTTCGCAAAAGAAAGTCGTGTGTTGGCCACACCTCAATTTTTTCTATGGTAAAACTGTAAACTCCATCGTAAGCTTAGTTATTTATATTTTTATAATATTTATTTAAGTACACCTTTTTCTGTAAGGTGGGTTAAATGGTCAAGGTGATAGTTAAATGACTTAGGACGTGTTCGAAGTTTGTAATAATTTTGTCTTTGTAATCATTTTGAATGGAGTGAAATAATTTTCACTTCCATATTTTGTAATAAGTTTTATTTGTACTATTTTTTAGAAATAAATTAACGTGATACGGCTTAATTATCGTTATTGTGCGCTTTTGTTTATGAATATTATTACAGAAGTGTCAAATTTACCACACATAGTGGCTGTGATAATTTAGTTGCATACAAAATAATGTCATAATTATTACAGCTGGAATAATTATCACAAACTTCGAACACGTCCTTAGTTCAATCATTTTCACTCCCATAATAATCGTGTAATGTATTAATTTGTTTCTACTGCTAACATTTTAAATTAAAGTAATATTTAACATTAAGGCGGTTGTAAGGAATATCAATTAGAGTTACCTAACTGGTTTGGCAACTGAAACTAATATTAGTTGTTTACACAAAAATACGACAACTATTCCTTATCCGATTGTAAGGAAATTCGACATTTGCGTGGGAAATGGGATTCTAAAATAATTTTTGAATGAAGTTCTCGGATATGGCCAATTAGGATGAAACTTAGGTATTTCTTAACCAAATTTAGTGGAATTTGACATATGTGATGGAAATTTGATTCTATAATGATTTTTGGAAGAGGTTCTTGAATATGGCTAAGTTTGATGGAACATATCGACTAATTTGACATGTGAGTTCGAAATGGGATTTTAAAAGGATTTTTAGATGAAGTTCTGGCGTATGGTTCCACTACCTAATATCAATTGATTTTTCTACAATAAAAAACAATTATAAGAAATGTTAGAAATCTTATGGCTGAGTTGCAGAATGATTTACATCGGGTTTTTATGGATTAACATATTTAAATACAAAATAACATGACAAAAATTAATTTAGTTTTGATTTATTTTTTCTCTAAATTCGAGACAGAAATCATTTATTTAAAAAGTAAAGTAATATTTTATTAAAAATAAATACTTATCACTTACATAAGTATACGGAAAAATGTTAAAATGTTATTAATGTTATGTTCAGATTCGTAATCAACAACCCCAACAACCATGTAACATGATATACAGGTTTTTTACTAATAGGGGGTTTAAATAGGGGATGAAGTGATTTAAATTATACAACGCTGACTTCATATTCGTAATCAGCGACCCAAACAACCATGAAAATGACGTGCATCTTGATTGTAACATGATATACAAGCTATTTCACGAATAGGGGTTGTCAATAGGTGAATGAAGGGGGTTAAATTTTGCAACTTTGGCTTCAGATTCGTAATCAGCGACCCAAACAACCATGAAAATGATGTGCACCTTGATTTATGTTGATTGTAACATGATATACACACTGTTTCACGAATAGGGGTTGGAGAGCGTTAAATTTTGAAACTCTGATTCGCAATCTGCGACCCAAAAAACCGCTGAGGGCAGATTTTAAGAAAATTTATTTGAGTTTTTGATTCTGAGCCGGCTTTTTTTGGGATCGGCCGGACTGTGAAACAGTGTAATAGTATGTTTCCTTGACATGTTAACAAACGTTTATTGTTTTGCGTTTTTTTTTTTACTTTTAAATTGGTCTCTTCTGCAACTGGAAAACCACATTAGCATTAGTAAATATGAAAGTTTTCTTTTTAACTAATAATATTATGTCCGTAATTAGGAAGAGGTAAACAATTAACACTGTTACAGTGATAAAAACATTAAATGAAAATGACATATTGAAATGTTTAGTACTAAACAAAATAAAAAACCGCGAGAAACATTTTATTTATCTTATTTGATCAATTTCTTTTTTACGCATTTTTTTTTGTATTGTACGATTAAGTAGGTATATCATTAGAAAGTCTCAACACGAAATTTTCGGAAATATATCTTTTTATTGAATTTTTTTACAGTATTCATGTTATTTTCCCTAATTACAAAGTTTTATGTATGTTTTAAGCTGGAATAAAATTTAAGAGAATATATTTTTTAATTAAATAATTAAAGCCAATTAAAATAAAGAAGCGTGTTTATGTATAAAAAGTGTGTGCGTGTATGTATTTTATTTTAGCTGAATATTTCACTCCACCTCACGAAATACATCAACTTTGGGAAAAGGCAAATAATAGGAATAAACTAATAAAGTTTTAATTATTTAGGGTTTTGCTGAATATTTTACGATTTTTTTTGTTAATTTTGGAATATCTACGGTTGAAGATTAAATAACACAAATAAAAGCAGAATTTAATTTAGTTTGAAATTTTGCCTTGAAAGCTACGAGATTATCATCATTGAATATGGGTTTGTTTGTAATTTTTCTCTTTGTGTTGCTCGCAGTTTTTTAATATTTGATGTTAAAGTAGTAAATTGTTTTCGGGTATAAAATAAGTTTCCCTTGAGTAAAACTTGCGTACAACTAAAAAACAGCTCGAATTTCTCCCTAATCTTTCTGTATCATATGTTTGCATAAATTATAAATAATAAAAAATTATCATTTTTAAAAAAAAAAATTATTTAATAATAAAACTCACATTTTTCTAAAATTGAATATCATAAATTGGCGTACAGATCATAAATTTGAATATCATTGAATATCGTAAATTTGAATATGATTGAATAGCATAAATTTCCGTACATCAAACCCTTAATAGTTGTAAACCAAAAATTTGATGAAAACCAAAAATCTTAATATTTTGTTGGACCGCAAATTGAAATATTTTTAAAAACAGGCCAGTGAGCCACGCCTCACAGCCTAACGGTGCTTACTTCATACATTGGAACTTAGATGTTACTGAAAATAAATAAAAACTTAAACTAAAATTATTGTCGAATCTATTAATTTTTCTCTGCTTTAGTTCTTTTAGTTCGCATTACTTTTTAGCGGATAACGGTTTTTATTCTAAGTTTTTCTTAGTTTTTTTATAACTAGGACCACAAAGAATGGAAACAAAAGGGTTGGTATCGTTATCCAAACCAAAAAAATTCATAAAAAAAATTCCCAAAAATCAAGTTTTTATTTAACTACATATAACAAATTTTTGAAACATTATTTTAATTAATTTTATTTCATCGAGGATAGCGCTATCGCTCCGAAACCCCGCTTTGACGATTTTTGGAATTTCTAACATTCATAGAAATCGAAACATTTTTGAAAAATTTGTGTTTTTTTAATAATTATTCTTCACATACTAAAATAGAAAACTTCCCGAAACCGCTTAGCATTGGACCCTTTGCCCAAGGATGACAGAAAAACATAAAAACAATTTCATAAATATTTACATGTATAATAATATTTAATTAAAAAGTTAAAATTGTTTGTTGTGTTAATCAATTGATTTTTTGCGGCTTTTTGGCCATATATAAATTGTATAAAGTATATTAATTGTAATGACATTCCCAATATGGTATTTTCGATTTTGTAAATCAGAAAAATAAATAAGCCAATCACTCATAATATATACTGACAAAAGTAGAAATATCATTCCCCGCCCCTTCCCCCACGAGATATACCAATATATTACTCTTCAAAATAAAAACCCTTTTTGAGTTCCTATGTTGGTAGTTTGGTTTCGTACTGAAAAGTTAGTCTTCTCATCAAGAAGCTACGACCAAACTACAAAATACAATTCGCACCATTTCACCAAGTATCTGGCCGGCACATTATATTTGTTTATAAAAAGCCGAAAACAATCAATTGATCACAAGAACAAACAATTTTGGCTTCTTAAATAAATATTCTTGTCGGCATAATACACACACAAATGAGGTTTCTCCTTGGGTTTTTGATGTAGTGAAAAAAATTGAATTGAGCTTGGATTTGCCAACCAAGCTAATACCTTAGTGGAGTCAGACCATTAAAGATATTTTTGGGGAAATAGTGAACTCCAAGGAGTTCATGACCAACGTTAACAATCGAACAAGTAAAAGTGCCGCACATAATTCCAATCTTGCTGTTGTGGTGAACTTTATCGGTGCGACCTTGGTTTTTCAGTAATTAGGTTAGTAAGTACTTCTCCATCGGAACTTAGCGTTCGTGCATATATGACAGCGGCGAATGCAGAGTTTGATGCGTCGGCGAACCCACACAGATGCAGTGTTGTGTTTGTATAGGTATTTAGCCATCTTGGTATCTTGAGCCTTTCAATTAGATTTAATCTGACCCGTGTGTCTATCCATTGTCTTGCAACATCTGACGGAAGTTGGTCGCCCGAATCGAGTTTTAATAACCAAAGGCATTGAAATAGTATCTTTATCTCAACCGTCACCGAGGACACCCATCCCATTGGGTCGAAAATGCGTGAGGCTTCGGATAACATGCTTCGTTTGGTTAATTTATTTGACACCGGTAGCGAAACGTTAAAGGAAAAACTATGAGCTTGCGGGTCGAATTGAATGCATAGTATCGAAATCAGTTTATTCCCTTCACTTATTTCACGAATAGAAATTTCTCTGTCGTCTTCGGGTATGTTTTCCAGTAGCTTTATGTCGTTGCTGGCCCATTTAAGTAGATGATATCAAAAGGGGATTCAGCTCGGCTTGTATTGATGTAGCTTCTTCGATGGTACTCGCTGCGGACATTAGATCGTCCATGTAAAAGTCCTTCATTAATATCCTCGCTGAGTGCGGATGAATCTCAAGATGGAGGTGGACTAATTTAGTAAGCGCTTGAGCTGCTATGAATGACGCTGATGCTGTGCCGTATGTATTGGTAAGAAGACGATAATGTTTTATCGGTGATGTCGGATGGTTTCGCCAATGATACGTAGGAATTCGGTGTCTTTTTTCTCGATCCAGACTTGACGGCACATTTTCTCAATATTCGACGTGAACATATAACGGTGTTTGCGGAATCTAATTATTATCTCTGAGAGCGACTGTTGTATAGTCGGCCCGACCATCAATGTTTCATTAAGAGATACGCCCGATATTGATCTCGCTGAAGCGTCAAACATAACGCGTAACTTGGTGGTTATACTGGCTTCTTTAAATACCGGGTGATGTGATAGATAATATCTTTTATCGTTTGGTTGGTCGATTTGACCTGCTGGGATTAGCTCCATATGGCCGAGCTCTTCGTATTTCGCTATCAATTTAGTATAATCCTTGTAGATTCGCGGATTTTTTTGCAGTTTCTATTCGAGTAAGCTGAACCTTCTGAGCGCTTGGTTAGATAAATCACCTAGCATGGGTCTATTTGGTTTGAATGGTAATGAGACGATAAATTTACCTGAGTGATCTTGCTTTAAATGTTTATCGAAGAATTCCATACAAAGTTTCTCCTCGTCATTGAATTGTGCAACAGGTGGTATTTCCTCCGTTTCCCACAATTTTCTAAGTGATCTATCAATACTAATTTCATGGTCGACAGAAAGGTATGTTATGATTTGGTTGGGTTGATCATATATTTTGTTTACTCCTCCGACAATCCACCCTAACTTCGTATTTATCGCAACAGGCTTTTCTACTGCATCGACTATCTGACCATCGGATATTAGCATTAAAAATCTATCACATCCAATCAAAAGATCTATAGCGCCGGGTATAATAAAATCAGGGTCGGCTAACGACAGTTGGTTCAGATATGCCAATTTTTCGCGGCCGATAGCTTGCAAAGGCAGGTTTGATGTAATTTTCGATATTATATACGCGTTGAGGTCGATGGAAAATTGGGTGTTAGTTCTTGATCTCATTAAAGGTGAACATACATCTCTTACTCTACCGCCATTTCCACCGTTTAGAGTATTAATTTGGAAATTTGCATTGGATCTTGAAACCCTAAGCCGGCTTGCAGGCGGAGTCCAACAGAGCTCGACAGATTTGCCATATCCCGAATTTGTCACAAATTTCAACCAGTGAAATCGGTAACAATGCATCAGCACCCTTGCTGGTATATGATGAATGCAAATTGGTAACGCCATGCGAATTGATGTATTTTGAATATTCGGACAATGCAAATGCGGTACTTGCAATTGTGCTGGTAGATGGTACAGATTTGGGTGACACAGTATTTGTGTTTTGCTTAATGTGGACTAGTGAATGGTACCTTCTTCTACACTGATGGCATTACCCCTTTGATTTGCAGCCGTATACGCTATGCCCTTCAGCCAAGCAGTTGTAACACCTGGAACTCTTATTCACGTATTGCCTACGTTGATCTAAGCCCATTTGTAAAAACTTAGGATAATTGCAAAGGCGGTGCTGCTGACCAGTACATAATGCGCAATTTGGTAGTGGCCTTTGGTAAGTTAGAAAGGTTTTCACAGGTGTGCTGTGTTTGCTATGAAGCTTGTTGGTTTGCTGCTTGAAACCTTCGAGAGAGTTCATCCTCTTGCTTAGGAACTCCAATAACTCTTCAATTGTTGGGAAATCTTGTTCTGAAGATTCTTCTCGCCATAACTGCAGCGTGACGTCATCTAATTTTTTTCTCCGCTAAATACACCAACCAACAATCCCTTGATTCTGCACTTGATCCAAGGGTTTTCAGGCCGCGAATAACCTCGTCACAAATATCGTGCAGTTGACCTACTGTTTCACTGTTCAGTTGAATTATCAAGTACTTAAATTTTTGAGCTGGCGAGAGGCTTGTATTTTCATAAAAGGTGCTCTTGAACAAGTCATAGAATGATTGCCAGTCTCGTAGCCTTCCGCCGAATGTAGGTAGCGTTAGACGTGGTAGTTTGAAGTCCCCCGAACGGCCAGTAACGTATGAGTTCAAAATGGTATCGTTCAATCCGCAAACTGGAGTTTCAATTTTCGATCTCATCAGTCTTTGAAGAGCAGCCATACAGAGATAATAATTGTAGTCAACAACATCGATATCCGATTGTGCTTCGGGATCGATGGCGAAAATTTTATCTTCTATACTCACAAAGGATTTATAGTGATCCTTTAATTTCTCTAAACGTGTATGCATTTCGTCATACGGCGTAGTATCTCCACATGATTTGGCGTAGATGGTCAACTTAGTTATTTAACCTTTAATGACTGCTCTTCTTTTCGTCAATGACTACATAATGTTAAATTCCGATGAATTCGTGTGCTTTAATAGTGCTTTATTTTAAAACCACGCTTAAGTATGTCCAGATAAATTTATTTGGTACCTCGGATGTTTAGTTAGCAAATTACTCTCGGCTCAAATATTACACTATCATGATTCAATATATTCGAAGTTGGTACACTAGCGATTGGCGATTGGTACAATAGATGACCAAACCGAATGTTCGACAACTTTTTCACTATTCAACTTTCACTAACAAAACCGAAAAAACGTGGTTAAAGGTTATGTCTCTATTTATATCAAATGTATAAAATAAAAATTGTTCAAACAAAAAACGTGCTTGGAGGTTATGTGTAATTTATACAATATGTATATAAAAAATAAAAATAAAAATTATACTCAAGTAACTGTATTGGTATCCAGTTAATTTCTCCAACAAAAGGCAGTCCGCTGGGCAATGATTGTGGTAGTCCTCCTCCAGTTATCAGCAATAAATTCTCCGGATCCGGCTCGAAGGACCAATGAAAGCAGCCAAAACGGATTGTTGAAATCTTAGCAATTTGCTGCGGTAAATTTATTCAAATAAAAATCGAAGCTTGAATATAACTTTAAATTTCTAAATTCAGCAGTTTACTTTATGAAAAATTATAATTTTACTTTATTCAGGTTAGTGCGTTACGCTTGACAGCTATAAAGAGAGTGACTTAAAAAAAATCTTAAATAAAGTTATAACAATTATACAAATAATTTTTAGTACATATAAATTATAACAGTTTAAGTTATGGAGTTCAACTTCAGATGCCATTAAATACAATTCAGTTGATCAACAATTATTGATTGTCAAAAATGTTGTTGGATTATGTCACGACATCGGCAGTAAGTATCATGATTTTGCTGAACGGCAATATGAGTAGTGATTAGTACTCCCGACAGGTATCAACATCCCTCTAAATCTCTCTTTTACCGAGCACTAACAGTGAAACGGGAAAGCACATTTCGTTACACAAAAAGGAGGAAACACTGAAGAAGTAGTACTTCTACTATTATCGAATCTCTAATCTTGTTAGCATAGTCTGATCTCAACATAATTACTGACATGCTGTCTTTGTCAGTATTTCAAACAATAATATTTCGATTATCTTTTAAAAATTGTTCATAACTGTTTCATAGTTATAAACTAGTCGTAGAAATAAAATTGTCGTGTTTCTGAATAATTAAAATCTTTTTATTGGCTTGTAAATCTGTTTTGATTTAATTATAATAATTTAGTATAATTAATATATAATATATATTTTTTTAATTGCAGGATGGTGGTCGTGGACATTTAGAAGGTTTAGCATCTGTTTACTGTGAATTATTAATGGCACCATTTAATGATGTTTTGAATGCATTAGAAGTATCCAGACAGGCTGCCTGGACAGAACGAAGCCCACAAAACCCAGCTGGTGTAACAATACTGACAGGCCACCGTGGGTGTTCTGGCCAAGGCCTACCAAATAGTCATAGTCAACCAATTTATGTACCCGGAAAATATTCTGTGAGTATTTAAAATTTAGAGTGAATTTTGTAATTCCATGGTTTTTAAAAAAATGGATCCATATTCTTAAAAATAACAGTGCTTAACAAAAGGTATTTGCCCGTTACAAAAAATTATGAACGTTCGTATTACAATTTTAACCATTTTTTGAAGTTTTGAATTAAACATCTTTGTTGACATTTGAAATGTTAAAGAAATTATATATCTATATCTATATATATATATATATATATATGGATATATGGATATATATATATATATATATATATATATATATATATATATATATATATATATATATATATATATATATATATATATATATATATATATATATATATATATATATATATATATATATATATATATATATATATATATATATATATATATATATATATATATATATATATATATATATATATATATATATATATATATATATATATATATATATATATATATATATATATATATATATATATATATATATATATATATATATATATATATATATATATATAATATATATATATATATATATATATATATATATATATATATATATATATATATATATATATATATATATATATATATATATATATATATATATATATATATATATATAATATATATATATATATATATATATATATATATATATATATATATATATATATATATATATATATATATATATATATATATATATATATATATATATATATATATATATATCAGGGGCGTAGCGTCTTTGGAAGCAAGGGAAGCACTAATTCCCTTTAATTCTAACTCAAAATGCCAAATATGCTTAATTAACATGATCTTTAATATTTTCATACTGGCTATACAACGAACAAAATCGTTTTCTAAAAATCTATTTCTCCGCTCTACTTTTAAAAGCCTAAAATAAAATAAAATTCCACAATGGAACTACAATAATATTTGATTATTTCTGAAATATTAAACTTCATAAAATCACATAGTTTCAATTTACTGGGTTTCTCGATTGCTGTACATTTTCCAACCATCCGGGGTGTGACTATGTAAGCATTTCCAGTTTCGAGTTACGAGAAATTGCGACAAAACGCGATTATGTGTAAGTCATTACGAGTTCTCGTAATTACGACTTGTTGTTCTTGTTGTTTTACTCGTACACCTTTTTAAGTACGACAGACAACTCGTAATGATTAAAAAGATTATTTTTAAGGAAAATTTGTCAACATATTTAGAGTTCTCGAAACTCGTAACTCGTAATATGAGAGATACATAATCGCACCCGTGACCGTTCCTTAATACGAGTATGTATGTATAAAGATATCAAAAAAACGAAATGTACGAAAACGTATAAGAGCGAGTAATAATTCACAAGTTATGTCGAATTTTTTGGAACCTTTGGATCTTTTTTGAGATTTTGACATTACATATTCTTTCGAACAAAATAAATTGATTTTTTTTTTATCCGGATCATTTGTCATAAATCCAGATTTTTTGGTAGAGTTAAAAAATAATATGCGATTTTCATAAATCGTTTGTGCTTATATTTTGATGCGAATAGTTGCGTTTTAATCTAAATTAACATTTTTTATCTTTTTACGATAAAAATTTCACAATACAATATGTAAAATGTTGTGAAATGAGTAAACATAACCTCGCTTTTTTACTTGTAATTTTTTTTCACCAATACAACTACAAATCAATAAATTTTTCATTTTTCATATTTTTTGGTAAATAAAAAATTTGATTTTGTTTTGAAAATCGAAAGAATTTAACATTAGAATGAGATATTGAGATGTTGTGTATGTGTTGTTTTTATGCTTCTGATCAAGTGACAAATGACAATTTTTTGTGGCATTGTACTAAAATTTTAACTATTATAAAATGATAATATACTATATAGCAGTTAAAATCATAAAATGACATATATTGTCGCAGTTAAAATTTATCATTTTATTGCAGTTTCAATTTTAGTACAAAGTCACGAAAAAATGTCATTTGTCACTTGATCTGAGTACTAAAAAATCTGTGTTTTTAACAGGGTTTCGAACCGAACCGAACCCGAACCTCGAACCCGATGCGGTTCAAAGATGTTTAGTAATTTTTTCGAACCCGAACCTGAACCCGAACCCAACATTTCGCGGGTTCGATTCAATCGGGTTCGAGAAAAATATTATGGAATAGTGGGAAAACCATAAAATTGAAATTCCACTTTTATACGAAGCTGCAAAAGTTGTGTTAGCGATTCCTGCAACGAAAGTCCGTGTGGAATGGGCATTTTCGTCTTTAAAGTTTACTTTAGCACCACAAAGAGTACACCTTCAAGAAGAATCATTAAGATATATCCTATTCGCCAAACTAAACGAAATGTTTTTAATGAAATAAATAAATATCGTCATTTCAGTATTTAAGTGATACAAACGCATTTTTGTAATTTTGGAGTTAAAACTGCCATTTTACGTAAAAATGTAGACTGGATCGTCAAATCAGTTTCCAACGTAGTTATTACACCACTTCGTCAGTCCAATATTTAAGTAACACAAATGAATTTTAGTCAATTTGCAGTTATGACCGTCACATTACATAATGGCAAACCTAACTTTAAAATGATCAGAATGCGTTTCTAACACTCTCTTAAATATTTAGGTGACGATATATCGATTTTTTTTATATACCTGGGGCCCTATTCTCGAATTCCACTTGTGGACATCTGTCATACAAATTGAATTTTTTCGGTACAAAGAGAATATTTCCGAATAGGTATAAGCAGGTGGGAGAAATTCTCCATATAGCAAATGTCCATGCCGCATGTGTTTTATATACAAATTACAATTTCCGAACGTTTTGATGAATTTTGACAGATGTCCGCATGTGGAAAAAGTATCTGGGATTCGAGAATAGGGCCCCTGTGAAGTTTTATTTTTTTATTAAGCGGAACCTGAACCCGACTCTGAACCCGAACCCAATTATTTTCTTGCTTTGAACCTGAACCCGAACCCGATTATACATAGCTTTTTAGTACTTAAATCGATCAGATCAATTAGATCGGAAATAAGAAACACTTCATAAATAAAAATAACTTCTTTCATTCTACTGTGTTTATGTAACTAGTACTCTGTCTCTTTTTGATCTTCGGTATGTAATACTATATAGTAGATGTAAATAATATTAAGAATTTTGAATGAGTGTTTCATTAAGCCCTTGTGCTCCAAGCTTTTTGGCTATGCTACCACCAACACCGTAATATTATATTTTTAAAGAAAAAATCTTATAAATATTTAGAATAGTAGAGAATAGTATCCAAGAACTAAGGTTGAAATTAATGTAAATTGTAATATTGTGATGGTGAGTGAGACTCACCGTTGGAGTTGATGCAAAGAATATCATGGTGAGTGAGACTCGTTGGAGTACAAAGGTTAATTGTATAGATGTGGTTGGCATTTTTTATTGTGAAGATTTCAGACTATTTGAAAACCATTATTACAGCTATTACAGTGAAATCTCGATATAATTAAGCCAAAGGAACTGTAGATCGCTAAATTAAAATCTCGTTGTAGCCCATTTATGAAAATGTAAAGTTTTCTTGATTAATTTCTGACTCATTTGGTTAGTCCACAAAAGATTTTCATTTAATAAAGTTTCCAATTTAGCGAATGAAAATTCGTGGCGAAACTAAATTCGAAATACTAAAAATTACGTTAGCTGGTTGGAGTTCGTTAAAAACAGATTTGATTGTATTCGTTTTTTTTGAATTATGAATATTTTGTGTGCCTAATTTATCGAAAGTATAAAGTTGCGAAAAGATTTTCATATTATCGCAAAAAAAATTGCTTGTGGTTTGTTGTTTGAGCATGCAGGAACTAGCTTGCGTTCTTACGATGAGAACGAGAATTACGATGGTGAATTTGCGAATTATTTTAAATTTTATTTTTATTTACTCATTTACTGGTTATTAGTTGTATAATTTTATAGAAATAAATAAAATATATCAGTGAAACTGCACACTACAATTTTAATCTGAGGTCTATTTGTGAGTTCGATTCGAACGTCCTCGACTCTTCGAGGTACAAGATTCGAATCTGATTTAATAAAGAAAATAACGAATCTGATTAATTCAAATAAGAATCCAATACTCTAATAAGTTGGAGTTGAATTCATAAAAAGCCCCTGTGGCATTATTCTGGTTTTCCAGGGGAATTGAAAATAGATTTATTGCAATTTTTTTTCGACTATTTCGCTATTATTTTTTCAAACTATACTGTGGCGATTGGTATTTTTTTCAAATTTTGGAAAAACCAATTCCAAAATAGTCTAAAATAGTAACAATAAATCAATTCCCAATTCCTCGGGAAACCAAACGTTCCCGAAAACATAAATGCTGTGACAATGTTGTGAAATTTGAGAATATTGTGAATTTCGTATCCTATAATACGAAAGTGGTGTATAATGTTACACAATATTGTGAATGCGGCTATAACAATATAGCAACTGTCGAAACCACAATAATGCATTTACTTGGCTTTTTCGTTTGTTTTGCACTCATAACCGAACTTTTGTTTTGAATTTGGCTATTTTAAAAAAAATCTACTAAAAAATATCTTTTAATCTGCTACAATTTTTTAGTTAAAAAGTACAATTTGCACTTGTGTACGAGTATGCCATTTTCACGTAAAATTGTGTAGCATTTTTGTAAAATTAGCATAATTGTCAATATACAATTATGTGTTCGGGAATAGGCCCCCAGAATACTACCACTGGTCTTCGTACCTAATTGTTGTGCTGTACTAAATTAAATATATTTTAGCGAATTCGATCAAGATTGAAGTTACCGCATGTCAAGTGCTTCCCTACCTCCGAAAACCAGACTACGCCACTGATTATATATATATATACTTATATATATATATATATATATATATATATATATATATATATATATATATATATATATATGAGAATCGAAATCAAATCACAAATTTATTTGTAGCCAACAAAAATAAGTTTGCTGTACCTTTTTATACCTAATTGCTCGAAAATATGACAATTTTTTGACGTAGCATAACGTCTTTCCTTTCTATCTTAGTAAAATCACGAAAATGTAGAAACCTTTCACACTAACTAACGTTTTTGCTACAGAGCACAATTTACAATGCAGGATACAAAGAGCTCAAGGCAGTACAAAAAAGCGGTAGGTTGTGTGATACGAGGAAACATCTTGCTTAATCAGAAGCAATGTAAGTTTCACGCAATTTAAGTTGCTTCAAATCAAATTGACCCAAATATTGGTATTGCACCAAAATTTGGATACACTAAATCTGTTCCGACCAGCGTTATAAAAATAACGAGCTCTGTACCTTTACTTATGTAAACTGTCAAAAGGACTCTAGTTAAAAAAAAATTAAAATAGTTTTTTTTAATTGCGCGGAAGTTTTTGGAAAGTTTTGCTATCGAAATAAAATTATAATTTACAAATTGGAATGTTAGAAACGTGTTGAAATTAAGACACCCCTAATGTTGAGCTTGGTTATTTTATCTCAAACGCCACACCAAATTAGCATAAATTTTGTAAATTTATTTGATGGAATCACGACCTATTTTTAAAAAATCACAAAATAACTTAATACCGGAAAATTTACATTAAGTACAATAAACCTAAACTTTTATGAAGACATATTCTGTAAGCTGGTAAACCATCGCACAGTTTCTAGATCAGTTTTTTTTCATTGTGTTGGCTAAACTACATGTCTAACGTTTAGAAATCGCTCATAATAAATAATATTTCCTCTTACCTGCTCTAGCTCTCTACCAAAATACTACCTTTGTTCGAGTAGTATCACATTCTTATGGAATTGGTAAACAACACATTTTTGTTAAAAGTAATACAGAAAATCGAAACCACAACCCATTTTTATCGAACAAAATGGAAACAACTCGTGAAAATAAGTAAAACATGAAAATAAATTGTAGTGTACTAATTTTGAAAGTATCAAATATCAAAAAAGCAGTAATTATAGTCGATTTTTATTAATGCCAATCTTTAAATACGATGTATTATTATCAATAAACTTGATTTTATGCAAGTTTTTTCAAAATATTTATTATTATTTGAGTTAACGAGTAAATAAAGCGCAAATGTATGATGTATCGTTTTACACAAAACTAACCTTAAAATAAATGAAAACAGTGAGCTTTTATGTATATATGTTTATACGTATGTATATATGTCTATATGATCTCAGCAAAAGCAGCACTAATATACTCAAAACCAATAAAAATGTTTATACAATATTTGGCTACTAGTACAAACACTAAAGATATAAAAAAGTACGTTAAGGCGTAGTACTAGTGATGCGTATAATATAAAATAAATCAGAAAGTATACCATATATACACAAAGCTACACAAATGTCTATAATTCTACAACAAAATCTGTCAAATACCGATATATAAATACCAATGCATAAATAAATATTGCGTACATTGTTTTGATAGGATCTGTGTAAGGAGCGAACGAGACGGCTTGTATAAACATTTTTGTTGGTTTTGAATGTACTACAAGCCTGACTATCACCAAGAAGATTATAAATTTATTTTGCTCTTATACAAGAAAGTATTGGTGATTGACCCAATATATAAAGAGTGAGAATAAACAAACGAATTGTTAAGAGAAAATTTGGTATAGATAATAATGAAAAAAAGTTATGTTTTCCTCTGACAGATTATATTTTATATCCAAGATTTATTTCACGGAGAGAACGAAAAGAAAATTTTATTATTATTTAATCCTGCAGGGTATTGATTAGATGAGAGTATTTTATTCTATTTCCGTACTAACACTTTCAACTATAAGCTATTAAATGTAAGAGGGTATCTGTGTGCCTATAGTCACTGAGTCAGTCTTGTAGTACATTAGTGTTGGTTTTGATCTCAGTCAAAACCCAAGATATACAGAAAATAAAGGTATAATATTGTGCAAGCTGTTGCTATCTTTTTTTCGCAATTTGACGTCACGTGTAGACAAAAATGCCGATATTCATATGGAGTTTCGTGATATTTTTATTAATTTTTTAAATAAATGGAAAATAAATGATTTTTTTTTTTATTCTTGCCATTAATTGTTTCTCGACTTTATGTTAAAATTAAACATTTCAATTTTTATTTTAGTTATATACTGCAATATTTTTGGAATTAAATCGCGAAAGAGCATGTTTTAATATTCGTGTATAGGGCAAACTAATTGAGCACATTGCATAACAAGTTTCGGAATTAATGAGCACGTTTTCAAAAATTTGGGAGTGTTCGATTTTGAATATACTAAATTTGAATAATTTATATTGCAACAAAACTATCAATTATACTTCTGATAAGAACACATATAGAACACTAAACAGTGAATGGGTATTTTGGTTTAGTTGTAGCGAAAACCATAAGACAATAAATGAAATAAGCCAGAGATTTAATTTTAATTTATAGTTTTATTTAATTTCCTTTTTTACAAATTTATATTTTCTATTAACTGAGCGTTTAATAACCGAATTTTAAAAAAACATTTTACACCTAAAAAACAATTTTTTTATTTTCAAATCTAATAATATGATGTTAAGAATATGATATTAAGTGTTTCATGTAGTTTCTTCCAACTTTTAATATCGTCGAATTACTTTTTTAAATTTTGAATAAATTCGTCGCTTAAAAATAGATGGCAAATATTTGAGTAAATAAAAATGCACACATACGTATGTTCAATTAACCAAAAACATTTAATAATTTGTTTGTTTTATGTTATGTACCAAAAACATCTATAATTTTAGGAAGGAATGGGATTAGGAGAAATTATAGATGTTTTTGTATGTACTCATAATTTTGTCTACCCTTTTTTCCATTTATCTTAGACATTATATGCTCGAATTATATGCAGAATTATTTCTGAAATATTTGATCCATAAAAAAAATATAAAGCATAAAAAGGGTCTCGGTAAACTATCATTATCAATTGTAAATACGGTTTGTTAAAAAAAATTACGATTATTCTTGATTTATTTAAAAAATTAATCAAAAAACCGCTAAACTTAATATAAATGTCTGCTTTTTTGTCTACACGTGACGTGATGTGCAAAGAAAGACGAAAATGAGACACGGGAATATACTACCTCTTTTTTCTGTATATCTTGGCCAAAACCAAAAAAAAAATTTATACAAGCAAAGCATTCCTAGACATACAAGCCGCCAGGTTCAGACCAATTTTAAAAGAAGCTTAATTTAAGATATCGATGATTTCACTGATGAATTCTTGATGAAATTTCTAATGACCCATTAAATAAACCATATTCAGGGCCGGGGACTAAACTCATTTATATAATTTTCATTTATCAATGATTGCTTCTGTGAATAATTAAATATGGTTCATTACGAATATTCAAGCGCGATTCATGAATGTACTCATTGCTCATTTACGCAACCACAACTATCGAATAATTATTAGTGCATTTCTTAATGACTTTAAATAGAAAGTGACAGTGTAAAATACTAAGTAATTTTGAAGGAATTCCAAAATGAAATATCTGTGTAAAATCTTTAAACATGTAACAATATGGAGGGGAAGGTACGCAGTAAAATACAAATTGGCATACATTCAGTTCATTGAAAGTCATCAGGTTGGTACATTAATTATAATATCCCAAGTATTTTTATATCCGAAAATTTTTGTATTTTTCTGACATTTCGCTGATTTCATCTCCGATTCTTTTCCGAATTAATGTTCGATATATTGTAAGATTTAGTATGAAAGTTGGCCAAAAATATCAGAAAATGCGGACAAAAAAAGTTAGGTTATATATAGTTCGACAAAATTTTGGCGGCAAAATTTTACTTTTAAATTTGGTTACATACAATTATACATACATAAATATTTAAATAAAAAATAAAAATAGTTTTTTTTAATTTTAAAATTTTATTGAGAATACTTTTTTTTTACATGTTAATACAATATATAAATTTAAAACCCTGCTGAGAAAAGCGATGTTTGTGACTCCTCTTTCTCTGTGGCCACCAGGAACTTCTCCAATGTACAATCTGAAATTAAAAATAATTAGGGTTATCGATCTTTGCATAATGCATAATAAATATTTTTTGTAAAAATTGGAATAATTGGAAAATTTAATTAATCCAGAAATTTATGCTTACAAATTGCAGAAATTTAATGCTAAATACTCTGTACCTAAATAAATAAATACGTGGGCCACTAAACGTTTTTGGAGCTATAGGTACTAAACCACAGTTACCTCTTTTAACTTTTATGGAAAAATTTTGGCCATTTAAAATTATAAAACTGTTCCAAATGAATCAAGTATTCAACAAATACCCTTTAAACTACACAATAGGTTAATTAAATTTGGCAATCGTTACAATTTTAACAAATAAAAATGTAAATTAAATAGATACTATTTCCATATAAACTTCATATGGAAAATTTTTTCCTGTCACATATTTCACTTTTACAAAAACAATGTTTAGTAAATAAAAAATAATTATTTATGCAAAATGTCAATATTTACCTTACGGATGACTTTACCACTAACTTTAACTTATTTTAATAAAATATATATTTATATATATAATAATCTTAATAAAATATATACATATTTATATATTATGTATGTACGCACTTTTTATTTACGAATCTCTCGTCTCGATCGTAATGGCGTCTACAGAAAAAAAAAAAGTTTGCACTTCAACGCTACATGTGTTGAAAGTTGGAAACCGAATTTCATCATTTTCCAATTTTTTCGTCCGAAAACCGGACAAAAATTGATAACCGGTTGAAGTTTTCAGTTTTGTTATACTTGGGATATGTAATTTTTTGCTGAATAGATGATAAAGATTTTTGGGTATCTAATTATATGTATTATTTAGTTTACATGTGACTGATTTGCACAATGGGTAAAAACAAACTGAACAAAATGTAAAACAAATTGAGGTACAATCGGTAGAAGGGAGAATGAAGTATATAAAATATAAATTTTAACTCTTTTTCTCTGAGTTATTACATTAAATTTCTCAAATCGAGTAAGAACCAGAATGGTATCAGTAACTTGCCTGACTTATTCTTCAATATTTTCACTAATAGAGAAATGAGTCAGAAATTATGTTTTTTTTGTCTATATTCTTATTCTATTTTATTTTTACTAATTTTTAATTTTTTATTACTGTTTGGGAATTGATTTTATTTTATTTTAATTATCTATTAGAGAAATGAGTTAGAAATTATGTTTTTTTATTTTATCTATATTTTTATTCTATTTTATTTTTCTTATCAATTTTTAATTTTTTATTATTTTTATTTTTATAGTAATTTTTGTTGGTTTTCATGAAAACACAACAAGGCCACTTCTTGACCGAACGTGGCAGCCAAGGTTGAACGATTCGTTGAACTGAAACAATGTTCTCAAAAAACTTTAATCGTCATTAAACCGAAAGTGGTAGTAACCGATTCTACGAGTAAGTTCCAGCAAGCGCTTTACTTTCAATTTTGCATTCCATCAAAGTAAACGCTTTGAAGCGCTTTGCCGAACGGGCGCAAATCTCCTAACTTGCGACACAACGCTAAAATTTATGCTAAATAAACTGCAAAATAATACAATCCGTAAGCTCACGAGATAAAAAATCCATTGAAAATTCGAATTGAAGAAAGAAGATCAACAACATCTGACATCTGACAACTGAGTCGATGTTCTTTGTTTTTGTTTTTTGAAATCCTATCCCTCTTCTTTAATAAATTTTAGGATTGCAAGCACTAGTTTTTAATCACTTTCTATTATTTTCCAATGAATTTTTCAATTTTTCTCTTTTATTTCGACCTTGAAACCAAAGTTCAAGAATACTAAATATTCAGTAACAAGCTAATAGGGAATAAAAAAATGAAAGAATTGATCTATTGAATAGAACAAAAATATTTTTCTTCTGTTTTGTTCAATGCTTAACAAATAATTGTTGAATAATGTAAAAGTTTTATTAAAGGTGCAAAATTGTTTTGATATAATATTGGGACAATATTGAGAAACGAGGCAGTGGTAATTTTGGCCAGAAATCCGATTATTTTATCAAAATTAGGGTAGAATGACTGATTGCGAAAACGAAAAATTATCACTCTTCTATACTTTTGTTTCACTCTTTCCTTTGTTTGGTTTGAATAATGAATAGAATAACACACAGTGTTTAATTAACTGAGTGGAGAATAATATTTATTCTTCTTTATTCGATGCCAAATGAATAATTAGTATAGTTATACAACAAGAGGTACGAATAATCGAATTTACAGTTGACAGGACGAGAGGTGTTGCCTAGGAAACACAACGTCACCGTAGGGCGCGACTTCCAAATTTTTCCTAGGTAACACATCGAGTCCGCAAACTGTATATTCAGATGATTTTCGAAGCTCGAATTATGTATGTTAAGACTATCAACGAATCAACCAAATATATTAAACAAATTATTTATAAAAAAATAGTAATTGTTTGTTTATATTCATGGATGATATGAAATCATAGGATTCATTTGTTTGAGACCGAAACACCACAAATTACACCACTAAGTACAGCGTAATTAAGAAAAATTGAACTATCTGACTGGCCTATTTTCCGATGAGTTGTATAGTCATCAAAATATGCTTTGTTTTTTAGTCATTATTCACAAAGATCTGTTGTAAAAAATTATTATTCATTCAGAAAACTGTGAATTAATATTTATAAAGAGTCAGATTTAGAACGCGGTTATAAACAATTTGTGACGCACAGCACTCAAAACTACAACCTTTTGACCGAAAGACCACAAAACTCAAAAATTAGAGGTTTCAGACCCATCAGATTAAAAACAATTTTTACCAGCGCAACCCGGAAGTTGATAATTATAAGGTTTAGCTTATTTTTTTCATTTTGTATTATTACCCACCAAAAATATTAAAATCACCTTCAATCGTTTTTTTTTTACCTTTTATTTTTTTTTAATTTCAAGATTATCCACCTTCTAATTTTCAAACTTTTCTCCCCTTCATGCTCGCAGCGGGCACCTTATATTAGCTACCCTTGTCCAAGTAAGGGTGCTTTTCATTTTTTTTTTTTTAAACAAACTTGTATCTCCCACGCGATTAGTTACGCATTTATATTTTAACACTCGACGCGCCATACATATTTAATTTGTCCACCTGATAGCCGACAAGGATAGGATATGGAAATATACGAGGTCTAGGAGAATTGAATTTTTATTTTATAGCCCTGAACGATGGAGTGGAACAGCTTGCATGCATTTTCCTCCACGCCGGTTGCACTGCCTGCCTGAGCTTCCAAAAAATACTATGGAAAAAAGCAACACCCAAAATTGGAATTCTTATCTATCACCTCCTGGACAATCAGTTCATCTCTAACCCCGTTGGTGTCGGTACGATCGGAGTATGGTTCTAATAAAATACATTTTAACATGCTCTTTAGGTAAACAGTGTTGTGCAATAAAAACATGTTTTATTAAAAATTGGGATTTTGTTTGCCAAAATTACAGAACATCTGAATGCATTTGTCTTATGTTTCATTTTAGCTGTTTCATTAGCTGTTTATCCGCAAGTCCTACATAATAACGAATTTGAGCCCTCAGAGCTTTTAGGTGAGACTTGCAGATTCATTTTATGGATAACGCTCCATGACATACTGCGAAAGAGAAAATGTTTGGTATATAATGAAGCTGTTGTTGATGGAATTCTGGGGGTTCACACGTTCTGCGACTTCCAAAATTTTCTGAAACTGAATGAAACGGCCACTGGATTTATGTATTTATGTATTTACGGCCACTGGATTTATTGTCAACATGTTGGTATAACTTTCATTCCAAAACATTATTTGTTCAACTTTAGGGCCTCGTTTCCGAGCAATTGGCCTTTGGCGAATTTCTGTGGCCTTTGGCGAACTTCTGTGGCCTTAGCCGAATTGGTCCTACCGTTTTTTTTAGTTGTACAGAACACAATCTTAAATTTTTGTGAAGAATCAATAAATTTATTAAGAACTATAAGATAGTTTTCTTTAATCAATAATCTTAATCAATTATAAAAGTAATTTTAGTTATATTTTTTTTAATTCACAGCCTTCTAGTTGCTTATCGGATAAAGAAGAGGATGAAATATACGGTTTCGGTTATGGAGTATTTGCACCACGAATATTACGAGGGGCTCTACCTACAATTTTAAATCCGCCTTTAGAAAAACCACCAAATAATGTGCCACCTATACAGCAAGGGTAAATTTTAAGAATGTTTTATTATTAAATATTTATTTTATTAAATATTTCATAGTGCTTCTACAAACTTTTGAAATTTATTTGATGAATATTTCCTTACATTCACAATTTTTTATTTTGGTGTTCGAATAGTTTAGTAATTTTTCCGAGCTGATAATTGGCTATTGTGTGAATACCGTAGTTGCTTCTGAGTTCAAACAATAGATAGACTGGTTCACGATCACTACAGAAAGACTTGTTATTCACATTAGAAACTGTTGGTATGAACAGGGATCACTGTACTAACATAAAAATAAAAAAAATGAAGCTTACTCTAAGGAATATTAATAATCGTATCTTTAAATTGTACTCTTTACGGCACGCCATTTATCAAATGATAGCTTTTCATAAAGCCATATAAATCAGTAATAGGAATGATAGTACCTATTTTAGTAGCAAAAAGTAGTATACTTTAGAAGGCATTGCTAATATAGTTTCTCGATTTTATTCGAGAAAGTATATTACCAATGCCTTCTAGAAGCAAATGCCTTCTAGCAAACATTATTATTTTTTTCTATTCTCGACTTACAGTAGGCCATACAAAAGGCAATAAACGATCGAAAAATGAGAGTAGAAAATAAAACATGCCACACCCCCCATAAAAAATAAATAAATTCAAAAATGTAGTATAATTGAAGTTTTTTTTAATCTAAAATTTACAGAATAAATATTAAAAATAACACAATGCATGCAAAAGCCGTAAAATTATTTTAAAAAATTAATTAAAACGAATTACAGTGAACATTGATAATCCGTTGTTATAAGCGAATGTCGTAATATACGGATTTCAGTTATACGAGTAACAATACAAATCAGATTAAATTTCCGTCGTTATAAGCGAAATGTTATATCCGTGGGCGTTATAAGTGAATTTCACTGTATTTATTTTATTGATGTGAAAACATCCTTAGCGGAGGTAAGTCAAAAATTTCATGTAAAAAAGGAACGGAAAATCCCATACGAACGAAATAACAAATTTGTATACGAGAAAAACGAATACAAAATGCATCGATCTTGCACAGTACACTATATAATTCGAATTACAATTTCCGTCAGATTAAAATGTGTAGTGTAAGTGATTTAAGAAAGTGAAATGGAAATACATGTGAAACAAACAGAAACAAACGCTTAAGTTTTAAATATTAAAAATCTTAGAGAGCCGTGAAAATGACGTTTGTTTAGAACAGATCACGGGCATCCAATGATTAAGTATCAATCGTTCTAAAAGAATAAGTCATTAGAAAATTATAATCATATATTAATTTAGTTTATACTTGTCTTTTGTATTCATTTGAAAACATTTTCTTTCTGTTAATATTTCACATTTGTTTATGTTCACTACAGTAAAACACTATGGTGTTTTATATTGTTAATTTGTTGTTTACTTTAGATTGTTCCACTGCCAACCCAGTTTTTCTTCCTCAAAACAACATTAAAACCGTAAAAAAAAAAATTGAAATTCAAACAAAACGCTTAAAGTAAAAGTAAATAATCTTAGCTACTACTCAGTCTACAAATTTAAAGGAATCTATACATATTTTTATTGTTGAACAATTTTATTGGGCAAACCACCATCCATACCCATATTTTACATAGGTACTCGCATTTTTTTACATATCATAATTGTGTTCTGTGAAATTTTTTGAAAACGTTTTCTTAATATGGAACGTTAGAAAATAGATATGACACACTCTCTCCATTGTATAGATATGACACACTCTCTCCCCACTATAAATTATTCGGAGTTAAAATAAATTACTTTGTGGTAACTTCCCATCAATAGATGGCGGGGCGGTACTTACAAAAATTTTTACAATAAACCTTGATATATGACCAATATCGTATCCGTCTATTGATGGGAAGTTACCACAAAGTAATTTATTTTAACTCCGAATAATTTATAGTTTGTTTGGGGAAATAAAATTAAAAACTACAGTCCACGAAATAATTTTTTGGTCCTTCGAGCCAGATCGTGCCAAACCACATACGCTCAGCGTGACCAGCTACCAGCATTAAAAAAAAATTGAACTCGTCATAATTCGAAGAAAAGGAACGTTAATTAACCAGTGAAATCAAGCGAAGTGCAACCGAATTCGTAAAACCTGCAAGCAGAAAAATCACCATTCCACATTAAATGCAAAAACGACATCAAGAAAAACCTTAAGTATCATTTATTTTTAATTAATTTTTTTTTAATTAAATTCAATAAATAAATGTTTCATACATTGTTGAAAAATTTCGGTTGTTCAATATTTATATATTAAATCCAAACCGTTGTGTTCTGGCAATTTCGATACGCTTGGAACTTTTTTATTTCTAACGTTTAAAATAAACGTACAGTACACATTAAATTTTTTGATTATTTGTCACATGTGTTAAGTGTAACAGTGAAGTGTAAAGTGCAATCAAGTCGTCCAATTTGTAATATGTGTTAGCGGCGGTTATTTTAATCCACGGTTTTGTACATTTCTCTGAATAATATGAAAGCTCTTAAAAAGCGGCGTGCTACCATTAAAGGGCCATGAGTAGAATTCTCAAATTTGCGGAAGCTATTCAATCCGCTACTGACCATGAGGACATTAAAGCACGATTAGACAAAACAAATCACTTATGGGTTGAGTTTTCAGCCATCGAGGATCAAATGTTCGAGCTTAATCCGGAAATCGAATCGCAAAGTGACACAATTGCAGAACCCACTACCATGCGGTTGCTTTGCTTAACGGGTCTCTACGGTTATTCCAGTCCAACCATAATACCACAAAGCACGGTGAAATTTGGTTCCAATCAGGTGTAATGGAAACAAAATTATCAAGACTGCATATCGCAGTTTTCTAAGGTGACTACCAAGAGTGGCAAAGCTTTTTTGATTTGTATAATAGTTCTATACATGAGATTTTTACGGACCATATTACGGCCAATGCTTCTTTTTCATTAGTCACATAGTTTATTTCTGTAGAGTTTAGGGTGCGTAAAGCGAACGCAATAGGTCTTTGAACGTTACTTTGAATCTGAGATAGGACTGCACTCAGAGCGAAAGCTGATGCGTCCGTTGTTAAAATTAACTGTTTGGTGAAATCTGGGTACGCTAATATCTGATCAGTAGCCAGGATTCTTTTCAGCGTCTCAAAGGCTTCTATGTACTCGATGTCCTTAATATTGATGCTTGTGTCTTTTTTCAGGTATTTGGACAGGTTTTGTTATTTTAGAATAATCCTTAATGAATCTTCTATAATAGCCTGCGAGTCCTAAGAATGTTTGATTTCTTTGGGATTTTTATTTAGCAGCCAGTCCAAAATTTTTTGTATTTTGTCTGTATTTGGCTTCACGCCGTCCTGTGTTATTATGTGTCGACAAACTCTGTTTCCCGTTTTAGAAATTCACATTTATCTAGTTGGATTTTCATATTGAAATGTGACAGTCTCGTGAGTACCTTATTAAGATTCTGTATTGTGGTTATCCAAGTTATGTCCCACTATAATTATGTCATCTAAATATATGTGACATATATCCCCAATTAGATCTTGTAAGACATTGTTCATGGCACGTTAGAACGTAGCAGGACCGTTTTTTAGGCCGAAAGGCATTCTGTTGAACTCGAAATGACCTTTTCCAGTTGAGAATGCTGTTTTCTCCTGCGACTTTTCGTCCAATGGGATCTGGTAGAAACCGGATTTCAAATTTAGGGTTGAAAAGTACACTGATTTTCCCAAGTTGTCCAGGATTTCCTCTATTTGCGGAATCGGATACTTGTCATCTACCGTTTTTTCATTCAACTTACGGTAATCAATTACGAGTCGGACTTTCCTTTTTCCGGAGGCATCTGATATTTTTGGGACAACCCAAATTGGGGAGGAATAAGGACTTTTAGAGTGGCGGATTATGCCGCTTTCTAACATTTCTGTATTTGCTCTTCAACATCTGTTTTGAAGTGATGTGGATAACGATATGTTTTGGTGAATACAGGTTTTTCATCCTTTGTGACAATATGATGTTTGATTATTGTTGTTGATGACAGTTTTTCTTTCTGTCTCAACAGAACTGTTTGATTTTCAAAGATCGTTTCTACCAGAATTTTCTTTTCTTTCTCGTTTAAATGTTGCGTTTGGATCAAGTTTTCTATAGTTGTTCTGTCTATAATTTCCTTTTCATATGGAATTGGTTTCAAGGTTTCTAAATTATTTATTTTAATTTTTAATTTGGGTAGATTATCAGGTGGAATCGGGCTATTTGTTAAGACTTTCATTGTAGTCTTAAAATTATCAGCCTTGTATAAACCTGGTTGGATTAATATGTCGTCGTTCAATTTTTTGAATTCCGACATCAGCCAGTCGCCGTTTTTTTCCGTGTTACACGTTACAATATGGTTATAGAAATTTTGCGCTGGGTAGTAGCGAAGAAATTTGAATGTTTGGTTCTTTAGAGATATCGTATTTGACTTATAGTTGATTATAGCATCCATTTTTGCCAATGATCCCATCAAAGAATTTGTGAAAATTTAATTCATAATAGGTTTGGTCTGGTAGGTTATGTCCTAGAAAGTTTATTTTACCTTTCTTCTTGAGTTGGTGGACTCCTAGAATATTTTTGACCATTGTTTGCTTTAATTGTGTGAGATTGTTTTGGATAATGACCGGTTTGATAACATTTTTGTTAGCACCAGTATCTATTAACAATGTTATTGTCTGATGTGACTCGTTACAATAGCGTTGCAAGTAAGGAAGGAAATTTAACCTTCCGTATCCGAACTCAGGTCTACTTCAAAATTTTTTGGGTTCGCTTGATCGCTCTCGTCTGAATATTCGTCGTTTTAATCACCCTTGTCTTCCTCGGTTCTATCTGAAACTTTGTGATTATTTATCACATTTCTATTTAAAGGATTTTCTTGATCTAAATGGAGGATCCACCCCCATTGGTGTTGGTGCTTCCTTTACCGAATAACTTGGTTTGTCGAAATTGTGATTTATGGGATTGAATTCTTTCGATCTTTGTGGTTTTTGTGGTACGCTGTTAAATGTACATTGCGTATTTTGTACGGTATTTACTGTTTTTCGAGAATTGTTTGATATTTGCTCATTTGAGCTAAATTTACATAAAAATGCCTAAGCTTTTTCCACATCTCGTGGTCTAGTCGCTTGCGCGTACCCGAAGTTGGTTTTCGGGGACCTGCTATGAATGCGGCTAATGCGTCTTCTTCAATAAATGCGCTTTTTGCTGGCCATGATCGGTTGTAAACGGCATTTTGCCTTGCTTGCGTTTTGATGTTCTGTACAATTTCCTTAGTTATCTTAAAGTAAGCATGTACAGACATACCATCTGTTCCCTGTTTTGTAGCCCAGAGCTGCGCTTTATAATACGACAGTTCCTGTCTGTTGCCTAGCGCTTCTGTAAGTATTTCCTTGATTTCATCCCATCCCAGTTTTTTCCGTTTTTCATTTATATCATACACACATATAAGAAAAATTTGTATTTTGCTCTAAATTACATCGTTTTTATTTGCTAAGAACTTTGTGGGCCGGAAATAATTCTTTATGTTTTGAGTAGGCAGTAGTGAGGACCATCTCTGATAAACAGCTGAGTACCAGCCGTATGTTGCAATTTGCACAATCGGCCAACTTCCAAATTGTTCCATATAAAAGTATCGGTTTTTTGAACATTATGGTGTCCATCTCATAAGAACTTAGTGGACCGAAAATAATTCTTTGTGTTATGAGTAGGCAGTAGTGAGGACTATCTCTGATAAACAGCTGAGTACCAGCCGTATGGTACAATTTGCACAATCGGCCAACTTCCAAATTGTTCCATATAAAATTATCAGTTTTTTGAACATTATGGTGTCCATCTCATGTATTGCCCTAACTACTGCCTACTAAAAACATAAAGAATTATTCCCGGCCCACAAAGTTTTTAGGAGATGGACACCATAATGTTCAAAAAACTGATAATTTTATATGGAACAATTTGGAAGTTGTCCGATTGTGAAAATTGCACCGTACGGCTGGTACGCAGTTGATTATCAGAGATAGTCCTCACTACTGCCTACTCAAAACACAAAGAATTATTTCCGGCCCACAAAGTTCTTAGGAGTTGGACACCATAATATTCAAAAAACCGATAATTTCATATGGGACAATTTGGAAGTTGGCCGATTGTGCAAATTGCACGATACGGCTGGTACTCAGCTGTTTATCAGAGATGGTCCTCACTACTGCCTACTCAAAACATAAAGAATTATTTCCGGCCCACAAAGTTGGACCACAAATGGACACCATAATGTTCAAAAAACTGATAATTTTATATGGGACAATTTGGAAGTTGGCCGATTGTGCAAATTGCACCATACAGCTGGTACTCAGCTGTTTATCAGAGATAGTCCTCACTACTGCCTACTCAAAACACAAAGAGTTAGTTCCGGCCAACAAAGTTCTTAGGAGATGGACACCATAATGTTCAAAAAACTGATAATTTTATATGGAACAATTTGGAAGTTGGGCGATTGTGCAAATTGCACCATACGGCTGGTGTTCAGGTGTTTATCAAAGATGGTCCTCACTACTGCCTACTCAAAACACAAAGAATTATTGCCGGCCCACAAAGTTCTTATGAGATGGACACCATAATGTTCAAAAAACCGATAATTTTATATGGAACAATTTGGAAGTTGGCCGATTGTGCAAATTGCACGATACGGCTGGTACTCAGCTGTTTATCAGAGATGGTCCTCACTACTGCCTACTCAAAACATAAAGAATTATTTCCGGCCCACAAAGTTCTTAGGAAATGGACACCATAATGTTCAAAAAACTGATAATTTTATATGGGACAATTTGGAAGTTGGCCGATTGTGCAAATTGCACCATACAGCTGGTACTCAGCTGTTTATCAGAGATAGTCCTCACTACTGCCTACTCAAAACACAAAGAGTTAGTTCCGGCCAACAAAGTTCTTAGGAGATGGACACCATAATGTTCAAAAAACTGATAATTTTATATGGAACAATTTGGAAGTTGGGCGATTGTGCAAATTGCACCATACGGCTGGTGCTCAGGTGTTTATCAAAGATGGTCCTTACTACTGCCTACTCAAAACACAAAGAATTATTGCCGGCCCACAAAGTTCTTATGAGATGGACACCATAATGTTCAAAAAACCGATAATTTTATATGGAACAATTTGGAAGTTGGCCGATTGTGCAAATTGCAACATACGGCTGGTACTCAGCTGTTTATCAGAGATAGTCCTCACTACTGCCTACTCAAAACACAAAGAATTATTTTCGGTCCACAAAGTTCTTAGCAAATTAAAACGATATAATAAATATATATAAATTACAACATTATGTATTTTGGTAATCCTTTTATTCTATATAATCCGCTATTACGTGCGGCACGCAGTGTGACATGTTTGCTGATCCCGGGTCCTACGTCCCACGAAGCTTAAATCTAAAGCCCCTCGGAGGGCTAAGCGGGGGGGGGGGGGGGGGGGGGTAGCGCACCGACCTCCCGCGTGCCCGTGAGAGTTACCGAAGCCGTTAGCCTCTACAATTCCAAGTTAAATTAGTCGTTGTCATTTTTCTTCAATTTATTTCTTCAGAATAGAGAAAAAAAATGTACGGGAAATTGTTATGCAAGATTTTATATTGCAATATTTTATAATTGCAACTTTTTGTAATTGCAATGTTTTGTAATGCAAAATTTACATACCCAAGTCAGTTTTTCTATGTCACTTGCAATCTATGCAATCTGTTTTGGGGCTCAAGGTACTCCCAACTCCTTCGCAGTTTACTTTTACCGTCCTACTTTACGCATTAGTAGCCAAATCGAGGACGTACGGCTATAGACCCGTTTTGTAAAAACCACCTGCACATTGTATTGCTTCATGCCAACCTATAGTGCTGACATTAAAGGTGGGTCGGCCCATGGATTCTGTACTCTCAACAGGGGGTCACAGATGTGTTCATCTTCATCACCGATCGTAATCAGATGATGAAAAATCCATTTTGCATCCCGCCCCCATCGGGTTTCGAATCCGGTACCTCCCGATCCAACCGCCGCAGCTTTAACCGCTACGCCGTTTGGTCGGTCCTATGTCCCTTATTTTAAGTTGATTTTTTATATGAGCAAAAAAAACAAATTGTAATAATTACACAAATTTTAATTAAAATTATAATTCCAGAAGTTAGTTTCTCTTCTTGAGATATGTCTGAAAAAATTTAATACAAATTAAATTAAATTTAATGGACTAGTGGTATAAATCAATAAAGAGCTACCTATATTATTTCCAATGCCTTTAATGAAAGACGTTTCCTCTTTAGGCCGTCGATTGTTTCAGCTTTTCTTCTTTTTCTAGATATTTGTGTTATCTTTCTCTTATCTTTTCTTTTTCTAGATATATTTGTCTATGATGCAAATAGGTATATAGAATAACCAAAACACATAATACAACATTATTTATTAAGAATTTTAATTTGTCTGTCTGTAATCAGTTGATTTTTCGGCATTTTTTTAGACAAATATATTAATTGTTCATGGCAATCCCAATATTTTCGATTTGGTAAATCAGAAAAATACAGTGGCCAATCGCTCATAACATATCTACTGAAGAAAAGTAGAAATATCTTACCCCATTCCCCGTAATTTTGGCTGAAGGTCCAAAGAGTTATACCAATGCACCACTGGGGTTGCCATGAACAATTAATATATTTGCCTATAAAAAATGCCGAAAAATCAACTGATTACAGACAGACAAAATTAAATTCTTAAAAAATATTTTAGTGGGCATAATACACACACAATGAGGTTTCTCCATGGGTTTTTGATATTTAATCTAGTGAATAATAATTCGCTATGTCAGTGCGTTCTGCTTATTCAGCTTATTACTTCAAGTCATCATTGTATTCTTGTTTTGTCATTGCGGTTATAAACTAAGAATTAGTTTTTTTTTCAACATCTGATTGCCGCTATTCTGGGCCACATGTGCAGCATTGTGTACCGTTTGTAACAAAAACAAACATAAAATGTTGTAAGTTTATTATGTTATTATTATTATATTTTCAAAATAAATACATTTCTATAAAGTTCCTTTAAAACAAATTTATATTAAATAAGGGGGGTGAACCGGTTCTGCGAAAATTATGTAATTATCATTAATTTCTTTTCAAGAAAAAATGTTTTTTTGTAAGATAAGTTGATATTAATCATCATTTGGAAAATTTAATGTTAGTTTTTTTGTATTAAATAAATATTCATGTTATTGATTTAAAAAAATTGTGAATGGTTTAGCTTATTTTCATTTTCTTTGCTTTCGTTGTGAATTTTTTTCTTTTTTGTTCGGCGTTCAGAATCAATGAAATTTGTTAATGTTTATAAATTAAGTGATATTTTTGTGATCGATTAAGAATGTTAAAAGTGATGTGTTGAAGTGATTTAGTATGCAGTGATTAAACTTGGCATGAATTTGCGCAAGGGGCATACCATAAGTGTCGCATACGGTATGTATTGGCAGGGAGGGATGCGTGTGGTAAATACATCAAATACCACAACCTGCGCAAGTAACAGTGCGCCCGCTTTTCGGTAACTGTGATAAGATAACTGTGATAAAACAACTGTGATATCTTTTGATACAATAACTGTGATATGTATATTTCAAGTATTTATTTACTTATGTGTTCCGTACTACTTCTATCAAACCGTACCATATTTATAGAGTTCCGTAAGCTTTTATAGTTAGCAGCACTAACAAGCTCCATATGATCGGTGGCAAACAAAACCCACCCAACCGCTGTCACCTGGCCGGCAAATGTGCTGCTACCACCACCAAGGTCCTATAGAGAATTCTGTTAACGAGCGCATCGCGATCGAGGCGTTCGTTACATACCTCCACAGTCTTTGTTGCATACCTAAATGAGGGTGACATGTTGTAAGTCATTTACATGAATCACAGCTTGGTTAATGAGAGATTGAACTGCTCCTTATTTTTTGTCCAAATTAATCATCAGTTTAGACCCCACATTACAAGTGGAGCCCAAACAGGGACCAAATAGGCCCAAATTATCTGGAAAATTTTAGTTACCAAAGATATTCAATTAAATAAATTCCAATGAGGTTATGCCTTAAATACGTCCAGTAAATTTATCCCCATCAACAACCAATACCATCTGATGATTAATCAGAGTCAAAATTAAAAAGTCCGTTTCATACCGTATGGAGGTTCGCGTCATTTTCATTTATGTAACAATTATTAATTTTTAATCCTTTGGGATGGGGTCGTCAGTCCACAATTAGCATTAGGTTATCGTCCAGGGTGTTTCTCTGCCTACTTATCACGCCTTTGATCTGCCATGGACAGGTACGGAATTCAGGTGTGGTAGTTATATATGGGTAGTCATCGGATTCATTGTAATAACATGAAACGGAACACAGCAGCAGGCGAGCTGTTGTCCCGCGTGAAACTGACCGAAATATTTCTGCCAGAGGCATGGAAAATATGGTCAGGACAATTCCGTCAAGTTACATCTCCACACACGCGGTCTAGCTCTTCCTGAAGGGAATGGATGCAGATTGCGAGGAAGTGTAGGTTTGTGTTTGGTGGAGCACGCGGGCAAAACGCAATAGAGCTAAAATGCCGGCATTCACCATAGTACTGAGACTCTGTGGAATTCTGTCAAGCAATCCAAAAGATAGCTCTACAATCCAGTCGTACCTTGTCAGATGATACGATATATACAATCATTCGACGCAACATGCGCCCAGGGCTCACGAAGATACATCTGCATGAACAATGGAACTACGGTAGCTTGGCCGAATTTATCCATAAATGCAGTTCCTTGGAAGATTTGTGGCGGCGTTTTGGGAAAAACCCAGAGGCAGACCTCCAAGTTCCAAACGGGCTTAAGTTCGTTTTGCCCAACGCCCATCTAGAGATAATAGAGTTCATGATCTGGATTTTTCCTACACTGATCAAGGCTCATCTAGATCCTCCCCGACTGCATAGTTTGCCGCAAGTCCCACAAAAAGCGATCGAACAGAGTTGCGGAATCACCGGGAACCGCAATCTCCACACCCGAACTCGAGACCCGGAACTTCTCTGAAGACAGAAGAAGCGGCCAGCAACACCGACCCGGAATTATACCGGAGCTGCCGGTTTTAACCTCCTGCCAAGCGGGTAACCGGCAGTTGACTAGTATAAAGAAGTATTTCACCATGCGATGAAAGTTGCATAGGTACATATTATCGACGTATAGGTACATATTATCAAAGCCAGACAACCGACCATACACACATGTTCAGATTTGTGGTCGGCAGTTAGAAAGGTTGCTGAACTCCGGAGCCAATATTAGTGTATTAGGCCACGGGAGTGAACAATTCCTGAAGAAATGCAGCATTTCAGAAAAGTTATTGGGCTTCATCACTATACCAGTTCAATTCAATGGTATAATCAAAAACTTCCGGTTACACGTCGCCCCATCACTGGCGCAAGTTTTGTATTTAGGCACAGATTTTTGGAAAGCTTTTGGACTGCAAATCTCAGTGTCAGAGTTGGATGGAAACAAAAATAATTCTGCTGGTCGAACCCAAACCAGTGCAGATATACAACAACATATCTTAACGGACGACCAACAGTATCAACTCCAAGTAATCAAGGAAAAATTCCTATCCTCACAACAGCTAGGATTGGGTAAAACCACTATCTTGGAGCACGTGATAGACACAAGAGATGCTAATCCGGTTAAACAGCGTTACTACGCGATATCACCGGCTAAACAAAAGGAAATGGACCAAGAACTCGATAGAATGTTAGCCTTGGGGTGATTGAGGAACCATCCAGTCCTTGGAGTTCGCCGGTGACAGTCGTGGCAAAGAGTAATGGGAAGGTGTCTGGATGCTCGTAAATTAAATGCTGTAACAGTAAAAGAAGCATACCCACTACCTATTATTGACGGTTTGTTGAGCAAATTGGAAAACACGAGATACATTACTAGCCTAGACCTCAAAGATGCTTTCTGGCAAATCCCACTGGAGCCGAGCTCTCGGTGTAAAATAGCCTTCACGGTGCCAGGAAGACCGCTATACCAGTTCACGGTTATGCCGTTCGGTTTGTGTAATGCTGCACAAACTATGTGCCGACTCATGCACAAAGTCCAACCTCACGAGTTACAGGACCAAATTTTTGTTTATCTTGATGACCTATTAGTAACTTCACCTACCTTTGAGGAACACATGAAGTTGCTTGAAATAGTGGCAGCACGTTTGAGAGCCGCCAACTTGACAATCAATGTGGAAAAATCGAAGTTTGTCCTCAGGCTAGATCATGTAATCGGCAATGGGTGTATCCAGGCAGACACGGAAAAGATTAAGGCAATCCAAGAATTTCCAGTACGAAAAACCGCCAAGCATATCAGACAGTTCTTAGGGATGAGTGGTTGGTAACGGAAATGTATTCCAAATTCCCCATCTGTTTCCGCCCCGCTGACAGAGCTGCTCAAATCAAAAGGAAAAATAGTCTGGAATGTATCTGCACTGGATGCATTGAAAGCGATATTATCAAGTGTACCTGTTCTAACACATCCTATGACTATCAACGCACATTCTAAATTCAAGTTGATGCTTCAAAGACTGGAGTGGGAAGTGTGCTATTCCAGAAGGGTACCAACGGGATTGAACATCCAATCGTTTTTTATTCTCACAAATTAAATGGAGCCCAGCGCAATTACAGTGTAACGAAACTGAATGTTTAGCTGCGATGCTAAGTGTAAAGAAGTTTCGTTCCTATGTGGAAGGCTGTAAATTTGTAATTATAACGGATCATGCAAGCCTACAATGGTTGATGAACCAAACGGACCTATCCGGAAGATTGGCGCGTTGGAGTTTGAAACTCCAAGGGTATGATTTTCAAATCGAGTACCGTAAAGGGTCCTAAAACGTGGTTCCAGATACACTCTCCCGCGTGTATTCTGAAGAAGTAGCAGAATTAGTGGGATCTGTAGCACCATTCCACATTGATCTCAATTCACCATCCTTCAAGGAAGACGTGTATCTCGAGTTATTGAAGTCACTTCAGGATAATGTATCTCCAAAATCAAAACTGAACGTTTCTAGCGGAAAAATATTAGTACATCAACCTAACAGAGAGCCGGAATATAGGACAGACATACCTGAATGGAAACTGTGGTTACCGAAGAGCTTGATTACTGTAGTATTAACTCAAGCCCATACGCCTCCAACGGCAGTACATATGGGAACTGGTAAAATGATTGAGCTACTACGCAGGCAGTTCTATTGGCCAACATTAATTGCAGATGTAACCAGGTTTCTGCAGCAGTGCCAAATCTGTAAGCAGACTAAAGCCGTGAATTATACGTTGCGACCACAAATGGGGGAGTATAAAGAGTTTGATAGACCATTACTCCCGATTTGTGTTATTGAAACCCCTTCGTGAAGTGGGTTTGTGTTATTAAAACCCCTTCGTGAAACCCCTTCGTGCCCAGAAATCGGTGGAATATTTAGAACAGGAGGTGTTCCCAGTTTACTCGTTGCCTGAGTTCATCCTTCCTGATACTGGGAAACAGTTTAAGTTACGCATCCTTCATGACCTGCTTAATAGATATGGGATAAAGCACATGTTTACCCCGATATATTCGCCTCAGTCTAATGCCTCGGAGCGTGTTAACCGTTCGATCATTTCAGCAATACGTGCGTATGTGGACGAGGACCAGCAGACATGGGATCGATATCTGTCGCAAATTTCCGGTACTCTACGCAACACCGTACATGCAGGTACCACCTTCTCACCAGCATACCTAGTATTTGGTCAACATATGATCCAACATGATTTCTAGTACCAACTACTACTTCTATTAGATGATGATGCATTAGGAAATTATCACATCCAGGATAAACCTGACCGACTAGCATTAGCGAGGGAGCTTGCGCTTTTCCACTTGCAACGAGCCTATCACGCCAGTGCTCAGCGATATAATCTAAGGTCATCAAATCGGGAATTTGTGATTTGGCAAAATGTGTATGTGAGGAATTTTACGCAAAGTAGTGCTCCTCATAATTACTTAGCCAAGCTGGCAAAGAAGTTTTTGCCGGCGACGATACACCGCTGTGTTGGCAAAGTGGCTTAGGAGGTGAAGAATAAGGAAGACAAGATATTGGGGATTTTTCACGGAAAATATATCCGCCTGTAGATGACCAAATAACTGATAAAAGCTACGTCTATTTCAGAAAATGGCTGAAACTATAGAACAAACGTCAGCATCAGTGAACGACCAGACTATAGGGGAGCCAGCTAAAACATCTATCTCAATGGCAGAATATTGGTCCAGGAGGCCACTGACCATCTTGCCACGCTATGAAAAGAAGAAAGAAAAACCAAAAGGGGGGGTTAGATGACAGTAGAAAAGCTAAATTGGATGACCTCCGGCAGCAAAGGGTCCGACTACAGAGAAATAAGAGAAGGGAGAAAAAAGAAAAAAAGACATAAAATATAAAAGCTCACCGAGTCCAAAAGGACAAACAAAAAAATAATTTTTCGTGGTTAGCACGTTCCGTTTGCAATACCTACCCACCAGTACTTAGGTAATGTAAAGGGAAAGTGAAGGCTGGTTTGTTTCGTACTCGTCGGAGGTAGTCAATGAACACCAGTATTTAGGATTAGGAATTAGCTAAGTTTAGATTAGGAATACTGAGTAGGTAGAGAGTAAGTAGGCAAGGAGTAATTAAGGCTAAATTTAGTGAATTAGGTTAGGTAGTAAACTCAGGATAAATTAATGCTTACAGATTCGAGGACCATGATCAAAATATTATTGATGTTCTGCGTTTGGTTACCCACATCAGCCACAGCAGGTAACAATAGCTATGTAAAATTCGACAGCCAACCAGGAATTTATCTGGAAAAATTAGGAAGTGCTACACTGACCATTGACTAATGGAAGTTGATCCTCCATTATAATATCTGGCAACTACAGGGTGGCTGAGACCAAATGTTACTAACTTCACTCTGCTGTCATTTGTGTAGTTGTCATTTTCGCGCATTAATTTTTTGACAGATTGAAGTTTGGTTAGTTGTTTATATGTGGTCAATAAATAATTGTTCTAAATTAATATCTTAATAAAAAAATCGTAATGGAATTCAAACGTAATAGTGTAATTGCACTGTATTTGGGTGGAAATTCACAAACAGCAATAGTTCGTCAGCTCCAGCATTTGAATGTGAATAAAATGTTTGTGTATCGAACCATAACTCGATACAACGAAACTGGTAGCATCGCTAAACGCAACAGAGGCGGTCCTAAAAAGACAGCAACATCAAAAGAAATGATACGAAAGGTGAAGAAACGAATCCAACGAAATCCTCGTCAAAGTGCCAATCAATTAGCCGCACGTCTACATGTTTCACGATACAGCATTCAAACCATATTGAAAAATGAACTACACTTGAAGCCCTACAAGATACAAAAAGTTCAAGATCTTACGGAGGCACAAAAAAAAGTTAGGCTTGAAAGAACACGAGCATTGAAGGCCTTGGCCGAACGTGATGAGATTCCAAAAATTGTCTTTTCTGATGAGAAAATTTTCACCATTCAACAGCATGTGAATAAACAAAATGATCGTGTTTGGTTAGAAGACAAGTCCAACGATAATTTGGACACAAGAGTTGCCATGCGCAAGCAATCACCAGCTTATGTTATGGTTTGGGCTGCAGTTACTGCAGATGGACGCACTCCTCTGGTTTTCATCGAACATGGAGTCAAGGTAAACCAAGAGATGTACCGCCAAAAGATCCTAAACGATGCTTTGCTACCTTGGGCACGTAAACACTTTGGTACGAACCGTTGGACATTCCAACAGGACTCGGCACCGTCACACAAAGCTCGAGCGACACAGCAATTTTTACAAAATTGCGTTCCGCGGCTGATTTCGTCGAAAGAATGGCCACCATATTCACCAGACTTGAATCCCATGGATTTCTCCATATGGTCCATTTTGGAGAGTAAGGTGTCCACTCAAAAATACGAAAGTGTTGATGCATTGAAGTCAGCTCTTGTTCGAGAATGGAATAAAATTCCGCAAGCCCACGTTCGGTCAGCATGCAATGCTTTCTATGGAAGACTGAATCAAATAATCAAAGCCAAAGGAGGTCATATCGAGCAGTAACATGTTTTTCATAAAATGTAATATGTTTTCAACATATTCCACGAAATTTCAATAAAAAATAATCAAAATAAAAAAAATTACAGCGTTTTCATTTGGTAACACTTGGTCTCAGCCACCCTGTAATTACTGGCAAGAGTGGGACCACCTAACTAATGTAACAACACAGTTGGTAGAATGGTGTCAAATCAGCAAGATGGAATGCACTCCTTTAACCAGTCCATACAACAACTAGTTAAGGCCACAGCAGACAAAAACGAGATGTTGTACCTAACAGCAGGACGAGTAAAGAGAGCACCTTTTAAGTTCATGGGAACATTAATGAATGACCTGTTTGGAGTACTAGACCAAAGATCAGCTGAGCAGTATAAGCAACAAATACAGGCATGATCCAACAACAAACCCATGTACTAGATGTGACCACGAATCTACTCCATAAACAGCAAGAGCAGATATCAAGGCAGTACGAAATAATGCAGTCCAACATGAATCTGTTATTAAAACACGCAGATTTCGTAGATGCAGCCCTCCAGCTAATGGTTAATATCAATAATTTTCGGGAAATTCAGGAAGCACTAATAGATGTATTGGTTGATCTGCATCAGGGTCACATCAATACCGACTTAATTTCACCAGCGCAACTACAAGTGCAGATACAAAAGTTAAAATTGTGGATTCCTGAAGGCGTTCGGGTTCTACCATACCAGCAGCACTGGAGTCAAATCTATCAATTACTTCGAGTCAGAACAACAGTCATATTTGAGGTGACGATTCCCCTACTGGGTCAGCAGAACTTCTGCAAAATTGCCACAGGTAGGATCAGGATCGACTGAAATGTGAATAGCAAAATGCACTCTATACTGTGCAAGAAACCTCTAAACTCTGTGAGTTAGGAATGTTGCAGCACGAAACGCAACCACAAAAAAATTGTCAGGTGCAGGCGGCTACGGGGAAAACATTCATCATCCCACTATAGACTCCGAACCAATGGATCGTATCCGTAGACCATAAAGAAATCTTGAGTGTGATATGCCAATCAGAAGAAGACCTCATTACTATTCAAGGAAGCGGAATCTTTATCCTGGCGCCCGGTTGTCTCGCTAAGACACAGAAGTTTATGATAAGGGGTAGCACTACGTGCATCTCAACCAATGTTATTTCTTTATTACCATCATTTAACCTCACTCAACGCTTGGGCCAAAAGTATAAAGCCGTAGTGATGGATACCTTGGACGTTGAAATCTACGAACTAGCGACTGCAGTAAAAGGGTTGCACGAACAAAGATCTTGGACCTCGGTTAAACCTGCATGACATCAATCATTATTCTACCACAGCTGTGACATTGTTAGTGGTCAGTGTGATAATCTTCACTTGGTGGCGAAGACGCCGGTTAGGAAAATTGTTAGGGTCACGAAGAAACCAAAGTCCTGCGCAAGGTAACCGGACACCGAGGCGCATTAGGCATCAGAGACGGTTTTATCCTGGGTTGCAGTTAGGTTAGAATTACATAATTTTTGGAAAAAAAAAGAAGAAAAAATTTATACCTGGAGATTCTAGAGATTATAAGAAAATATGTATGTATAAATAAAAAAATATATCTGTACTAAAAAGCAAAAATCTCTTATCTGCATTTTAGTAGTTTTGAGAAAATGAAGGTTAAAGTTTTAAATTTCAATGGGAATGCATTGAGAGTATTATATGTATTACCTCATAACTTTTTTAGTTTTTAAGCGATTTTCACCAAAATTTGATACAATCTAAATAGTGGACAAATTTAATTATTTATGCGAAATTCATAAAAATCGCTTAAAGTCACTTAACCGACTTTTGCTTTTAAGTACAGATATAGTAGATTCAAAAAATAAAATGCAAAAAATATAGATGTGAATTTTATTTCTTTTCCTATACTATACATATGCAGTATTCATATCATTTCTAATTAGACTTAAGATTACTTTTTTTTTGCAATTGATCGATTTTTTTGGGTATAAGAATCTTTTTTTTTTTTTTTTGTACTCGAATAGATCAAATTGCACATAAGTAACAAACTACTACCTGAGGTAGATGTCCGTGAATCCAAAGTAAAAATTATACACATATTTATATCAGTATAAGAGTAAAAAATGGAGGTGTAGCCAACATACGACTTTCTTTTACGAACAGAGAATTTTGAGAATTTTTTTTTTTTTTTATAACATTTACTTTCTTTTACTATAGTAAAATAAAGTATAGTAATCATGAAAATTTTGGACCTTGATATTTTTAGTGATTTATCTGTTTTGAGGTCCCCTGAGTCCGAAAAAGTGGGTTTCGAAATGGTGTCTGTCTGTCAGTCTGTCAGTCTGTCTGTGTCCTCTCTACAGCCCAGATGGTTTAACCAATCGAACTGAAACTTCAGATTTAAGCTTTTTTGATAAATTGGGAGGTCGCAGTGAATTTTACTCCAAATCGGCTAACCGGAAGTGGCCACTCCCTTGGTCCAGAAAATTTATTTTGCAAATATCTTAAAAAGTATAAGGTTTACAAAAAACTAAATAAGACAAAATGTTTCCAAAAATTAAAAACAAATAAAATAAAAAAAAAAAAATTAAAAAAAAAAATTAAAAAATTTAAAAATTAAAAAAAAAAATTTAAAAAATTATAAAAAAAAATTAAAATTTCTCAAAATTCTCTGTTCGTAAAAGAAAGTCGTGTGTTGGCCACACCTCCATTTTTTTTATTAAATTTATTTTTTTTTAATTTTTAAATTTTTAAATTTTTTTTTTTAATTTTTCATTTTTTATTTTTATTTGTTTTTAATTTTTGGAAACATTTTGTGTTATCTAGTTTTTTGAAAACCTTATACTTTTTAAGATATTTGCAACATAAATTTTCTGGACCAAGGGAGTGGCCACTTCCGGTTAGCCGATTTGGAGTAAAATTCACTGGGACCTCTCAATTTATCAAAAAAGCTTAAATCTGAAGTTTCAGTTCGATTGGTTAAACCATCTGGGCTGTAGAGGGGACACAGACAGACTGACAGACAGACAGACTCCATTTTGAAACCCACTTTTTCGGACTCAGGGAACCTCAAAACAAATAAATCTCTAAAAATCTCAAGGTCCAAAATTTTCATTACTATACTTTATTTTACTAGAGTAAAAGAAAGTAATATTTTACCAAAGTAAAAGAAAGTAATAATCACCCTTTATACAATATTTTTTGTTTTATTTATCATTTTACTTTCTTTTACTCTAGTAAAATAAAGTATAGTAATCATGAAAATTTTGGACCTTGATATTTTTAGTGATTTATCTGTTTTGAGGTCCCCTGAGTCCGAAAAAGTGGGTTTCGAAATGGTGTCTGTCTGTTAGTCTGTCAGTCTGTCAGTCTGTCAGTCTGTCAGTCTGTCAGTCTGTCAGTCTGTCAGTCTGTCAGTCTGTCAGTCTGTCTGTGTCCTCTCTACAGCCCAGATGGTTTAACCAATCGAACTGAAACTTCAGATTTAAGCTTTTTTGATAAATTGGGAGGTCCCAGTGAATTTTACTCCAAATCGGCTAACCGGAAGTGGCCACTCCCTTGGTCCAGAAAATTTATTTTGCAAATAACTTAAAAAGTATAAGGTTTACAAAAAACTACCAAAAACAAAATGTTTCCAAAAATTAAAAACAAATAAAATTAAAAAAAAAAAAATTAAAAAAAAATTTAAAAATTTAAAAATTAAAAAAAAAAAATTTAAAAAATTATAAAAAAAAATTAAAATTTCTCAAAATTCTCTGTTCGTAAAAGAAAGTCGTGTGTTGGCCACACCTCCATTTTTTTATTGAAAACAAAATCAAAATTCCATTACAACCAGTCTATGTAACTTAAATATTTATTTTATTATAATATAATTAATGAAATATAACCATATTTTTTATTTTTTTTATTTAACTGTATGTATTAATACCTTATCCGTACAAAAAAAAAAAAAAATGTAATTAATTTAATGTTTTCGATGCGACGGTTTTTGTAACCTCGCCCATCAACAAAACAATAAAAAAAAACTAGCCACATCAAAAAACTGGTCTTTACTAGACCGTATTCAAAAAATGGAGGTGTGGCCAACACACGACTTTCTTTTACGAACAGAAAATTTTGAGAAATTTAATTTTTTTTTTATAATTTTTAAATTTTTTTTTTTTTTAAATTTTTAAATTTTAAATTTTTTTTTTTTAATTTTAAATTTTTTTTTTTATTTGTTTTTAATTTTTGGAAAGATTTTGTATTTTGTAGTTTTTTGTAAACCTTATACTTTTTAAGATATTTGCAAAATAAATTTTCTGGACCAAGGGAGTGGCCACTTCCGGTTAACCGATTTGGAATAAAATTCACTGGGACCTCCCAATTTATCAAAAAAGCTTAAATCTGAAGTTTCAGTTCGATTGGTTAAACCATCTGGGCTGTAGAGAGGACACAGACAGACTGACAGACTGGCAGACTGACAGACTGACAGACTGACAGACTGACAGACTGACAGACTGACAGACTGACAGACTGACAGACTGACTGGCTGACAGACTGACAGACTGACAGACTGACAGACTGACAGACTGACAGACTGACAGACAGACAGACAGACACCATTTCGAAACCCACTTTTTCGGACTCAGGGGACCTTAAAACAAATAAATCTCTAAAAATCTCAAGGTCCAAAATTTTCATGATTACTATACTTTATTTTACTAGGGTAAAAGAAAGTAAAAAATAAAACAACAACAACAAAAATTAAAAAAAATAAATGTTTTAAAAATTAAGCTGATTCAGAAAATTGACAATTAATTTCTTTTTTTTCTTTGGTGGGGGAGGGGGGAAATTTGATGATTTTTGGCTGGTTAAAAAAGTGGTTTTGTATAAAAAGTGGCCTAAAATCACAAAACGGTTTGTTTATTTCTATAAAAACAAGACGAGCGGAACAATTAAGCAGATAATTTGTGGTAATTATGATCGTAACTAATTTGTAAAAGGGGCCCGATCAGTAGCGGGTCAATTAAAAGCCTCAGGAGAGGCGAGTGGAAGTGTGCTTTAATGCGCCGCCGCTCTTCTGTTAATTACGTGCTACTGATCTAATTCTAAAGTACTAACAAATCCCTCATATAGGGAAGTAAATGTTGTTAATTTTTGTTACTAGTTTTTTTTGTAATTATGCTTGGCTAAGGCCAAGAATTTGTCCATTCATGTTGGACAATTGATTCCGGTTTTTTTTTGGCCACCATAGATGGGTCCAACCGTAAGTCTCACTATTTTCCTATTTGTGATCTCTATGATCACCCCTTTATGCTCCCTACAAAATGCGGTATAACAAGGTCCATAAAACCTCCCATCAAAACCCACGACAACAAAAAAATTACCTCTACCGGCTTGAAGCTGCAGATAAATGCCGCGATGGGTCAAGGTTTATGGACAATTTCTATAATGAGTCGAGGTAACACTCGATCTCATTACAAAATAATAATGAAATTTCTAATTCGGGTTTATTTGCTTAAGCTTCGATGTAAATCCTATTCATTCGTTCAATCAAGCCTTTCATTTAGTTTAGGTGGGGTTTGGTAAAATGGTGGTAAAGGAAGGAAGAAAGATCTAAGTCAACATTGGGTTTTCAGAGGTACGTTCAAGAGACTGACGTAGCAGGCGAGTGGTGGTTATTGAGTTCGTTCTGTTTACGGGGATGTTAATTTAGATTTACACCTGTTCCAGAATTTCGGATGCAATTATTACGTATAATTAATAAATTATTTATTATTTATTGATGAATAACTAGCTTTACCCCGGTGCGCTTCGCTAGCCCACAAAAGAAATTTAATCAATGTTCAATGTAAATTGTTTTGTGTTTTTATTATGAAAAGAGAAAAGAATACATTTATGAATTTTGTCCACGACTAACGTATAATATACTCATTATACGTGTGTTTCTTCAATTATAATGAAATCCATTATTCACTGCTAGTTTATCTAGTAGTCCCTTCTTCTATTATTCACTAATACCAAATAAAAATTTCATTTTTGGAAATTTTATCTACTCGTAGTAGTCTCTTGCCATTTTCATTATTATTAAACTGAGACGTCAAAATGTCGACTGAAGTTATTTTAGGTTTAATTAAAGGATTTGATAATAAAGCACAATTTTTTATCAGTCGTGGACAAAGTATCGTATTCTACTCGCCTATAATGGCTGTTATTCACTCAGATGATTTACGACACTCGCCTATCGGCTCGTGTCGGTAAACATCATCTTCGTGAATAACAGCTATCATTATATGTTCGTTGAATAATATACTATTTTTATTCTAGTGCTCGCGGATATACAATGTTTTTCGTTTTTCCATCCGGTGCGTAAATGAATAAATCACTTTGTTTTCCTACTCAGGAGCACGCAATAAACTATTTTTCTTGTGAAAAGCATGGATTAGCCAAGTTTATGCCGCGGACTCGAAGTGACTGGCCTTGTGCTTTATGATTGTCATCGCGAATGCAAGTGGAATCGGAAATTGTAAACGCTTGAATTCGAACAATATCTCAGTTGGAGTTATGGAATTCTTGGCAGCAATACATCATCTCCTTATATTTCCCGGTTATTATTGTCGCTTCAATCAAATTATTGTTCAACTTTTTTACAGCAAGTCGAGTGCCATTGCACAGGCGTGGTGGATTATGTTTCTCAGCAAAATAATCGGGACGCCAATTTTTATTTTTAATCGGTGTGATGGAAAGCCTGGCACATCGATTGAATTCAAAAATCAAACCGGATAGTTGATGACATCATCTGCATTCGTGACAGTATCAATGGAGTTGATTTCCACTATGCTTCCATCAATTAGATTGAAAATGATGTTGTTTATCGAATCTCAAATCAAATAGTGCTCGTTCACACAACCATTGTTGATTTTTGTAATTGCGTTGATTAGTTCTTCCTCATTCGAGGCTAATGTATAGAAGTCATCTCGCAATATAATGCATTTCGTTGTGCCGACAACGGCCATTTTTCGATTCCACGATCTGCCGTTGTGTCGCGTTGCAGTTATACACACATATTTGTCGCTAATTTCAATACTTTTACATTTTTTAAAATTTGAAGCATGATGCATTTCGTCAGCAGCTGTCGATAGCTGAATGATTGGCAATGTTTGACACAAATCTCCTGCCAACAAAATCCAGCCTGAATTTTTTTCACATTGCACATTGGATGCTCTGTTGTATGCAAATTCAGTAGTAATTTCAGTGCTGAACGAGCCCTTCGTCCTCCATCCAACATTATAGCTGCAATACCGAATGATGCAGGTGCTAATGCTATTTGATTTTTTGAACGAACCTTTGCCAAAATTAATCAAATGGCATATGTTTTCCCAGTTCCTCTTGGTGCATCTAGGAAATACAATGGACCGGTCTGATTTCGAATCGCTGCTATAATGGTAATGTATACTGTTTATTGTTCCAGTTGTACATAATACAGAGGGTCACAAAATTGAAGGCACAAGTACTTCTTATAATAAGTCTTATAGAAATGTTACGTTTACGCAAATTTAAGAAAAAAACTTATTAGTTTCTCATGGAATTTACCATAAAGTATAAAAATAAATGCGTAACAGTAAATAAAAACAGTGCGTAAAAATAAATGTGTAAAATAAAATTAAAAATCATTATTTTATTAGAACGTTAAAATAAAACTGATTTTAAGTTCGTTAATGTGTTGTGCCTTCAATTTTGTGAGTATCTTGTACATGCGATTTAACAATCCATCAGAGACTTTAATTTTTGCTTGAATACTCTGCAGTTAAATCGTGACGATGTATTTATGTTTGTCTTAGTGCCAATGCAGTAACAATTTCCGTCAATGTTGGGTTGCATATAAATGTAACGAATAAATCTGGTCGTCCATATGCACGTACATAGGTCATGGCATCCTGCACATATTCATCAATGTATCTCAGGCTGCCAGTAAATATTGATGGCAGAATAACAGATTGGCCTATCTCATTTGGATTGATGTCGTTCTGATTGTTGATGGCGTCACGTAAATGTAAATAATTTTCTGCGCGTAAGTTTTCCTGATTCAATCGTATGTATAGCAATAATTCAGTTTCGATTTTTGCATACATGTCTACAACGAATTTGGTGGAATAATTCACGGCATTTTAGTTTACAATTTTCGTTGTTTTGTTATATCAATTTTTTATAACCAATAAAATTTTATATTTTTTTCCTTTATTTAATATTACAACTGATTTACAAATCATTTAGTAATTTATCTTTCTTAAATGAAGATTCACATTTGACGGTCAGTAGCCCAATGGTTACACCCGTTTGAATTTACATAGTAATTATTTTTCTCTATCCTAATTAAATACAACTGCCCAAATCCAAAGGTTTCTGCCTTTGAAGTCTTCTTACTGCATTGGTGGTATCCAACAAACTTCGTATGTCTGCATTTTGGTGCCAAGATATCCGCTGAATGTGTTTCTTCGCGTGATTTTGAATTTCTTCACTTACATGTTCCATGTTTAAGTCCCTATGGATTTGTACATTTGTCTTCTTGGTACAACCCCAAAGTTGAATACCGTAGGTCCATACTGGTTTAAGTATTTGCTGATATAATAGCAATTTGTTATGTATTGTAAGCTCAGAGTTTCTACCTATTAGCCAATACATTTTCCTATATTTAATGTTCAATTCTTCTTTTTTATTTTTAACATGCTCTTTCCATCTAAGCTTGCAATCGAGAGTCATGCTGAGGTATTTGGCGGTATTTGCATTTGGAACCGGCCTTGAATTAAGCTCCACTGGAATCCAGTTAACTTTCTGGTTTGTGAAGTTTACGTGAACCAACTTTGCTTCGTTTAGACTAATGCGTCATTTCTTTGTCCAACTACTCACTGTGTCGGTTGCTTTTTGAAGTTTGGTCATTGCTTCTGATATACACTTTTCAGTCGCCAGAATAGCTGTATCGTCTGCAAATGTTGCTGTGGTGGCACATTCGGTATTTGGCATATCTCTGGTGTACAGGATGTACAATATAGGACCCTGTACGCTACCCTGTGGTATGCCTGCTGATATTCTCTTTAGTTCAGAGTACTCTCGATTATATTTTACACGGAAATTTCGGTCTGCGATATAAGATTTAAGAATTTGATAGAATTGCTTAGGTAGATCTCGATGCAATTTAAATTCAAGTCCTTGGTGCCAAACTTTGTCGAAAGCTTGTGCTACATCTAAGAAGATGCTGGAGCATATCTTCTTATTCTCAAGTGAGTCTTCGATGATATCCGTTATTATGTGAACTTGTTCTATCGTAGAGTGATTTTCTCTAAATCCAAATTGGTGTGGTGGAATCAAATTTCTCTCTTCTATTATTGGCTTGGGTCTCTTGAGCAGTAATTTTTCAAATAATTTTGAAATTACAAGAAGTAATGAAATCGGTCTGTACGACTTTTTATCGTTCGCTGGTTTGCCTGGTTTGGAGATCATAATTACTTCAGCAATCTTCCATTGTCGTCGGACATATATTAGTCTGAAGACAGCATTGATAATTTGAACCAATTTTCATAGTCCCTTCTCGGGAATGGCTTTTACGACTTGTCCAGTAATTAAATCATATCCTGGAGCTTTTTTTGCGTTCAAATTACACTTGATCTCATTTTTTAATTCCTGTAACGTTACACATCGAATATTATATTCATCAATTTTGCTAACTGTTATTATGTTTTCATCTGCTGTTTGCCTAGGTAACGGTTCAAAGGTGTCTTCCAAGTGAGCTGCAAATAAAAAAGCTTTTTGCTTGTCGCTTTTGGCCCAGGTTCCTTCCCCATTTTTAATAGGCGGCGCATGCATTTTGGTTCTTTTTAATCCCTTGGTTGCTTTCCAAAGAGAGTAATCAGTATCTTTATGTTCGGTGAGACCATTTAAGTACTTGTTAATAGTTTCATTCTTAATTTCTTTTATAAGTTGTTTTAGTTTATTGCATAGAAAATCCAGGATTTTTTTGTTTTCCGGGGCACGTGTCCTTTGCCAGGTCTTTCTTGCCTTTCGTTTCTCTCTAACTAACTCCCTGACCTCAATAGGATAATTTTGATTCCTACGGGATTCGGTGTGACTAGCAGGATAACTTTCCCATGCTGCTTGTTGAATAGTACTGTTAAATACCTCTAGTTCGTCTTCCAACTGTACCGGTGTTTTAATCGGCACTCGTAGATTTATTTGCATTTCACCTAGTTCTTGGAATAGGTCCCAGTTAGTTCTATTGTTTGTTAATTTAGGCAGGTTATCCTTATTAAATATCATTTGCTGAGTTTTTTGCATTAAACTCACCACCAATAATAAAATTGGATCCTAGTGATCTAAAGAGTCTATTATAATCTTCTTTGTTTAGATTATAGCGTGGAGGGCAGTAGTTAGAGGAAATATTGTATTTATTATTATTGCTAGTTGATTGATATGCATAAATTTGAATTTATTTAATTTTTTTTCTTTACTTCGGCTTCTTTATAGACTATTTTTTAATTATAAAGTTTGTTAAATATGTATAGAGAACATATAGTGATTTTTTAATATTTCACTGATATTTCGACCTTTCAGGTCATCATCAAAGTGTTTATTTATTATAATTTTTTTTAAAATTCGGTGCAAAACCAATTATTTGTCAATTATTATTTTCAATCAACCTAGAGGGTCGAAATATCGGTGAAATATTAAAAAATCACTATATATACATATTTAACAAATTTTATAATTAAAAAATAGTCTATAAAGAAGCCGAAGTAAAAAAGAAAAAATTAAAGTATTTCAAGACTATTACTAATATTAAAATAATTTAAAAAGTTTGTTGTTACGTAAAGTTTGTGTGCATTAGTAAGTTTAGACAATGTACAACAATACACATGTATTGTTAGATTAATTTGTCTCATTTCGAAATGATAGCCATGTTCGCCGTATGGAAAAATACTGAAAGACATCATAGGAACGGCGAGTTTCGAGTATTCTTTGCAGTCCTTCATTTTCGTTTCGTTGATAAATGACTAAATCTCGATGACCCACTTGTTCACCAACTATTAATATTGGCATGTCATTTATTCTAGGCGCATTATAACGTCCGGGAAGTTGTCCTACCGGTCCTATCTGGATGAATTGCTATTCTGTGGTCATCCGAGCGATTTTGGTCTTTTGTCTGTTTAAATAATTGGTTATCATGTAGCATTACACATTGTCATAGTTGTTGCACTTGATCGTTGTCAACCGAATCTCCCTCCAAGAATTTGTGTTCTTAATTTGGTAATGGCAGCAATGAACCAATTTGGTAATATATTTGTCCTTGTATGTGAAACCTTGGCGTGAAATTGTCGTGATGTATTTTTGTCGTGCCAAAGGTTGTCATTTGAAAATTTGAATTACATATCCGTATTTTGGTGAGGAAATGTCCGCTATCAACATTTGTACCAAATATTAGCGGTTGTCGATCCTGTTCAATTTTCCTGTTCGAGCAACACATTAGCGATACATTGATTAGCAAGCTAATCAACGGTGTGATCATAGGCGTATGCGCTGTGTTTCAAATCTACATTTACGCACCGTCTTCGTTCCGAAACTGTTGTTCGTTCATTTGTTTGTCGCCTTGCACGCTGTTCCATTCAGCCATTTCATCGTGCTCGTTTTCTTCGTTCGGCATCTGTTTGTTGTCACAATGCTCTTTATTCATTTGTTTATATGACACCTGTGTTTGTCGTTCTGCTTCAGTTTGCCTTCGCAATGCTTTTTGTTCATCTGTTGCACGGGCACGGGCTCTTGATATTTATATTGAAACGTCTAGTAGTCGGTATTGCTATCCTTTCGTTAGTTTCATTCACTCGTACTCTTGCATTTTGATGGCGCGTATTTATTTCTTTTTCGCTTATGTTCATCCGTGCGTTTCTTTGCAACTCGAACGCATCCGTGCGTTTCTTTGGCGTCCAAATTTTGTGCACCGTATTCGTGGCATATTTTCTTATTTTTTTGTTATTGTGGTATTATAAAATTAAATTGGAAACCTAATATTTTGAAACGGGTACAGAAAGCTACGGTGCCGCTATACTCTTGCAAAATGCCAATGGAAAAAGATGGCAGCTGGAGCCCCGCATCGTACATTGGCTGGGTAACAGGGGTAACGGAGTGCACGGAGAAGCACATCCACTCTGCACTGAAGACTCTGCTATTTTTTATTCCTCTAGATATCTTGGGGAAACAGTTGGCAGCTTGTACTGTCATACGGCTGAGATCCACCTCATTGTGAACCTGCAATAATACAGATAGGTTTTTGTTTTCCGCTGCGCTCCACCTTTCTTGTAATTTGAGATGAGCTGCTGTATATCTTGTGCTTTTTGTTCTTGTTTTCTTAGCAGTTCTTCCATATTCATGGTTGTACTTGACAAAGCTTATTAGGCGGCAAAGTGGCAGGAACAATTTTTAATGCGAACTAGGGTTTCGTGGTGCTGCTTCTATGGTTGTTATTGGGTATTTTACTTGGATTTGCCGGTTGTTGCTTGGCGTATTTCTAATATGTGCAAGTTGATTTTAATGGCTCGAAGGACCAATGTTATCCCTTGTATCTTGGATTTATGTACATTTAATTAATCACAAGGTCACCGCTGGTGGGGTGTTTTAATTATTGAGAACAAAATCGGTTAGTGTCAATTTAAATTCTGCTTTATTTTATTCAATGCTACGCTTTATACATATATAATTTTAAATTTTCAATGTGAGCACAAAATATAAAGTATCAATCAAAAACTTTTATAGTTAGGTAGATCCGTTCCATGCTGGAACATCGTGAGATTTCTGCCAGACTAGGTGGCGAATCAGTAACCATCAGGGCCGTAAAGGGCTGTCCCTAAGGAGGCGTACTATCTCCTCTTTTGTGGTCATTGGTTATTGACGGACTACTGGTCCTTCTGAGTAGCTATGGGTTTGATGTCCAGTGCTAAGCGGATGATGTGGCTATTATAATCAGAGGCAAGTTTGATGAGGTCATTTCTGATCGCATGCAAAATGCACTCAATATAATATGGCAGTGGTATTACCAGGAAGGACTTAGTGTCAATCCAAACAAAACTGTCATTGTTCCTTTTACAAGGAGGAAAAAGCTTGCGCTTAAAGCTCCCTCATTAAATGGTTCTACTGTTCCTTTTTCCAGCGAGGTTAAATATCTAGGGGTTATCCTAAATCAAAAAGTGAACTGGAACCAACATTTGTTGAAAGTTCAAAATAGAGCCACCAAGGCTTTCTGGGCCTGTCAAAGACTCTATGGGCGTACTTGGGGACTACAACCAAAAATGATCTACTGGTCATTTCTTACAATCATTAGGCCTATGGTCACGTACGCATCGGTTGTATGGTGGCCTAAAACTGAGCAGAAGGCTACGCATACCTTATTGAATAAGGTTCAGCGTATAGCCTGCATCGGTGTTACGGGCTCAATGAAATCATGTCCAACCGCGGCGATGGAGTCACTTCTAGGACTGACACCGTTACACCTGCATATTAAAAAGGATGCTGCAATTATGGCCCTGGAAATGCAGGTGGAAGGTAAGATCAAACCAGGCAATATGGTGGGTCATCTGAAAATCCTTAAAGAATTTCAGATAGACCCTACCATAGGAATACCTTCCGACTGTATGCCAGCTAAACTGGAATTCCACAAACCATTCTGTGATAGGTTACCTGACCAGGATGTGTGGAGTGCAGGTGGACCATCCTTTGAGAAATGGTCCATGTATGGTTTACAGATGGATCAAAAACGGGAGATGGGACGGGGATAGGAATACACGGGAGTGACGCTACCCTCTCGAAGTCCTTGGGTACCAATGCTACCGTTTTTCAAGCAGAAATAATGCTATAGAACTTTGCGCTAAGATAGGCATAGTAAAAGGTCATAAATGCTCTTAGGTCTTGAACCGTTGAGAGCTGAATATTGACTGGACGGATAATTAAGTAGGGTCCAGCACAATAGATCTTTTAGGTCGCGGTGCGAGGTGGCTTATCGCCCACATGGCCCTTCAATCAATAATAATAATAATGCATATTATAACAAATTAAGTTAAGTGTCAGCACAATAGATACAATAAAACCCCAAAACTTTATACTTTGGTGGAAATTAAATGTTATAATGTTGATGAGTTAAAATGATGAGTCAACAGACTTAGTAAATCCGGCTATTTTTCATACCTCGTTAAGCAAGGTTCCATTGCATTGATTAATTGATTGATTGATCAGGGTGTACGACCAAGCCTAAGCAAGACTCCCGGATGACGCCGGGCTCTCCTTACCCTCTTTACACATAACAAAACCGAAGGAAAGGTAAGGTATGTTAGCAACAAAGAATCAACCCGGTTCCGAGATACCTAAATAGTTGATATTTAGTAAATTTTTTAGTAATATATTTTTAGTAAGGTATTTAGCACAATACAATTTAAAATTCATCTACTGCTGAAATTTCTGTAAATTTAAAATATGCATTAATTCTTTATAATAACTATTCTAAAATTAATTAAGTATAAATTAAATTCTCTGAAATAAATTATATATTAACGTTTATGTACTACAAATAAATTAACATTAATAGTTTGACATGTATGTTGGTATTTGACAATACCAACGTCAACACTAAAATTATGACATCAATGATTCGATACACCGAAAAATTAATTTCACTAAATTTAATTCAATTTAATTTTAATAATAATTAATTTAATTCCATATAATTTAGTTAAACCCAAAATCTAATTTACTTCACCATTAATTTATTATTTAAAGCCAGCCCTTAACACCCTTAAATAAAATAAATTTAATTCAGCATCTAAATTGAAGGACAGCAAATTAAGCACTAACTTAATAACCTGAAATTCAAGATGCATAAAAATTTGTAAAATTTAAATTATGTATTTCAAACACTAAATATCTTTATTTTAAACTAAAATTCTAAAATCAAAAACCAAAAATCTGAAACCCTATAAAATTTAATTTCCAATACTTTAGCTTAACTAGCTATTGACTCCAGAAATTAAAGAAATTAATTAATTAATTCCAGGAATACCACTATAATCAAAATTAAAAATTAATTGTTTATTACTTTATTCTACTTAAGCAGCTCTGCAAAATAGTTTAAATTAATTTGAACATATTACATAGTACTAGTTGAACGTTTCCATACTAAATTAATTTTAATAAATCGACTATAAAAATAATAAAAATAAAATAATCAAATACATAATAAATAATAATTATATAAAAAGCCGGCACACGGTTTCTCCGCTCTAAAACTCCAATAATAAATAATAAAAATAATGAACAATAATGGGTAAACAATGAAGCCGCGCCCGGTTTCTCATCTGGAAAATTCAATGCATCCAATCCATTCCTAATTAACAATTAAATTCCAACACAAAAATTAAATTTAATTTAAAATCATCTAATACCTGAAACCATATAAGTTTAATTCCAGATTTACAAATTAATTAGCTAATTCCAGACATACAATAAGTTAATAATTAATTAATTGCTTATTAGTTATTACTCTATTCTGCTTAAATCCCTCTACACAATAATTAAAAATAAAAAAAAATTAAAAATAAACAAGAACCAAGAACCCAATTTACTAACAGCTTAAAGTTGGCAAACTAAATTATATTAAATAACTCAAATATAAATCAAAAACTATTATTTTCCTATTTGTACCAATTGAAAAAACAATTTGCAACAATTCAAATTAATTTTGATCCAGGAATCCAAAACTTTACCAACCTTATCTCAAAGAAAATCGTTTCAACAAACTACTATATTTGAACTTACAACAATTCCTGTATTTTTGACAATTAAATAAAAAATATAAATTTTATCAACGCAATTTTCTTTCTTCAACGCTTATTCTCTCGCAAAATAAAAATTGTTTTCAATCCACGCCCCAACATATCTGATTAAACTTTGGAATGCACAAGTAATTTGTTATGTCATTAAGCGAGGTTCCACTGCATGATACAAAAATATATTTTTGTATCATGGTTCCATTGTATTTATAAAGCAATATAAATTTTCTGTGAAGGTCGGTTCATAAGATTTACAATTGAGCTGAAAGCAAGATGACAACTTAACGGAATTGAAACAAAACTCACAAAATACCATAAAAATCAAAATAAACACAAGTAAACACATATGATGATAACAAAAAATGTAAATTTTTGAGAAATGTCAAAAATAAGTAAAACCTAAATCAAAATAAGCAAAAGTTAAAAAGAAAGTTGGTATGACTGCAATTTTGTGTCCAATGAGGTAACATATTTTTAACTCCGTTAAGTTGGCATCTTGCTTTCAGCTCAATTTACAAATCTCATGAACCGACCTTCAGTCCTCAAATAAAAACAAAATGCGAGAGGCAAAGAGGAAAGTGAAGAAAAAAATCGGTAGCGTTCCGGTTAATTGAATGTGATAAACGAACTTTTATGGCTGGTCTCCACTTAAGAATTTTTCTCTTGACAAAAAAAAATCTAGTCCATTTTTTTTCTCGTGACAATTTTTAGTACATTTTGCAAAATACATACACAAAAATGGATTTGAACATGCGCATTGAAATTTTGTCAAGAGAGGAAAAGATCAGAATATTCAATATTTTGTCATGACGTTGTGCCATTTGAGCATAAATTGTATGTTATGCTCAATTTCATGTTGAATATTTTGACAAATAAAATGAAATTTTCATTCTTTTTTGACAAAATTTTGTCCTTTTAATAAATTTTAGGTCAAAATATAATAAAATTTCTGTTATTAAAATAAAACATAAATAATAAATTGTGGAATAAAAAAATACTATGCCAAAAATTGTATTAATCGAAAAACGAATCAAATTCAAATTTTTTCTTATTCTCAAAGAGACAAATTAGTTATATTCTTTATCTTAGTAGTTGTACAAAAAATGTCACGAGCCGTTTGTCATTTATTTTTTGTTAAGCGAAAAATTCGTAAGTGGAGACCAGCCATTACTGTACATTTTTTTATTTCTAATATTGTTTTATTTATTAGATTATAAAATTCATTTTTTTTTTATTACAGTTGCCTGAGTCCGCGGTCGGCATATTTTTATGAATTTCCACCAGCAGGTAAGAATATTATTTGCTTTATTTTTTGTTTTTTTTGTAAAATACTAAATATAAAACCGTCATATTCATTTAAACAAACTATAATCTATGTATTTCTAAATATCTATAGTTTGAATTTATTAAAAACCAATTGTAATGTGCCCCAAGAAAAATAAATGTATGTCTTAGATGTCGAATCTAACCTTCCGGCGACTCTACCGAGACCTTGCTGACTGAACATTTAACTTATTGGTGAACGTTGTAAATTGTTTTTATTTATAAATTGTTTTCATACACACAATTTTTTGTATTTTATCGAGGTTTGTAGTAATTTATTAATTAAATTGTTTATTTAGAGCGATAAGAACCTGTAGTTTGTGGGGTGCGCCAATAGCACGGTGGCCCTCGGCGTTGATTACAAATTGTTTGTAATTGCCAGCATAAATTGTACGGCGGCCGCACCATAAAAGTTAAGCAATGCGACCGTAGTATAAAGTATAAAGAAAAATGAATTTCTGAAGATGAATTTAATTTTAATAATAAAAATTGTAATTTATTTTCGCACAAAATCTTTCTGTCGAACGTGCGATACCAAATAGAGACGCGTTAATTTTTGAGTGTACTCTGTTAGTATAAAAATAAATAGATTTTTCTTATTTGGTAAATGGCAGTAAGTGCTGCCAACATTAATGTAGGGCAGGTGCGTTCCATAATATGTATGTGGGTGCGTTCCCTAATGCCTTACTTTCTATGTTAATAAATGTGTATTTCTACATTAATGAATTGTTTGGTTAATGTATTGTGGTGGTGATTGAATTTATGAAATTATAAATGAGTGAACCGCTACAAACCGTACTCGGGACTGGGGCATGGTAAGAAACTGATAGCCACTGCTCTGCATTCATTTTTAAGTTTAAAGCTAAATAATTTAAATTTCAAATTTCTGACTTTGTTCATTCCCAAAGGATATAATTCTACAAAATACAATTTTTGATAAAACTATCCAAAAACCACACAGTTTACAGTTTTGAGCATTACCTATTGTAACATGAAAATCTCGCGCACCGTATATATCTCTGTAGGGATACGAAATGTATATATTATGGATACTATAGTATATAGAATCTTTGTATTATATTGTTTTTGTTGTACGTATTTTCATGGTAATGTAATGATAATAAATATTTTAAAATTTGATGTAAAAAACAACTAGATTATATACTTGTACAATTAAGCCGTTGTTACATAAGGTTATTTTGGATAATAAATAATGACGATGTGGTGTATATTAATTGGTATATAAGTAGTATATAACGATAAAATAAATATTTTTGGCTTCCGATTTGTTGGGAGGAAAACGAGCATAGAAAAGTTTGGATCGATGATCGAGAAAGGTGTTTTAAAAAATAAAAAAAAAAATAAATAAATAAATAAAATAAGAATAATTGAATATTTAATATTAATAGTGGAAAAAAAGATAGGTAAGCCGAAAATGGTGTGCGGTGATAGATATAAAGTGTGATGATATAAACGATAATATTTGATACCACGGGATAATAATTATTAAAATAATATACAGATCTAAACGTAAGAGGCCTATACTGCCGTACTAAGAAAAAAATTCGCAAACGCCAAAAGTCGAAAAATGCGTTAGGGGCATACTATATTTGGGTTCTGCAAATAAATACCTATTTTCTAAAAAACAAATATCCTTCATTAAATACCATAAAACTATGTTATTTAGTAGTCAAGTTTCATATTTACACATGGCAAACAAAACCAGAAAAATTGAAATTACTCAAAACTAGAAAATGGCAAATATGACTTTTATTCTTAGCACGGCAGTATAATAATGTAATGAAACACATATGTAAATACAAAAAAAAATAAATAAGAATGTTAATAATGGTCAAATACGACCTACCAAATAAATATAAAATAACAATTCCAACCTGTTTTTAAAACAGTGGCGTGGTTTGAAAAAGAAAAACCGTAAACTGGGAACGACCGATAATTTTTGGCAGTGATGTGATGTAAAAGCCTTATAAAAGCCGTTAATAATAATACTAATAATCGTCATAATGTAATTCCTACCATATCAGTTAAAATAAAAAGAAATAATAATTATACATCTAATGAAATAGTTCCCGCATTCCGGAGTGGTATTTTTTTGGTGTACGAGAAACTAGAATTTAATAAACAACAAATCGGAAGTCCAACCTAACGGATAATGGATTATACTTATTTATTCTACGATTCGATGAATGAAAGGTACCTTTAGGTTAAGAATTATTTAGTATAGTGATAAATTATATTTTTGGTATTATTTAGTTTTACGTAATTACGATAATTTAAGAAAATTTTTGGGTTTCACTTATATAATAAAAACAACAATTTTTTTTCTGAATTTTTGTTGATTTAATTAAATTAAATTAATAATGTTTTAAATTAAAATTTTGAGATTGTGCTCTTCCGCAAGATGAGTTCCAAGTCAGACGTCTTCCACGTGTTTGTCCCATTTGAAGCACACCCAGTTGATTTTTGTACGATGGCGAATCGGTCTTTTGTCAGGAACCCCCCAACCGCGAGAAACTATCTGATTTCAGGTGTGCGAACGTGCCGATTAATACATAGCAAGCCAGTCGTTACACTATATTGCGTCTTCTGTAAATAGCCAATATCTGGCAGCCTGCCACTTGAAGTGAATTCATAACAATTGTTAACCAACCCCACTGTAAAATTTCTTTAAGTGCATAGCATTAAGCAGTTCGCTAAATAGGCGGAATAATTTTTTTTAAAGGCGAATGAAATCAAAGTGGATTATTATTTCGAATGCGATAGTGTGAAGAATAAACCGTGTATAATAAACATTTATTTAACAATTAATTAGTACGATTTAAAAATTATAAGTGATCAGTAAAATTGTGCGAATATTATAAAAAGTGATTTTGTGAATTATTGTTTATAAATTGTGTTTTATTAATTTTTGTGTTCATTCGCTGTGATTAATTGAAGTGGTTTGTTTTATTCACAATTCAGTGATTCGATCCTTGGTTGGTAATGCAAAAACGTAACAGTTGGTGACAGCGGTATGATTCTGAATAATAAAATAAAGAAAATGATGCTGTCCGAGTTAAGAATTCCGGAGTTAAAGAAGCAACTTGAGAAACGTGATTTGACCACTGATGGTAGTAAAGGTACTCTACAAGAGCGACTACGTGAGGCCATGTAGAACGAAGGGTTAGATGCGGAATATCTTGATTTTGGAAAAAAACTAACGGATGGAGGAAGCGTAGAGAAGACATAAGAAACACAAGGATTGATCGAAACTGCACAATCGCCTGCTGGAAGTTGCGATTTGTCGGAGTTAACGGTTGCTATTAATCAGATTATGGAGCGACAAATGGAGAAGCAAAAGGTTGACATTAGAGGTGAAATAGAGCAGAAAAACCAAATGATAGGGCGACAAATGGAGAATATTGAGCAATCAAACCAAGAAATGAAACACCAGAGAAACAACGAAAGGACCAAATTAAACAACCAAACTAAATTATGGAGCGTCAGATGGAGGAAATCATCTTGAAGGTATACCTGATTTTTGGAATTTACTCAACTAATATTCATTTTTATCTTCTTTTATAACCTGTTTCAGATTCTTTGCATACTGTTGAAAATGATTTTTCAAATCTAAATTATTTTTTTGATTTTTCTACTGAGTCTATTCTTCTTGTTAATCTTAGTGTTCAACGAATTATTCAGCAAAGGTTCCAATTTATGACATTTACTAGGTAGTTAATCAAAATTAATTTTTAATTTCCAACCTTGGACTGATCTTAAATTAAAATTACTATATATAAGATTCATCTTTTAAATGTATCGTTTTGTGTGACTTATTCCACGTTAATATATTGTAAAAATAAAATAAAACAAATTTTATTTTAATTATTTATTAAACTTCCGTTTATGTGGAATTATTTTTTATTTTTTATTTTTGTAATATCGATTTCGATTAACAAGTAATCATCCTCAGTTACCGAACTACTAAAGAAAATTATGGATTCTGTCATCTTTATATACCTGTTTTATCCCTACGTCATAGCCTACTTGATCAAGAATTTCGAATTATTATGTCGTATATTTTATTTACAGGAGTATTAATCTTATTATTAAGTAAATTATTATTTCTTCTGTTTTTATAGATCAATAATTCTTCCATTCGGTCCATATTATCACCTTTTCTCATTGTATATAGAATTTTCATGTTAGTATTCATGTCTATATAGTTATGTTGTGTTGTATTGATATGTATAGCAAAGTTTGATGTCGCATACATTTTACCAATATCACGAACGTGTTCTTTATATCTTTGAACCGAAGGATCTACCTGTTTGTCCTATGTAGAAAGCAGGACAATCTGAACAAATCAACTGATATACTCCAGTGTCTAAAATTTCTTCTTTCTTAGGCTTTAATTGCATTTCGAGGTTTTGTTGAGTTTTAAAAGCAATTGTATAGCCAAAATTCCGAAATATTTTTTGTATTTTAGAACTCGTGAAGCTGTTATATTCCATTGAAATGTATATTTTAGATGTATCTTCTTCTAAATTTAATGTTGTATAATTTCGATACATTATTTTGTTTTTGTATGATAAATTAATTTGATCTATTATTTTAGGTCTATATCCATTTTGACTTGCGATGTCGAAAATTTAACGGACATTCAATTTGAACAGAAAGAGATATGTTTATTGGAAAAAGGATTAAAATATAGTACAACGCCCTGCAATAATATAAAAAATATGAACAAACATCTGTTAAATATTGAAAATGCCATATCTAAGACTAAGTCAGAGCACCAATCAGATATAAGGACTTTGATTGTGGACAAAATACGAAATTATAATCCAAGACCAATTAATATATGCAGTGACAACAAAATCATTAATAAAATTAAAAGGAAAATAACCCAAAATAAGGCAATAATAACAAAAGCTGACAAGGGAAACACTATGGTTATAATGAAATTGGATGATTACAATACAAAAGTCAACGATTATATAATTAATAATGACTTAATAGAACTAAATAATGATCCAACTGATCTATACCAAAAGATGATTAAAGAGGTTATAAATAAATCAAATAATCTAATGGATAATAGAGAAATCAATAATAATAAAATGATAAAACCTGCTGCACCAATTTTAAGAGGAATGCCAAAAATACATAAGGCAAATATGCCAATTAGACCAGTAATTAATTTTACAACGGCTCCATCTTATAAAATATCAAAATTCGTAAACAAATGGCTTTGCAACCACATAAAATTTGAGAGGGACCAATCTGTCAAAAACAATATTGAACTTGTCAATAAAATAGAAGGAATTGATATACCAACCAACGGTAAACTGGCTTCATTTGATGTTACTAACATGTTTTCCAACATACCTGTTCAAGAAACAATATCTATTACAAAACAGCTATTACTAAACAGCTCAATTAATAGGAATATTGTGGACGATATCATGAAACTTCTCAACGAAATAACAAAGCAAAATTATTTTAAATTTAACGAGAAATATTATAAACAAACCGATGGACTCCCAATGGGCAGCCCATTATCAGGAACGTTGGCAAATATTTATTTAAATAATTTTGAAAAGGAACATATCTTAAGCCATACAAATATTTATTATAAGAACATTAAATATTGGCACAGATATGTAGATGATATACTATTTATGTACACGGGTACAAATCGGCAAATGAATCAACTATTAAATTATATCAACTCTATACATCCTAAAATTAAATTCACACTAGAAATGGAGGAAGAGAAAAGTATAAATTTTTTGGATTTAACTATAAAAAATGTTGATCAAAAACATAAATTTAAAATATTCAGAAAACCAACCCAAACGGACCAAACTATTGATAGTAAATCAAATCATCCTTTACAACATAAAATGGCAGCGTATAATCATATGATAAATCGATTAAATATTATACCAATGACACAAGCGGATCAACTAGAAGAGTTAAACATAATAAAATACATCGCAAGTCAAAATGGATATAGACCTAAAATAATAGATCAAATTAATTTATCATTCAAAAACAAAATAATGTATCGAAATTATACAACATTAAATTTAGAAGAAGATACATCTAAAATATACATTTCAATGGAATATAACTGCTTCACGAGTTCTAAAATACAAAAAATATTTCGGAATTTTGGCTATACAATTGCTTTTAAAACTCAACAAAACCTCGAAATGCAATTAAAGCCTAAGAAAGAAGAAATTTTAGACACTGGAGTATATCAGTTGATTTGTTCAGATTGTCCTGCTTTCTACATAGGACAAACAGGTAGATCCTTCGGTCAAAGATATAAAGAACACGTTCGTGATATTGGTAAAATGTATGCGACATCAAACTTTGCTATACATATCAATACAACACAACATAACTATATAGACATGAATACTAACATGAAAATTCTATATACAATGAGAAAAGGTGATAATATGGACCGAATGGAAGAATTATTGATCTATAAAAACAGAAGAAATAATAATTTACTTAATAATAAGATTAATACTCCTGTAAATAAAATATACGACATAATAATTCGAAATTCTTGATCAAGTAGGCTATGACGTAGGGATAAAACAGGTATATAAAGATGACAGAATCCATAATTTTCTTTAGTAGTTCGGTAACTGAGGATGATTACTTGTTAATCGAAATCGATATTACAAAAATAAAAAATAAAAAATAATTCCACATAAACGGAAGTTTAATAAATAATTAAAATAAAATTTGTTTTATTTTATTTTTACAATATATTAAAATTACTATTCACTTTAACATTTAGACTCACATCAACATATACAGTTCACCTGAACGATAATTATTGTTGCAATAAGCAAAACTATTATATCCAGTAATTGAATCATTAACAAGTTCATAATCATGTATCCGCAGATTTCTGTTAAAAAAATCAATCCAGGCGTTTGTTTCAATATGACACACCTAATTGTCAAAATTTTTCCGTAAACTACGGATATTTTAAATCAGTGCATTCAAATTTTGAATCTCCTGAATGTAAAAAGAAGGAAAGTAAATCACTGAATTATCATCAACTAAATAATTGTTCGATCCCTTACGGCAATTTGGACACAGCCAGGTAGTAGAACCAATTCTTAGATTTTCCAGCATTTCATCAGAAATTTCAACACATATAATGTGGAAACCTTTATCACTCTGATAACTCTTACCGCATTCAATACCTGGAAAGCGTTTGTTTGTTAAACATATGTATATCACAAATTTTAGAAATTTCAAAAATATTTTTAATTTGTCCACTTTTTGCGCGAAATAAGTAACTTATTTACGAAATGTCACTTTTACCGCAAAATTTTTCCGTAAACTACGGAAATTTTAAATCAGTGCATTCAAATTTTGAATCTCCTGAATGTGAACAGCAGGGAAGTAAATCACTGATTATCATCAACTAAAGAATTGTTCGATCCCTTACGGCAATTTGGACACAGCCAGGTATTAGAACCAATTCTTAGATTTTCCAGCATTTCATCAGAAATTTCAGCACATATAATGTGGAAAACTTTATCACTCTGGTAACACTTACCGCATTTAATACCTGGAAAGCGTTTGTTTGTTAAACATATGTAAATCACAAATTTTAGAAATTTCAAAAAATATTTTTAATTTGTCCACTTTTTGCACGAAATAAGTAACTTATTTACGAAATGTCAATTTATGCTTAGTTTTGAATTTACCAAATTAATTATTATTATTTTTTTTAATGAACCAATTCTAAGGCTACCAATTAAAGGTAAATAAAAGTAGATAAACAAGGGACCACATTACAAGGGTTCAAAATATTTACAAATAATTCGGCCTACAAAAAGTTTGAGACCAATTTATGTTCAAAAGTCGATCGAATAAAGCCAATGCTCCAATGAGTTAGGATCGTCTGACTCCAAAATTACATAATCCTCGTGGATTCTCTTAAAATTTGATTCTTTTAAAATCGAATTTGCTACCCGGATGGGCGTGTGTAAGCACAAGAGTTAAGGAATTGTAACAAAACCCCCATTATTTCGTTGACAGACATAACTAAAGCTAAGGGTTGGCGTGGGGTTTTCCAGACTTGACAAAATGCTTGAATAACCGCATGTACAATAGTAAGCGAGAAGATAACAGACACACAACTTTCCCGTTTACAGAAAGAATAAAAAAAAACGCAAAACTATAATCTGAGGGCAACCGTAGAATTATTTAACGATCGACCCAACACGAGCATTTTACTCCTTACACCCATCACGACCCCTGACGGGCTACTCTACTCGATCATATTATTGGGGATCATGTGAACAGAGTGAGGAACAAGAAGTGTGAATAACACCCAGACGTAAATAACAGCCCCCGCCTCCAATGATATGATTATCAAGAAAAAAAAATCGAAAAATCGGACTAAAAAAATTGTAAATATTAGCGTAAATGATAATAAACTAGTAACCAAAAAAAAAAAATAATAATAATAATAATAATAACAGAGCAATTAGAAAAAAAAAGAAAATACTAATAACAGTTCATCAACTCACAAACGACAAATACGATACATGAGTACGTGCGCGTATGTACCGCGGTACATTCGTGATTACAATTACAGTGAAAAGCTGTGAAAAAAATTATGTAATAAATTAAATATTACGGAAAGAAAACACGGAAACAATCAAGGCCGGCTCACATACAAAAAAACAAAATTGACTTCAATAATGAATTTTAAGTAAAATCTAAACAAAAAAAGTAACAGAAAGAGAAAGTTTGTCTGTATTAAATCAATAAGATTCTTTCGGCTTTTTATAAACAAAATATATTAAAAATAATGTCATTCGCAACATTTTCGACTTGTTAATCAGAAAAAATGAAGAGGCCAATCGTTTATAAATATATCTACCAAGGTATTGATTTTGGTCCCAAAATGAGGATTGAGGATTGAGAATTTTGTATATGTACACGGCGTATAAAATACATTTTGCTATTGTGTGCCGTCAAATATTTTTATTGTATTAGTGTGTTTTCTCATGATAATAAGTATCAAAAATAAGCTAAGCGGGTGAAATCGGTTCAACTTTTTGTTGCTTCCGCTCGCCTTGAGTTATTTTTCCCTATCTTTTAACATGAGGAATTCATGTTTTTCTATCTATTGTTGTTGTAACCGAGACATTCATTTTACTTCGTTAACAAAAATCCAAAACAATATACGCAATCAAAAAAATTGCTCGTGATCTTCAATATAAAAACCAAAAAGCAGCATAAATAAATGGTTTTTAATCTATACATTCTTCGTCGGCCACATTCATAATACTTTTAACTTTTTTTTTTTTTTTTTTTTTTTTTTTTTTGAGTTATGTGAGAATAATCATTTGAAAAATAAAAAAACAATTCAGTGTTGTTATCTCATGCGTACGAAAGGAATGTTGTACATATTTTTATTTCCTGTAATTTTCTGTAAAATTTAAAACTAATAGAATGGTAAATTGAATAATGATTTAAAGATAAATCAAAATTAGCTAAAAATGGAAAATAAGTCAGAAAAATATTTATAAACTATAATTTTATTAATAATTTTAAATGATGAAAAGACACACGACGTATATCGGTCCTCTCCTGCGTTTGAATTAACACTAAGCCAAAATAACTAATTTACTTCTTATATTTTCCACATTATATTTTATATCCCTCTTTTTCGTATCATTTTATCTCTCTTATTTGCATCATGTTAAACAAAAAACAAAAAAAAACTGCCCATTAATTTTTTAGTTTTTTGTTTAACATCGAATAATGTGAAAAATATAAGTAAATTAGTGATTTTGGGATGGGCAAGTAGGTTGTACGTCGTATGTCTTTTCATCATTTAAAATTATTAATAAAATTATAGTTTATAAATATTTTTTTGACTTAATTTCCATTTTTAGCTAATTTTGATTTATCCTTAAATCGTTATTCAATTTACCATTCTATTATTTTTAAATTTTACAGAAAATTACAGGAAATAAAAATATGTACAACATTTCTTTCATACGCATGAGATAACACTGAATTGTTTCTTTTATTTTTCAAATGTTTATTCTCCGTTTTTCTTTATTCTTTGGACACCAATACAACTTACCAATACTATTGCCTTCCGGTAATTCGCAATTCAATCCTCAAATTGCGACCAAAATCATTACCCAGGAAAAAGTAGAAATATCAAAATCCCCCCCGTACTTTAGCCCGCGGTCAATACAACGTGTATCAACTCCATTAATAATAAGTTGTGAATTACAAAAAAAAATATAATTATAATTAAATTGCCAAATAATTTTATTTATAAACAAACCGCGCTCAATTTTCGAAAATGGTAGGAGTGATGAAGCAGCACCCAGACATAGCTAGGAATTTGATCAAATCAGGTATAGAAGAAGTTCAAGAATTTTGGCAAAACCTGAGAGATGAATTGAATATGTTAGGGATTTCTTTTGATAAAAGAAACCGCCGAGTGGAAAAAGGTTGGTTAAATGAATTTCTTCGGTTCGGTTAAATACTAATGTTCATGTTATAAACTTAGGTATGGAGTGATCATAAATCGTCGCTAAGAAAAAAATTGGCCCATAACAAACGTGAGCTTACCGGTACCGGTGGTGGTAAAAACACACAATTTATATTTACGTCTTTGGAGGAGGAGGTTATCCAGCTAATTTCTCTGAGGGATAGTGTCGATGGAGTGGCTAATACGCAGAAGTTTGGAGTTCCACGTAAGTGGACGTATAACGACACAAGCAGTGGAAACTCGAACACGTGTCGATACCAAACTTGGAACATTCGAGTACTTATTTAGAAATACCGTTGTCCGAATTATCCGAAGAGAGTCCCGAATTACCTCTCCCAAATGGAAATCCAAATCAAGCAGAAGCTCCACGGCCCAAAGGGCCAAAATCTATAAAACTGTTAGAAAAATAAATAAATATTCAACAAAAATTATGTTATAATATTGAGACATTTATTAAGAAGCAAAATGAGCGATCTGCAGAAATGATTTCTAATCAAAAAAAAAATATACAGAGCAATTGATAGAGAACAGCGGCTGGCAGAAGACAAAAGACACAACGAAAGAATGGAACGCGTTGCTCTTGTAACGAAATGTGAAGCCAAATGCTTCCGGATTGTAATAAAACCAAAAAAAAATTATTGTTTTGGCACAGGTGCAATCCATTTCGTTATAGAAATATGTTTTTATCTATATGAATAGTCTATCACGGTCATTTACTTGCTTGGCTTAAGCTCGTCGGCTGGGAGTGGGATTTGATAGTATTCATAATAGATCTTGCTAGACCGTTGTACGAAGAAACAAAAATACACAGGAAGGAAAACACAAACTGATTCAGTATGCCAAAACGTTAATCAAGCCTCGTCATTTTACAACAAATACTATTAAATTTATCTACTCATGTTTAATTTGATTTGGATTATCACAATTAGGGAATGTTTCATGTCTATTCTAGATTACAATAAATTTATATTTTTAGAATTTCAAAAAAAAATTAAATTTAATTAATTAAGATATTCAGAAATTAAAGTGAACATTTAAGAAATGTAATGCAAAACAAAAAAAAACAATTCATTTGAAATTAACAAAAAATTGAAAATTAATTAAAGAAAAATTCAAAAAAAAATTTTGAATAAAGAAATCAAAAGTGATAATACACAAAACAAAATTAATATCTACAACTGTAGTTCATTGATGAACGTTGAGTGATGAATTTTATGATACTTCACACGAAATTTTGTATGATCAAGGTAATTTTAAGTCATTAATTTGATCCATTAACTGGTGATAATACTTTCTATAATTGTGCTAATTCTGGTTTCTCATTAAATTAGTATCAACTTATAGAATTTTCAGCCTCAGATATGGATGAATACGTTAGCATTGGAACCATGAGTTGGATTTAAATAACGAATTGTAGAACGTTATATGGTGGACTCATGGAACGAAATGAAAATACATATTACCGTTAATAAAATAACACTTACGCATTTACTGCTATGATCAGGTGTATGTACATCAGTTAACGTGATGATTTATTCACTACCATGAATGAAATGTTACAATTTAAAACACTAGATTATAATTAATGTTTTAAATATTTTTATTGTTTTTATGTTGTTTTGTTGTTTTTATTTATTCATTTACACAATAATAATTGGCAATATATTTATATATTTAAATTACAACAGTCAATCAGTAACGGTTTTTTTTTCTCACATTTACGTTAGATATACAAAAAAAATTTATTGTCCAAAATTCGTGAACACCTCATACATAATTTTTAGTATGGTCACGTTTTTTTATTTCTTTTCCTTAAAGATATTTATACTATGCACAATTATTTTATTGAATTATTTTATAGGTAATTTTATTTTGGTTTTATTATTATTTTTAGCATCTTAACTTAACTTAACACAATAGAAATCGATACACAGTCCATATTAATATATTTTTTTTTCTCGGTTTTAAATGACTTGAAGTCAGTCAGCACAACCTTTCAGAAAAAAAAACAAAACTAGAATCACCTTTTTTTTTCAATTTTGTTCAGCTTTTATAGACTCAGCCATAAGCGGGGAAAAAAAAATTACATTTCGAAGATCATAAACCACTACCAAAAAAAATTCGATAAAGAGGAAACGAAGTAAGGTACACTGAATGTGGAAATTATTATCTATAAAAATACTTGGTTTTTGTCTACGTTAACACAATTTATTGTGTGAAAATATAATTTGAAATATGATTAGATTCTTAATAAAAACATTTATACAATTTTATGAAATATGATTTTTTAAAATAACGAATATAAACTATTTAGAATTTCCATGTATAATGGAAATATGATTTTAAAATAAAAAATATAAAATATTTGGAATTTGCGAAATATGATTTTAAAATAAAAAAAATAATGTCTATGCTAATGACCTATGTATATGTTGCTTGGGTGGTTGTTGTTGGACATCCGGGATGTCGTAACTCCTCCCCCAAGAATGAAGCGAAGGCCAACTGAGCTGAATTGGCTGTGGTAAGTTGGCTGGAGGATCTGGACCTGGTTCCATTATTGCTGTCTTTTTCGTCAGTCGTATCATCATGATGATTCCTACTGCAATTGACATTGTAACGCATAATGCTCCTATAATGGAAATATGGTTATTATTATTTCTTAAATTTATTATGTTAATGGCTTCTGTGTTTTTTGTTGTCCATAAATTTAACTTTTCCAATGTTAAATTTTTCGTTGTTATCGATGTATTAATTTCGTTGTATAATGATGAGATTATTTGTACAGAATCCCAGAATGTTGCATATTTACTGGAATATTGAATGTTGTTTATCTTTATGGTACAGTTTTCGAAGTATATTAACGCCATTCCCATCAGTACTTAGTTTTGTGCGTCCTTGTTACATGTGGTTTCCATCATGATTTCTGTGTGAGTAAGTACGAACAAATAATTTTGTTCGATTGGTTCAACGGTATCTTCAATTGTCTCCTCAATTATACTGCAATGTGCTGGTTTATTGTTGATCAAGTTTGCTATGCATCCCTCTGGTGTGTTTTTCAATAACTTTGTTTTGAAGCAATATCTTGTTTGCTCAATTTTCATGCATGGTTTGTCGACATATTGATAAAAATATTTATTGAGTAAAAGGAATTGGGATTTCAATTCTAGGATGTAAGTATTATTGATAGGTAATTGTTTCAATCTATAGAATTCGAATGATTCGGGATAAAAGGTAGGTATTTGAACAATGAAGATTATATTAGATTGGTTAAAATATGCGCTTAATTCTAAAAACTCGTATACATTCTCGTCGACTTTAACATTAATGTTTTGTTGTTTGAGCTTTTCATGGATATATTCTATTTCTTGTGGATGTAGGATGTGTTTTGAAATTATTTTTAATTTGGCTAAAGTTACGGATTCTAGAATGTCTTCCAAATGATTATTCAACATTTGAATGTCAAAGAATAATAGATCAAAGTATTGATTGACTTTTAACATATGTTCTACGTGGTTTAGTTTATCTACTATTTCGTTTTGAAATCTATTTATATGGTCTTCTAAAGTATTTTGTTGGTTGTTAATATGTTCAGAAATGTTATTAAAAATTGTATCATACGTTCATTAATTATTATTTGGTTGTTTACCTGATGTTCTAAATTATACTGGTTTGATTTAAGAATATCTATGTTTTTGTTGATCTCAACGTAATCGTCGTGGTCCATGTTTCCAGTTATCGTTTTAACTACAGATCCTAGTCCGTTAATCAGTCCACGTTTGAGTCTATATTTTGGTTTAATTAAATTCAAATTATTTAATAGTATGTTGTATTTTCGTGTTAGCATGACTATTTTTTGTTTGTATTGTATTCTGTTTTCCGTTCTATTGCATATACTTTCAATATTTCGTTGTATTAGTTGTATGTTCAATTCGTAGTTAGTTATATTTATTATATGTACCAATTTTGAATAAGTTTCGATGACTCTGGCATCGCCTAATTTTAATGGTAACAGTTCTCTGTTATTTGTTAAGTCATGTATCTCTATTTTCTGTCCTTGCGTTATTTTGAAGAGGATGAACCTGAAATTACGTTTATGTATTATTATTGAGGCTGAAAATACGACTTATCACACTTCCTCAATATTAATATTGGGAAAATTTTCACCTACTCACTGGAGTTAGGCTCGTTTGAGTTGTTGTTGTTACTTAATAAATTGTTTTGAAATTTTCTCTTTCCCTTAATTTTCTGTTTGTGAACCTTACGTCTATTTGTAATTAATGTAATTTTGTTATTCTTTACTACCTTATGTGTCATGAATCTAGGGGCTAACTTATTTCTTCTATTTTCTAATTCGTAAATCTGTTCGTCGGGTTTAAAGTCTGGGGGATCTACACGGTTTTCATTTAATTTGTTTATTATTTTCTGTTTCGTTTCCAAATTCCTATCATGAACAAGTTTGGTTAGGTTTTCGTAATTTTTAATGTGATTTTGAAGATAATCTTGTCCACTTAATACGTTGGTTGGGGTAGTTATTGGGTTAAGTTCGTTAATATGACCTGATATTAGTTCAAAGGGAGTCAACTTAGTCGTAGAGTGTATGGAATTATTATATGTTATGGCTTCATTCATTATTTCTCCTATCGATTTAGTTTTATTCTGGTTATAGATTATTCTAATGATTTCAGTTATTGTAGAGTGAAATCTCTGTAGAGAGAAATCTCTGTAGAATTCTGCCCCATTGTCTACAATTATTTTTTTGGGGATTCCATGGTGTGAAAAGAAATGTTTTAGTGATTTTATAATATTTATACTATTTCTACCGTCTAGTAAATAAGCACTGGAAAATTTACTAAATTTATCAATTATGGTTAAGAAGGTTTCGTTATGTACCGAGTAAATATCTATGTGTAAAATTTCCAGAGGTTTAGCTGGAGTTTCTGTTAGTTCGAATTTTAAAGGTTTTGTGTTCCTTTCATATTTAAATCTAGCACAAATATCGCAATTATTAATGATCTTTGTTATCAGAGTTTTCATTTTGGGAAAATAATATTGTCGTTTCAAATGTAACCATGTTTCGTTTATTCCTCGATGATTTGATCTATTATCATTGAGGAAGGACTTTAAAGTAAAAAAAGTAGTTATAAAAAAGTAGTTATTCTATGCTATTATGGTAATCTCGAATAATAGTTTCTTGTTTTTCTCTATTGCTTTCATCTTCTAATAATATCTTACATCTAACTAATTTAAAAATACCGTTAATAAAAAATTTATTATATACTAATTCAACTACCTTAAATGTTTCATCATCAGTAAAGATACGAGTACCTGTTACTTTTTTTGGTAAGGTATAATTTTTTATAATATCCGTTATAACGTCCTCGTTATCTAGATTATTCTGTTTTATTGTGTATCTTCTTTTATTTGTAAATAATATTTTTAATTTTATATCTGAGTTTAAATTATCATTTCTTTCTAAAACTAGTTGGTGTGTAAATTCATTTAGAGGTCTACTTGATATCGGAAGTCCTCTTGTTGAATTTTCTTCGGTTGAACTCATTGATTCATCGTTACTGTTCTCCTGCGTGGAATTATCGGTTTCATTTAAATGTATTTCTATTCGTGACAATGCATCTGCATTTGTATTTTGAACACCTTTTTTATAGACAATTTCGTAATCGGATTCTTCGAGTTTTAATCTCCAACGGATTAGCTTCGAATTTGGTTCTTTTAGTGACATTAACCATGTCAATGGTTTGTGATCCGTTATGATTTTGAATTTCCTTCCATAAAAATACGGTCGGAAGTATTTAGTAGCCCATACAATGGCTAGAAGTTCCTTTTCTATGGTGCTGTAGTTTGTTTCTGTTTGAGTTAGGGTTCTACTGGTGTAGCAAATTGGTTTATCGGATCCTATTGGTCCTTGAGATAATACGGCTCCTAGAGCAAAGTTACTAGCGTCTGTTGTCAAATTAAAAGGTTTAGAAAAGTCTGGATATTGTAGTATGGGATCGTTGCACAATAAATTCTTACATGTTTCAAAACATTCGATGTATTTAGAATCTAAAGTTATTTTGTTTGTTTTTCTCAAACATTCAGTCAGCGGTTTTGTAATTTTGGCGAAATCCTTAATAAATTTCCTGTAGTAACCCAACAACCCTAAAAAGGATTTAATTTGTTTTTCTGTACGGGGTAAAGGGAAATTTTTTACTGCTCTTATTTTATCAAGGTTAGGTTTAACTCCTTCACTTGTTACTAAATGTCCTAAAAATGAGATCTCCTTATGGAGGAATTCGGATTTATCAGTTTGGATTTTAAGATTAGCTTCTCTGAGCTTTGTAAATACTTTTACAAGACTTTCTCGATGTTCTTGGAGTGATGTTGAAAAGATGATTATATCATCCATATAACACAGGCAAATTTTGCCTTGTAGGTCTTGCAAAACATTGTCCATGACCCGCTGAAAGGTGGACGGGGCATTCTTTAAGCCAAACGGCATTCGAACAAATTCGTAATGACCGTTTTCTACATTCAATGCTGTTTTTGGTATATCCTCGGATTTGATTTCAATTTGATGAAATCCCGATGCCAAATCTAATGTAGTAAAATACATGCACTTTCCTAGTTTATCGAGGATTTCGTTTATATTTGGAAGAGGATATCGGTCGTCTACTTTTTCTCATTAAGTTTCCTATAGTCTATTACGAGTCTCCATTTTTGTTTTCCACTAGCGTCTGATTTTTTTGGAACAATCCAAATCGGTGATGACCATGGCGAGAAACTTGACCTTATAACACCTTGTTCTAGCATCTTCGAAATTTGTTTTTGAACTTCTTCTTTATGTACGTAAGGGTATCTGTACGATTTACTATAGATAGGAATATTATCGATTGTCTGAATGGAGTGTTTAATTTTATTGGTAAAAGATAAATTTTGTCCATATTTATAGAATATATCTTCGAAATCTTTACATAATTTAGCTATTGTCGTTTTTTCTTCGTTATTTAAGTGATTTATTCGAATTAAATCTAAAATATCTTTATCTGGTGTTTCAATGTTATTGTCATTATTGAAATTATTTACTGTGAAATTATGAATTTCAGCTCGGCTGTTATTTTTAAGAGGTTCGACTTTTATGGGTTGGTCAATAATGAAAGTTTGTGGAACGTTGGAAAAATTGATTACTTCAACGTATGCATACCAATTCTTACACTGGTATATACCTTCGGGGATTATTAACTGATCTTTAATTTTCACTGGTTTGATGTAAATGTCGCCACTCTGTACATCGACAGGTAAGTGTGCTATTAATTTGCTTTCAGATTCTATTTTATATGGTTTTGACGTAAAATTTGGCTTGAAAATTAATGGAATTCTTATCCCATCTTTGGTTTCTAAAGTTGAATTTTGAAAATCAAGTTTTATTTGTAATTGTTGCATGAGCTATAAACCGATTAGCCCATCGAAGTAATTATGAAAACTGAATAATAGGAATTGAAGTTTTTCTTTTGTTCTAAATTCATCTAGACCTTCTACAATTATCTGCTTATTTAAGGAATGAGTATTAAATACAGTTTTAATTTTGACGGGATCGATAGTTTTAATAAGTTCCGGATTTACAAGATTAGGTTTTATGAAAGATTTATTACTTCCTGTATCTATTAAAAATTTGAAAAGTTGATTATTTGGCCCTTTTATATGTATGTAAGGTAAAAGAGATGATTGATGTTTGTTAATGTCTAAATATCCGAGTTGGGTACCGAGGCAGGTAAAGGAAAATCTTGATCGTCTATTTCGTTTTCTACTGGGCAATATTGTTCACTCTGCAAATCGATTTGTGGATTATTTTCAACTGGATAGTTAATATAATATGAATTTTCAGAGTTATGTTCATTAAGATGATTACCATCATCTCGTGAATTATTTGGAGAATTATTTTCTAACGTAAATAATTCTTCTACGTGAAATCTTGGTTGTCCCGTTGGTCGAAGGAAATTATTATTATTACTATAATTATTATTATTATTTCTAATTGGGTTTTTAAATTTAGAATGACCACTCAATGTGTCCATAGGCTGGGGATAGTTATTTGGTGCTGGTTTTTGCACATATGGTCTTACTTGATTGAAATTGGGTCTAAAGGTATTAAAGTTCGGTTGGAAATTAGGTCTGAAGGTATTAAAATTCGGTTGAAAATTAGGTCTTTGAGGAGTAAATTGGTTGTATTGATTGTGATTAAATCTAGGTTGAAAAGAACTGGGTAAGTTTATTGGTGCATTGGATCTATAATTTGTGTTATTAGGTTGGGATATGATTAGGGGTTTAATATATAAAGGTTTCCTTATTGGGCTGTTAATTTTACTATAATTTGGGGTTTTCAGTTAGCTAATGTTCTGTTCCTTTAAACAGAAAGAAAAAGGTTCACTCAGTGATGTAGGTCGCATTGCTCTTACTGTAGACCCTAAAGGTTCTCTAATGCCAGAAACGAATATATTCCTGCACATCTCTTCATATAATGTTTGTTTAGATCTTAGTACGTTCTGATCTCTTTCGTTTACTTTGATGTTATTCATGATTGTTGAATAAATATCAATAATTTTTGAATAATAAAATTCAATTGAATCTTCTCCCTGGCTAAGTCTATGGAGATCTTTCACTAAACTAGTTTCATTTCTTTTATCACTATAATGATCCACTAAATTAGTTTTTATGTTTTCCCATTGTAATGGAGTGCGATACATATTTAGCACTTCATTGGCCTCTCCTATTACTTTGTTTCTAACTGCCCTAAGAATAATCTTTCCGTTTGGCGTACCATCTAAATTTTTTACTAATGCCAAAATTTCTTCAACATTTTCTATAAAATCAAATAATGTTCGATTATTACCGTCGAAATGCGGTAAGTCTTTGATGGCATCCGGTATTCTAAGTTGATCTAATTGTTCTTTTACATTCATTTTTGTATAATTATTTGGGTAATTTAATTTAATATCTACTAAATCTCTAAAACTATATGCTTCTGTCGAATGAGAATTATTGCACTTATTTAAAATTCTAAATTTAAAGGACATGAACAGGGATGAATATACTCAATAAATATATTTTGTAAAAATATTGTCGCTTACCAGAACAAGTACAGCTGCATGATCCTTGGCTTATCTGTCCGATATTCTCTCGGATGTCTTCACCACCTTGATGTCGATGCACAATGATACGATGCACAATATTTAGCACTTTTTATATTTATTAATGTGTTCAATGTTGTTCAATGTTTTTCATTCGACTGTTCGTTGTATTTATTCACTCACAATTGTTTTATAAATTTCGCATTTATTTTCTTATTAATCACTTAATTTTTTTTCTTAACATTCTTAATCACTTAATTTGATAATAAAAAAAAATTTGACTGAGAGAACTTATTATTATTAACACACAAAAAAAAATTTTATTATTTTTTCTTGATTTGACTTTTTACTTTTTATTTATTAGATTTTACTTTCTATTTATTAAATTTTACGTTTTATTTATTAAATTTTACTTTTAGAGATCCTATTGAAATAGGAAATCCTATCAACTGCGCCAATTATATTTTTACACTTAAACCTTTTTTTATTTTATTGCATTTATTTATTATTATTATTATTATTTTTTATAATTTTATTAAGTAAACCTTTTTTAGTTTAATTTATAATTTAATTGTTTTCTTAATCTAGTTAATTTTAACTTAAATACTGATGTACTATTATTTTTGTCGATATGCCCTCGACAAAATGCAAATACAATCTGAATCTAATGTGGAAATTATTATCTATCAAAATACTTTGTTTTTGTCTACGTTAACACAATTTATTGTGTGAAAATATAATTTGAAATATGATTAGATTCTTAATAAAAACATTTAAACAATTTTATGAAATATGATTTTTTAAAATAACGAATATAAACTATTTAGAATTTCCATGTATAATGGAAATATGATTTTAAAATAAAAAAAATAATGCCTATGCTAATGACCTATGTATATGTTGCTTGGGTTGTTGTTGTTGGACATCCGGGATGTCGTAACTCTCGCTGTCAGGCACTTTGGCAAATATATATTTAAATTATTTTGAGAACACTTATATGTATATTCGAAGATAAAAACAAATACAAAAACAATATTATTTATTGGCTTTGGCATCGATATGCAGATGACATTTTAATTTTGTTCAGAGGCACAAACAGACAGCTAGAAAATTTGCATAAATACATCAACAATAAACAAATTGATTGATTGATTGATTGCGATGTACGATCAAGCATTAAGCAAGTCTCCCGTATTATAAATGCGAATACCACACACCACTATATTATACCCATGTTACACACAACACGACACCATTCTTCATGAATGCCAAACCCCGTAAAGAAAGGCGCCACATCGATAACCACATAAGTCTAATATAATTGTGAAATCCGCCCCTGGCCAGGCCGCCGTCGTACACCTTTTTACATATTAACAAGATCGAGGGATGGGAAAGGAATGTTCGCACAAAGACTCAACCAGACACCTAAGTAGTTGATAGTTGTAAATTTGTTAGTAATAATTTTTTAGTAATTTATTTAACACAAGACAATAACAATTTTAAAGTTCATCTCTACTGCTCCAACCTGTAAAGAAGACCAATGGACAACACAAATTTTCTGGTATCGCAAACTCTTTTTTTCTGAAAAGCTGTAAACAACTATTATTATTCCCCTCCACCATTTTTTCCATCGGCGGTTGGGAGAGGGGGGCGAGATTTCGTTCCATCATCATGTTCCCATGCGGTCACCCAAATTTGTACTAACTGTAGGTAGTGTTGCTTGACGTTGTTGTTGAAATCGTTGCGTCTCTGCTGTCCCTGCTACTCGCCCCCCATCAACAATATCAACAATAAACAAATAAACATAAATTTTACACTTGAAATAGAAACTGAAAAATCCATTAAATTCCTTGATTTAACTATTAAAAACTTGAACCAAGAACACAACTTTAAAATATATCGGAAAGCTACACAAACTGATCACACCATTCATAATAGTTCTAATCACCATCTACAACATAAATACGCCGATAACCAAGATTAAGATGATGAACTTCACATAATTACATACCAAACAGAACGGATTCAATGAAAATAAGATCCACAAACTCAACAAAAAAATCGTAAATAAAATCAAATCACATCATTTAATAACAATGAACAGCACAGAAGACGAAATCACAGCATATATAATGCATGAATATCATAAAAACACCAGCAACGCAATAAGAAAGGTATTTAAAAAATGTAAATACACCATAGCACACAAAACCAGTCATAAATTGCAAAATAAATTAAAAGGCAAACAAAATATAGTTGACAGCGGTGTTTACAAATTGATTTGTAATAATTGCCCCAAATTTTACATCGGGCAATCTGGGAGAACGTTTGCAATAAGATTTAAAAAACACACACAGGAATTAACACACGTACATACTTAATAAAACAAATTTCAAATCGAATTACGCTCAACATCTACACAATGAGAACCATATATTCACTGATATCAACACTAACTTGCATATAATGCATCGTTTGGGTAAAGGTGACATGCTGGACAGACTGGAAGAACTTCAAATATAGACATAGGCATTAATAATTTACTATTGAATGACAAAACTAACACTAAAGCAAACAAGATATATGGTATGATTTGATTTTATACAATACATAAGTAAGCTGTAAAGGATCGCGTAAATGAAAAACGCGTGAATTTTAGACATTAAGTCAATAGTAGTCAATTAGGAACTCATGAAGGACGAATAGTAGTCAATTAGGAACTCATGAAGGACGAATATGCGAAATCGGTATTCCATAAATAAATTTTTATTATCAGAATAATGAACGTCTGCTGATTTTTTAAATAATTTTCTATTTCGGGTATTAACATTTTTTTAATGTTTAATGTTTTTAAATATATTGATAATTAAATTTTAGTTTGAAATTATAAAAAATTATGATTGATTAATTTTGAGTGTAAGTACACGATCAAGGTTAAGAGCAAGGGTTCTCGGTAAAACGCCGGGTCCACCGTGCACCTTTTATACATATAACAAGACCGAAGGAAAGGAAAGAAAGATATGTGAGTAACAAAGCATCGACCCAGTTCCAAACACCTAAGTAGTCGATAGTTAGTAAATTATTAATATAATTTTTATGATAATTTAGTTAGCACAAGTCAACACAACTTAACTACGTGTTTAGACTGCTTGCCTCTCTGGAAGCCCTAGCCGGTTACTCAGGATCTCTAAATCTTAATCAGGATTTTCCATCAGGAGGGGAGGGCGAGATTTCGTTCAATCATCATTATTCCCATGCGGTCACCCAAATTTGTACTAACCATAGCAAATGTTGCTTGACGTTATTGCGTTAAGTCGTTGCGTCTCCCGCTTCTCGTGTACTCGCCCCCCAGTTCGGAAATTATAAAAAATAATTTATAAAAATAAAATTTGTGCTTACATACACCGCGAAAGCTGTGAGAAAAAATTATGTAATAAAATAAATAGGAATGAAAACACGGAAACAGTCAAGGTCGGCTCACATACAAAAAAAAAAACATTTGAATCCAATAATGAATTTTAAGTAAATTCTAAACAAAAAAAAATAACGTTTAAATTGTAAGCAAACTAAGTGAAAATATGGAATTTACGTAAAAAAAACTGAATCTTACAATAATTTAAGTTAAATTTCACTAAATGGAAGCAATACGAACAAAACAATATAAAAGATACTATATACGCCAACAAAAGAAAGTATTGAATTAAATATTATTTTCACTTTCATGTAACGGAAAAAATGGTTTGTTTTCGTTTCCTGGTAATAAAGGAAACCCACAGTACCTGAGTTTTATATCAGAACCACATCCGATCGTACAAAAATCAAACGGTCTTAGTATTATACATAGTAATTTCTTTATGCACATACATAATTGCTTATTTTCTCATTTCCTAACAATTGTAATAATTTAACAATAAAGTCATTTCAGAAATAAAGTGGACTATAGAAGAATTCAAAAAGTTATTTTATTTAGCATTTTGTCAAAAATCTTAAAGATATTTTTTTTATCTTATTGCAGAAGGTCGAGAAACAAAAAAACGGATGACACTTGCCAGACTCTTGAAAGGTTTAAAGACTGTAAATAGAAGGGACCGTACTAATCAAACTGTAAACGGCAATTGCACGTCAACACATTTTAGGGTAAGCTACTTTTTAATAATAATTTTTGATTAATTTAAATTCAAATTAAAGTTAAGGGTTTGTTGATGTTTATTGAATCACGTATGGGAGCGTATTTGTATCTTACAGCAGTGCGTAACTGAATCATCTAAAAGTAATCTGTTTGGCATTCAGTAATTCCAAATTTATTCTTATTATACAGAGAGACGATTTTGCAACCGTTTAATTTTTGTACGATCGATTTAATGATAATGGTTAATAAGGTCACCAACGATTAGTCAATCCTCAATGTTTTGTGTTTATTGACTATGTGTATCTTAAATACTAAATTAATAAAGGTGATACCATAACATTAATAGTTACTCAATATAAGTTTCTGTGGATTCATAAACTCAATTTATCTATTAAAGTTTTTTGGCCAATTGATCACAGTGTAGGCATAAACTTCTTCATTTTGATTTATATTATCATTGATCAAAGCCGTTAATACCAAATACATAAAATAAATAACATATAGAATTGTTATCGTTAATTCCGTATTACATCAACATCAACCTTCATAATGAACCATAAGTGCTATAATTTTACTGACAATAATTTAGTAAACTGCTAGTTGTCGGAAAACAATTTCATTTCGGTTGTTCATCTTTATCAACTGCGAATGCAAAATTATGCCTCAACATATTATGCCATAACAATCAGCAACAAATAACCCAAGCATTGATGTCTCAATTGAGTGAGGCTAGCAAATTGCTGACTAATATATTTAATAATTTTCAAACAGTGACAAACAACCTTGTATCCCAAGGTTCAATGGGCGCAATGTTTAATAACAATAACATCATGCCTGGGCAATGAATCAACAACAACGTCGACATTATCAACAGTGTTAATCAATTGATCTTTCAAAATGTCATAACCGGGACTGAGTTCAACACCGAATTAGAAATGGTGCAACCAAAAAATCACTTGCACGTCCCAAATTTTAAACCAACCACTACTAGCAAGGATTATTATTATTATTATTATTAATTAAGGGACATGTGAGTGTTCAGACACCTTGCACTGCTACCTAAAATATTTTTTGTTCTTGGACCCTGCTTAATTATCCGTCCAGTCCATATTCAAGCTCTTAATGAGCCGAAGAATACTGCCTGCCGGTACGTGATACATACTATCTGGGCTTACTGCTCTCCCTCCAAGATGTTCACTGCAGCATGTAGTTCTGCTAGAAATACGGTAGCATTGATACCCAAGGACATCGATAGGCTGTCCTGCTCTCGTATATTCCTACCCCTGTCCCGTCTTCCGTTTTTTATTTTACTCTTAAGAGTTGCTGGGAATAGAAAGTAGCCTGTATGTCACCCAGCTTTACCACAGGAAGGCTAAATAAAACTGGAGGGTGCCTGGTATCCAGAGTCCGCATACTTTTTATTTATCCGTCCAGTTAATATTCAGTCTCTTAATGGACTTGATAATACTGCCAGCCGGTACGTGATACATACTATCTGGGCTTATTGCTCTCCCTCCTAGATGTTTACTACAGCACGTAGTTCTACTAGAAGGACGGTAGCATTGGAACCCATGGACTTCGAGAAGGCTGTCCCACTACCCTTTATTCCTACATCTGCCCCGTCTTCCGTTTGATTTTACTCTTACAAGTTGCTGCGAATGGAAAGTCGCCTTTAGGTCACCCAGCTTTACTACAGGAACTCTAAATAAAACTGGAGGGTGCCTGGTATCCAGAATCCGTATACTTGACCGGACTGATTAACTTATCATCCATTCATCTGTAACCTATGCTATAGTGTTACAATATTTTTTTTCTATTACGACTGTGACCTATTCCAATAATTTGGATCGCGACTGTAAAATTACATATTAAATATCATGTAATATGCAAAGCTGGTTTTTTTTAAGCTCTCTTATCGGTACTCAATACCATAAAATGATTGAGATAATTAGATTTTGGGTATGATGAAAAATTAAAAATTAAAAAAGAGGAGGACTTGTGTTTTTGCGATCGATGGTGAAACACTTAAATTTTATCGATCTAAAAAAAAGTTAAATAAATTAATTTTGTTTGAATTAAATATCTTATATTTCTAAAAGTTCTAAGTGAACTTGAAAAAGTTTAAATTTATTTTTGTTGGTTCTGCAAATATATCGAACATTTTTGGATAGTATTGTGATAAACAATTTGAACCTTTTGTTTTTTTTTCATAATATATTGTATGATTTGATACAGTTTTGGTGATACCGATATAATTATTTTCACAAACAGTTCGTGACTTAATTTGAATTTATAAATAGTGCAGTTTTCAAAATAGTTCTTAATTTTAAGTATTAATGGTATTTTGAACTTAAATAGTGTTAAGAATATTAAACGTGATGAATTTCCTTATAAATAGTGCATAAAAAAAAACAAAACAAAAAACGTTATAATAATCGTAGTATCGTACAATGGTCGAATTGCTCGCTACATGTGCAAGGTCGGCATAATACCGTATAAGAACCATAATTATTAAATTTATAATAAAAGTAATATTTTAAAAAACTAAAAGTGAATTTGTCGCCCTTAAGGTAGGCGATTTCGGAAATAATAACCGAAGTGTAAAGTGTAATAGTTAATTTCGTTCATAAATATTACCGGATGAACAGGGTAACTTAAAAACATTCTGAAAATACCTACTCCTAGTTTTAATACTACTTATAGATACCTAATAATTAAACTAATTAGCCTGAAATAATAATACTTGCATTTAAATTAAATATAATACAAACGAAATTTAATATCTATAACTAAAAACTGAACTACGTTCAGTAGTTCTACATACGGCGTAACGTAATTCAAACGGCGTTCATTATTACCTTCGCTTCGCTACGTATACAGTACTGTATCAACGATATTGCCTTCAAAGGATATAACATAAAGGCCATCGACCTAATATCGCGGTAAATAATTAATTATATGTTTGTAAATTAGATATTTAATTTATTATATACATTTTTTTTTACTATTATATTTGTATTTGAAGTTTAATACTTATATCTTAATATCTATAATATTATACAAAACCATTATTAAGTAGTATAGTAGTATGTACTTAGTTAATTATTTTTGGGGGAATTTAAACTAGTTTTAATTGATTAGTTATTAATTTGTTTTTGGTTATAATTATTATTATTTTTTTTTCTCTCAAGATTTATAAATTCAAATCAAGAATTTTCTCTTTAAAGAATAATAAAATATTTCTTTGGTATTTACACATAACGGTTCAAATGTTTATAATTTATTGCCATTTTTCTAAATTTTTGAGAATTAATAACATGAATTAATTTTTACTTTCTTCGGGTGGACTATGAAATGGTAAGTATGTGTGAGGGGTTGCAGTGTACCTAAATCTATTAAATTCATAGTGACTTTGTCATCATACCAGCAATGGTCTATCATGGAAACAAATAATACCACGACCAATAATGAACCTCTACGATTTGAGCTACGGGAAAAGATGACATCACCTTCCATGACCCATTGATATCTTTATGTTAACTGGTTTACCAAAAATGTTGTACCACGTTACAAAAATATTGTACCACGTTACATATCCATCGGCATATGCTGTTCCGCCTTAGATTAGGGTTGTTTGTCAAGAGTTTCTCATTTAGCGTCGTACTTTAGCCTGTGTCAAATGGCCAAAAATGTGCCAAATGGCCTAAGTTACCAGTGGTTGCCACGAGGAGGAAGCACGTACACTTGCGAATTGTGATCAGGTTACCCCTTACACAATTGTACCCATCACGCAGCTGTCTAATACATGACCAGAACAGCTCGCGTGATGCACACCCTACTGGAAGGTTACGGAGCTGGTACATTAATCTACTCAATTTTGGTCCCCCTCAAATAGACGCCAAACCACCTAATAGCGAGGATATTAAAAGTGGTCATAAGCTGAGTATTTCAGTGGCTGAAATAGAATGTCACAAGCTTGTTTCAAAAAACTGCTGATAGATGTTTGCTAAATTTTATCTCGTTTAAAGTTGGATTGGAGTCTACAATACAAGGCTTATGATGGTAGTACTTGGCCACTACAATGTGCCACAGCATCATGACAGTAATAAATAACCTTATTAATAGTGATTATTCGTCTCACTCATCAAGATCATCGTAATTGTGAAAGTTATGTACTTTCTAGTTTTTATGATTTTCTAAACTGATCATCGTAGTTGTGAAAGTTATGTACTTTCTAGTTTTTTTGGATTTTAGGTTTTTACACTTCAGTCTCTATCGGAATACAACAATACCCCTGATGTAAACTTGAAAGATGGTGTTGGTTCGTGCGTGAACTTTGGATTTCTTAATGATCGCAGTGTATTTTGCCATATAAGTAGATCAAATTCGATTTTTTATTAGTTTTAACCCTCAATCCATGAACCAGGGTCATTGTCGTCCTAACCAAAACTGCTTTTTGTAATTTCGAGGGCACATTCGTTGCTCGATATGCAATTTAAAAAAATTTACCGGACAAAAAATGTTGAAATTGTTTCTTGAATAAGGATGCCTAGAGGTAATCCATGAATTATTTAAGATTTTTTTATTGATAATTGTTGATTTTATTGCGCAAAGACGAAAACGACCCTGGTTCATGGAATTAAGGTCCCTAAAATACCTTCATGGATTGAGGGTTAATAACATTGATGTTTTTTGCCTGGTAGAAACCTTGCTAACTTGTAAGATCAGTGATCAATCTGTTGCTATAATGTTGTCCGGTATGACAGAACACACAAAAGTGGTGATGGAGTCTGTGTATACTACATAAAATGTTACAAATTCAAGAGAATTCATTCAGGTACATATGGTAAAACTGAAGTCATAAGGCTGAAATGAAACTTCCTTCCATTACAATTCTAATAGTAGTATGTTACAATCGCCCACCTGCTATAATAACTGACATGGATTATTTCCAGAAAATTTTATCTTCGTTTGTATTGCGAAATAGTCATTTCGTAATTGGTGCTAACTTCAATTTTAATATCCTTGACAGGTCGCATATATTCCACGATCTTTTAAAAGCAAAAACCTTTTTCTCAGTTCCTGTTTCACCAACTCGTGCCCCATCATGGCTATATCATTTTTTTGTTTCTAATCCGGAGCAGGCTAGAATTTTGGGGTTCAAACAATACACTGTGCCACACACGACTTATTTACGACTATAGTAACATAGATAATGCAGCAATCTCTTTTTGACTTTTGGGTGCTAATTGGGGTCAAATGGATTCGACTGATAACTTTAATTCTATGTTTCACTTATTTTATGAGTGCTTATTCATGACAACTGTGTGCTGGTGAAACGAACACTGGATGGCCAATCAGCAGCTCCTTGGTTTAATTTTAAAATTGCTAAAAGAATGTTACTTCGGGATCAGGCCTTTACGAAATTTCAGAAAACTTGTGATATCAAGTACCGCAAAATATACCACAACGAAAGAAATTGTGTTACTGATTTGATTAGAGCCACAAAACAAAATTATTACTTTCGTAATCATAAGCTAATAGCTAACTATGGCAAGAATTTGGGGAAATATTAATACGATTGGCATAGGGAAAAGTATGTCTGATGTTTTAATTAACTTTGATCCTGCTGTAGTAAATTCTTATTTTTGCAACATACCTAACAAGTCGGTTGTCTTTCCTCTTCCGGATTTTAATTGCACAAGTAGTTTCACTTCTAATTTGTTTTCATTTAGCAGTGTAATGAAATTAGAAATTTTTAAAATTATTTACAGTATAAAATCTAACGCAGCTGATCATGATGCAATTAAACTAAAATTTTAAAAAAGATATTACCTTTTATTATATCACCATTAACGTACTTAATAAATAATTGTATCATGCGGCCAGAATTTCCTGACATATAGAAAACCAATTTAGTGATTCCGGTTAGAAAGAAACAATATAATGACTCGCTGGATAATCTTAGGCCAATCAATATGGTATCGGTATTATCTAAAGTTTTCGAGATTCTTATGAGTGATTAAATCAATGACCATATAGAAAAAAATAAATATTTAACATTGCATATCGGATTGCTCGATTTTTTTTAAAGCTTCTGACTGTTTAACCTGGTGTCTACACTATGCAATTCCACTGATATTTTCTATTATGATATACATTTTATCAATGTATATGTGTGTATATTATACGCATTTTGACACTATTAGCAAATTATCAGGAGGCTATTTCACGAAATTATATTAGTAAAATATTAGGAAATGTCATAAAAAAGTTGTTTTGTTTTGCCATTTGAAATTGCTCTCAATCTGGCAAAATGTCTTTTAATACGGAAAGTACAATGCGATTAATCGATTTGTACCGACAATATGAAATATTATGGAAGATAACCCATAAAAATTACAGACGGGTCGACATAAAAAATTCTTATAAAATATAGCAGACAAAATGGCCGTAAATGTCGAAGACGTTAGAAGCAAAATAAGAAATCTTCGAAATCAATATGTACAAAATAAAAAATTAAAGCAGAGTAAAAAAAAATCTGGAAGCGCGGTTGTTGACGATAGAAAAAAATCTTGGTATTTGTACAAGGAAATGAAGTTTTTGGACAAGGTGGTAGTTCTCCATATTGTACAATTTTCTGAAAAAATTACTTTGACAAATTATTTTTAACCTAACCACAACTGGCAAATGTTAAAAGACAACTAATTTTTTCATAGCATTGAAACAATTTTGTTTGACATTTGAAGATATTATTATGATAGTGAAATGCCCAGCTATGATATTTTTTTGATAGATATTTGTCAATACATTGAAAAAAAAAACATTTACAAACATAAAATTGCTGATAGAAAATATCAGTGGATTTGCATGGTGTAGACACTATGTAGGTCATAACTCATAAGTTAATATTGCTAAAGTTGATGTTTTATTTTAAATTTGATAAAACTCCGCTTAGCTTATGTATAGTTATTTATCTGACAGACATCAAAAAGTCATAATAAAATATCAGTTGTCGGATCCGCAACGTATTCCTTCTGGTGTTTCCCAGGCAACTAGCCTTTGGCCGTTATTATTCTCCCTATTTATCAATGTTCTACTTTAGGTTTTTAAATACTCGAAATATCATTTATATGCAGATGATGACACTTCGGGGGCGTTAAGGATAATATCTCTGAAACCATTAATAAAATTAATAATGAATTATCCAACATATTAGACTGGTCTTTATCTAATGGAGTCTCATTGAATATTTCAAAGACGCAGGCAATCTTCATTTCAAAGCGTGATTTTTTAGTCATCCCAGATATTTACATTGATAATAAGATAATTCCATTTCAAAATCGCGTTAATAATTTAGGCACTTGTACTAACAATAGATTCACGTGGGATTCCCAGATTATCAATGTATGTTTTGTAGTAAAATCAACTCTACATTATATGGGTTGAAACTCCATAAGAACATTTGTCCTTCAACCGTTAGAATTTTGCAAGTTAAACGTTGGTAATCCCCCATGTGTTGTATTGTGAATTTTTTTATATGACCTGTAATTGTACCTCGATGGAAATTTTACAAGTTACTTTGAACAACATAGCCAGATACGTCAACGGATTGAGAAAATATGATCATATCTCTGCCAAGTTTAGAGGAATATTTGGTTGCACAATGACTCATTTTTTCTATTATAGATCATTATTACTCCTCTACAAAATTATCAATAATCAAGTTCCTGTTTATTTATATAATAAAATAAAAATTGGTTCAGCTCGAAATAGCAATGCTGCTTAAACTTCGCAACCTGACTTTATTTGTTACACTTAAATACACTAGAATGCTTTGGCTGAAACACTTAATTTTTGACCCACTTACAGTACAAACTGTGTTATCACAAATTTGAAAGACATTTTTTGTTACTTCAGTGTTCGACACATCCCAATTTCCTAAAATACATGGCCTTAGAAATGTTGAGAAGCACGTCATAGCTTCAGTACAAACACCACATGTACAACACATGTTACGAGTGTTTTTATATTACTGTTTCCTCTGTATGTTGACATACCTAGCAGAGATCGGGAACAAGCAAAAAATGTCGATCAACGCCAAACAAAAATCCCTTATTGCGTACGAACAAATACAAAACGGAAAAAACAAATAAAAACGAAAAATATATTTTTGGTTTTTTTTGCTTGCAATTTTTCGTTTCATTCAAACGAGTTCAAGCAAGTAAACTAGAAAATAAAAAAAATCGTTTTCGTTTGATTTTGGGTACAAGCAACAAGCGCACAACGAAAATAACAAATATTTGAAATTTTATATTTTGATTTTCAGTTTGTGTTGAAGAAGCATGATGAAGTTAAAAGGTGCAAAATAAAGAGTTTTTATAAACAGCACATTTAGTAAAAATTTGTATTATTATTTCTCATTGCATTAAAAATTCAATTTCCCCCCATTTATTGGAAACAATTCGAATTTACGAGACAAATTTTGTTAATTGTTGCTATTTGTTGGGGCAATGGCTTAATGATGTGCCTTTGCGTTTATTCCAAGTTAAACTTATTAAAAACACTGGTATAATTTGCAAATAAAAATAAAACAAATATATCTTAAATTTGAAAAATATATTAATTGAAAGATTTTAATAATTTGTTCTTTTATTTGCGTTTGATACGGCAGTTCGTTTTATAATAATCAAGACTAATTACGTACAATAAAAACGTTACATAAATCTATTATTGAGACATCTGTGTGTTGAAAACAGATTTTTGGTAATTGGAAATAAAACACGTCTCTTACTTATTATGAGTAAAACGGAAGTAACATATATTTGACAGAATGTTGCCTACAAACCAGCTTATCAGCTGTCCCAATTAACAACATAAATTCACCCTATATATCGACACTCCCACTTGAATTTATACTAATTCCCATTTCTTCTCGATGTTGTTGATGTTTCAATTTTGGAAATCCTTTTGTTAACGCATCAGCAATCATTTGATCTGTTCCAATTTGATTTATTGTAATAACAGATGCTGCTACTTTCTCCTTTATAAAGTGGTGCCTGACATCTATGTGTTTTGTACGAGGATGGTAGGAATCTGCCTTCGAGAGATTTATCGCACTTTGACTGCCGCAGAAAATCGGAATCGCAGTCGGTCTGCTGAGTTCCACGTCTAATTTTCGTTTGCCATAATTGCTTCATATTCATCTTTCATAGCTTGTCGCCACGAATTACTATCACTGCAACTCAATGCTTCTTCAACACTAAGCGGATCATTCGTCGATAACTCAATTGATGAATAAAAAAAATCTTCTTTTCTGTTTGACTTTGGTGCCCTTTCTGAACGCCTACTTTCACAGTTCTGAATTACTGCAATGTCTGGACAATAATCGCTATCAGAATCATTTACTTGTGCGTCAACAATCGTTTCATCAATAGAACATTCATCTTCATCGCTTGGGCTGTCATTATCTCCCACTTCATTCGGCAATGGTAAAGAAATACGTTCCGAATGAATTTCTGATGAATCAGATACAACCGGAGTGGTATCCCTAACCAACGATTGTTCATTATTTAACATTTGGAAAAATTGGACGTCTCCATTGTTGTTTAAATATTTACATGACTCGTCAAAAATACAGTCACGGGCTGAGAAAACCTCATCATTCACTGGATTGTACCCACTATAGCCCTTTTGAGTTTCACAATAGCCAACCATCATGCATTGTTGTGCTGTTGGATCGAACTTTTTCCGCTTTTGTTTTGGCACATGTACCACACATAGCCTTTGATCCAAAAACCCTCAAGTTCAACAAATTCGGTTGTCTCCCTGTTCACACCATCTCTGGTATCCGTCCTGATAACGCCTTTGTTGGTGAACGGTTGATTAAATATACAGCAGTATTCACTGCTTCGGCCCAAAACCATTTCGGTAAACCAGAATCTAACAGAAGACACCTCGTTTTTTCGACAATCGTCCGATTCATGCGTTCACACAATCCGTTCTGCTGTCGATTATAAGGAATTGTCGTCTGGTGTTGTATCCCTGAACTCTGAAGAAAACTCTGGAGTTCTTTGTTACAAAATTCTTAACCGTTGTCTGTCCGCAGAACCTTTAGTTTATCTCCACATTGATTTTCGACAAATGCTTTCAACCTTTTGAAAACACACACTACTTCATCTTTGGATTTTTAGAAGTAAACGAACGTCTTGTGCGTGTAATCATCAACCAAGGAGAAAAAAAATCGCGATCCACTAATTGATTTTTCTTCCATGGGTCCGCACAAATCTGCATGAACCAATTCCAATTTATGGCTCGATGATGACGTTAATTTGCTGTACTGTGATTTTGACTGCTTTCCTTTACAACAAACAACACAAACGTCATTTTTGTCACTTGGTTCGACAAAGCCTATGCCCGCCGATTTTTGTAATTCTTTCATATATTGGACGTTCATGTGTCCAAGACGACGATGCCACAATTCAAAATTGTCCTTGACCACTGATCCGAATGAACAACACACACTCTTGTTCAAATCAAGTTTGTACATATCCTTTTCAAGGGTTGCTGTTGCAATTAGCTGATTGCATTTTCCAAAAATTCTACACTGGCGGTCATCGAAAACTATAACTTTACCATTTTTTGGCATCTGACCAACAGAAAGTAAGTTTGTCGATAATTCGGGCACATACATTACGTCAGCTGTGACAGTTGCCTTTTTATTGTCAATTTTAATGTCCAGATTACACGTTCCCTTACAGTTGACTGGCACCTTTTCATTGTTAGCCATGATAACTTCTTTAGGTGTCGACAATTTGGAACAATTTGTAATAATTTGTATATTATTTGGCATATGCGATGATGCGTCGGAAAAATATACCATTCATCATGAATTTTTGTTTCATTTACCGTAAAAATTGATAATAAAGCCTGTTTATTTTCCGTCTCCTTTTTCTTGAGCGGAAACTTGCATTTATTTGCGAAATGACCAATTTGGTTACAGTTGTAGCATCTTGGTTTAAATCGCTTTCTATTTTCTTTCGAAATAAACGCTGTATTTATCAAACTCTTAGTATCACCGTACTCACTAATGAGTAATTTTGATTTTACGTACTCCCCTGTAACTTTCGTTTCAGAACTTTCCATGGCCATAATCATTGGTTGAAATTTTTCTGGTAAACCCGCAAGTAAAAACGTCCCAATCCTTTCCTCATCGACTATAAAACCAATGTCGTTTAAGTTTTGAGACGCGCATATGATTGTTGTTACATACTGCTCCATTGATCCGATTGGCCTTCTTCATTTCATCTTTTGTTTCGTCTTTATTTTCGATAACACCACAGGTCTTCATGCTCAAGATATGCTTTCATGGCAAATTCCCATTCATTATAATTTTCTCGTACCATTAATTTTTCTACTGGAACGCTGTTCGATGCCATGATTTATTTAATTATCGAATTTACTGATACACTTTATACGCTAATTACTTCATTACTCAATTAATAACTATGTTTTTACCCAATTCCACAATAAAACAGCCAAAAATCTGGGCCCATAACCTGTTGAAAACGGATTTTTGATAATTGGAAATAAAACACGTGTCTTACTTATTATGAGTAAAACGGTAGTAACATACATATATTTCATTTGACAGAATGTTGCCTACAAACCAGCTTATCAGCTATCCCAATTAACAACATAAATTCACCCTTTATACCAACACTGTGTTGCTATAATAATATTTTTTGGTATTATTGAAAGTTAGCGACATCTAAATTACAACATATTTTGACTTCAAGTCAAATGCAACTTAACTAAGTACATGTAATAACAATGTTTGTTGTAGTAATTCTGTCATAATTTTGACATAAATCAAATTGAAATTTAAGTTTAAAATACAATATTTTGGTAAGTAAATTCAGAATTTAAAATTGACTAATAATAATAACTAAAGTAAATACATAATTTTGTTTTTGATGTGGTGAACAAAGAATAACTAATTGCAAGATAAGTTTAAATTTACAAATACTTTAATATTTTCCTAATTTAACTTTTGCATTTTTCATTTTAGGCTATTTTAATCCAGAAGCCAACATATTGCCGGCCTTGAATTATTAATTCAAAAATATAATTTGCTTGGGTTGCTTCAATGCAGTGTTCAGCGATATTTTGGATGAATTTGTGGATGTTCTGATGTCTTCGATAGTTCCAGCTCCAGGTGTAAACAAACGGTGACAATTAAGTGGATGATTTTAAATAAAGTCAGTTTTTGGTTTCACCAGAATCCTCCTGTGCCACCGGAAGAAGGCACAATTTCTGAATTGGACGCTTAAATTCACTATTCTTTGTTTTTATTGTGACTACTCGGACGATTACATCAGAACCATGATGTGTATTAATGATTGTACCAAGTAGCCATTATTTTTGCAAAAATTCTTTTAAATCTCCATTTGGAACGCTGTTGTAAGGACGTGAGATATTCTGTATACCATCTCTTCCAAAAGTGCTGGCTCAATTGTTGAACTATTTGCCATCTAGTAAGGTGTGGCATTTTTAGGTTGGTAACATCTATTTCTGGTATTTTGTTAGTGGGATGCCCAAGTAAAAAATGACGATGATGATGGCGTTAATGGGTTGATGTCGGCCTCATTGACAATACACAATGGTCTGGAATTTAATGTAGCTTCCACTTCTGCCAAAAGAGTATGCATTTCCTCAACGGTTAGGATGTTCTTGCCGATCACACGTTTCAGATGAAACTTGGTAGACTTTATTGCAGCTTCCCAAATACCTCCAATGTGTGGTGAATTCGAAGGAATAAAGTGCCAGGTAATACGGTGCCTGGAAAAAAAATCGGAAATATCACAGGAGTATTTTATTAATTTGGTAAATGATACCCACAATTTAGCTTCGGCGCCTATAAAATTTATACCATTGTCATTGTGAAGAAAGTATCACTTGATAAGTCGCTAGTTAATGCCAGGTGGACCGCCTTGGTACTTAGACATCTAAATAAACATATACTATTTATGCTTTGTATGTTTTTTGTTCACGGCCTTTTGTTAAATGGATCGCCATGGGACCAATGTAATCAACTCCGGTTTTCAGAAATGGGCGTACTAGTTCAACCCTTGAACTTGGTAGACTACCCATGAGCTGCTGTTGACAAACTGCTTTAAATTTGCTGCATATGACGCACTTTCTCGCAATTGCTTTGGCCTTCGATTTACCGTTTGGTATCCAAAACTGTTATCTACAGATGGCTAACAGGAGTGATGGTCCAGCATGCTTGTTGTCTAGATGAGCATCAAGTAAAATTAATTATGTAAGTTTGAATTTGGGATTCAAAATAATCGGGTGCTTGGTATATGAAGCTTCGCTGTTTTGTAATCTTTCTCGAGACGATAGTATTGATGCTGGTCGTACTGACATAGAATATATAATGCGTGGAATATCTCCTCGCGGTGAAGATAAATATCATCGACTCTGGACCCTTTGAGCTTAGTCGAATTTTTATAATAACGGAATATATAGCTAACCACTCTTTGCAATTTAATGAATGATGAATATTTGGCAATTAATTGATCTAACCATTCATTTAGAGGCTTTATTGTTATGGTGAATGTGAGTATTTTTTTACTTATAATTTTTTTTCTGATTTTTTTTTGCAATTTATGCAATTTTTCATCTTGAATATCAGATGTTAAAAAAAAATGAAATAAAAGGAGTGCGCAGCTTTTCTGCTTGAAATGGAGTGTGAAGTGGTAAACCTAACAGCTGGATATTTTAGCATTATTTGTAATTTATAACACACAGACATAGCGTGATTATATTACCAAGCTGTAGCTGCATACTTTATTGTAATGAGCATATGCTCAAAATAGAGTGTGTACCTTCACACCAAATTTATAAGAATTAATAAAGCATAATAAATATTTCTCTGGATTTTTCTTCGATGTTGCTCGGCTCTATTAGTTGCGGTGGCCACTCCGGTGGTATTCCACCACGCAATCCGCAGGATTATCTGCGGAAGGTACATGCCTATGTACGATTGCCGACGAATGTATTTCAACGTTAAGGATGACTTCCTAGCGAATCGAGAACTATTTTGGAATCGGTTCAGGCGTAAATATGATTTGTATTCGTGTGAGTTTCTCGTCTTATAAGGTTTATTAGATTAGTAAGTAGAACCGCAGCGCATAATTCCAGGCGAGGAAGGGTTTGTTGTTTAATAGGGGACACCTTGGTCTTTGAGGAGACCATGTCGATGAATATATTGCCATTGGGCTCGATTACCTTGAAATAAACCACTGCAGCGTATGTCATTTGACTCGCGTCACAAAAACCATGAATGCCGACTTTATTTTCAGAATGCGTCTGAATAAATCTGGGAATGGAAATTACTTTAATTTGGTTTAATTGGCTTCTAATTTTTTCCCAACAATTTCTTTTATTCTCAGATAGTGCATCATCCCACTGAAGATTGTCTGCCCAAAGCATTTGTAGGAAGATTTTTGTATTGACAACTACAGGAGCTAACCAGCCAAGTGGATCAAAAATCCGACTTGCTTCCGACAAAACTGTACTCTTTGTATAAATTTTGGTTTCTGGCAAATTGGATGTAAATATAATACAATCAGTTTTAACATTCCATATGATGCCCAGAACTTTATCTGGATTTGAAGATTGTTGTATGTGATCCTGGAGTGGCTTTAGTTGAACATCATGTTTCTCAGTTGGATCATTGGCCAATATTTGGCTGCTGTTTGACTTCCACTTTCGGAGCTGGAACCCGTATTCGGCTAGCAATCCAGTCTTATTTTCTTGCAACTGTAGTAATTCTTTCTCATTGTTGGCTCCAGTCATGATATCATCTACGTACATATCATTAGAAATAGTGTAACGACGAGAAAGCATTTCGCCGTTCCAATCAAGGGTTTTGAATCACAACAACAACAAATAAATATTTTGTATGGGTCGAATGCACTAGGAAAAAAAAATTTGAATAGTAATGCAAATCTGGCGCGAAATGTTCCTATTGTGTGGCGATCGTATGATTATTTTATTACGGTTGTTATATAAAAAAAAAAAAAAAATTGACGATTTTTTTCCTATTTGAAAGTCAGTTATGTACATTTTTTTGAAGACGATGGTCAAATTATAAAGGAAAGTAAAGATAAAAAAAAAAAAAATAGAATCGTTTAATCAGTGAAATTACTATAAATATTAATTATCATTTTTTTTTTAAATTAATTATATAACATAAATATTTACTTATCAAATTAAGTCTAATTAACTATAAAGTGTCGATGAATTAAAATAATGGAAATAAAATTATAAAGTACATACATAATTTTAAAACTGTGTTTTAAAAGAAAAGTGAATGGACAAATTACACAAATAAATAAATAAAAAAAAATATATAGTTTTGGTGATAAGAAACAGTTAAACTAACTAACAGTTAATCTAGTGCGAACGAGTTCAGTGCAATAACGAAAAAAAAAAAAACTAAAACAAAACTGTTACATGGACTCAATAGTAAAAGCCTCTCGTTATTAATGTTAATAAAAGTTAATCCAATATATATAATGGATTAATAATCAATAAAAACATAAACTCTTTATTTATTACACCATAAGTGAAATAAAAATAAACAAAGAAGAAAAAAATAAAATAAAGTTTGATCACAAATACTAAAAGAAGGAAAAATAAAAGAAAAATCGAATCCGAATTTCCATTAAATTAAAATATATGACGTCACATATGGAATCACCGGCAGCAACATCCTCACAAAAAAAATTTTGCAAGTTGAATTAATTAATATTTTCATTTATAATTATTATTATTTTATTTTTTTTATTACATTATTTTCTGTAAAGAAATTTTTATTTTTATTTTTTTCACATTTAAATTAGTTTATTAAGAATAGTTAGCTTAGGGTGTAGGTTATTTTTTTCTTAGTTTTAAGAATAGTTTTAAGAAGCTTTTGTTGCTTCCTTTTTTTTTTGGAATTATAATTTTGTTTCTTGTTCTCGATCTATTTTTTTTTTGATTATTTTTAATTTCGCAATAAATAACCGTATTTTGTTTGTACGCAAATTGAATCATAAGATCCGCTATTGATTTTTTTATCTTATTTTATCGATTCTTATTATTATTTTTGTGTCATGTTAGTTGAGTAAATTACTTCGAGGGATGAGTTCGAGGTGAGTAGCTTTCGTGTGTGAGTGAAGAGTACAATAAGCTGTTGTGTCCTACCCTGTCGATTCCTCTTCCTGCGGTCCAACTAGATCCGCGTCATGTCTCTGGAAAACCCACGCATTCCCTGAGCTTTAGCCGGCAAAATGACCGCCCAGAGACAATAAAATGACGTGGATATCTGTTAACTGACGTGTATTGGAGTTTGGTTTCCTGTTCTAAATTTTGATTTTGAGTTGCTGACCAAACTCCATTGCATTTCGTTACAGTGGCGCCCAACGTGGGGCCCGAGCGGTAAATCAAACCATTTAAATTTTAAGGCAATCCTTTCTTTAAATCCTTCCTTTCCATCCTGTTGACATACATTTATTATTATTTTTTTTATCATCTTATCAAAATAGACGTCCTTGTCCAGTTTCAATTAACTGTTTGAATTGGACGAAAATGTTTGATCTGATCATACAATTATAATTTCAAATTTGTCCGTTTCTTTTTACTTTTGTAGATATCTGTGCGATTAGTTTTGGTTATAATTGAGATAGGCCGTTTCCGTACTATATGTTGATTTCAGCCTACCTCTGTTCTTACCTTTACAATGATCACAGAGACTAGTGCCCATGATTTTCAATATTTTTCGCTAATATCTAGCTTCGAATGTATTGAATTAAGGCAGAAAGAAAATCAGTACATAATGGTCCAGTATAGTTACTGTGGAATTTATGAATGATTTTGTTTTTGTTTTATTTATTTTATTCTATTCCTATGCAAATTTCTTCCTTTACCTGTTTCCGTCCTACAAAGCAACAGTTTATTTTCTTCACTCGCATTTTCCTCAATTATTACTTAACAAGCTGGCTACCCGAGCTCATCCCCGCTTATATGATACAATTATTGAAAAACAATACATTTTAATTCTAATCATATCTTGAAATATTTCTGAATATTTTTTTTTTGTTGTTTTTTGCCGCTCTTTCATTCCAAATTGGAAGTGAGGCAAAGTTCGATTCGAAAATTTGAATTTAGTGCTTGTGCATTCGATATAACTAAATATTCGTTGTATATTTCGGTTTCATTTTTTTTTTGTGTGCTAACCTTACTTTGAAAGGTTATTCTCGTTCAATTTGTAGATTCAGAATTGTTTTTGTTGTTATTAAAAATGGATCCTTCGGTTTTGGGAATCGACGAAATTGAGGTGGAGTGTGCAGTGCGCGGAATTGATCCTAATACGCCCGAAATCGTTCAACTACTGGATGATGCTATTCAGAACGAAAATTCAGATCCACAAATCGTACCTACTGAGATGCACCTGACAGCGAAAAAACGGCCGGATTTAGAAATTCGTACTTGCCAAAGCAAACTACAAGCACTTCAACAACAAATTACTCAACTAAGCGAAAAACAAGAAGAACACATATGGAGCTTGGCACATCAGATAGAGTCACGTCTTTTGCATGTAGCGAGTCGTTTGAATAGGGCAACCAAATCCCCTACCTACCAAGATAGTGCTCGAAGTACTTTAAAAATCTGCGAAGAGCTACAATCAAGCTTGCAGATTTTCTTGACCAACGCGGACCAATTAAACGAATCTATCGAGGCGGCAAAAACAATTAATGTAGATTTCCCGGCGAATTTAATAAATGTCGATGAAAATAATCCAAATGTGACAAGTCCGCAACCCCAAAATTTTGACGACAATAAACCTGGACCTTCCACATCACATTCGTTTGTTAGGCAATCCACTTTAGAGGAACTCCTTGAACGGGTACAGACAGAAAGCCTGATGAAGAATCAGCAAGCTGCAACGCAAACAAAATTGTTGGAATCTGTCTTGGAGAAATTCAGTGTTTTGTCGCAACAGATGTTGGAATTAAATAAACGCCAAGATGAATTGCAATTGCAAATCAACCTCGAAAAACCAACTGTTAATCCTCCAGTGAGGCCCGTTACGTCTGGTGCTTATTTACAAGGTCCACCTCCAAACATTAGTGTCTCTGTGAATCCCGCGATTACCCAATTTACCAGACAAAGTCATCAGGCATTTAATACCGCTACAATTACATCTAATACGGTATTTCCTAGTGCCACCTACACTAACCCATCTATCGAAACCATTACTCACCCTCCGTTGACTATTCCATCAAACGCACATGCTGTTCCATCAATAGCAATGTTCTCCCAGCTCCGGCCAGAAATACCAACATCATATGCTCCCGCAGTTTCGGCATCGTTAGGTTCCATTTACAACAACTATTCTTCAGCTATACCGCAAACAAATCCACATGTTACCCTTGCTCAAAATGTACCAAGTATTCGAGGTTCTTCAGATTATCGTAGTTTGTCTCGATGTGGATTGTCTTTTGATGGTTCAGCATCGAGCATTCCCATTGATATGTTTGTTTTTCAATTAGAAACTGTAGCAAGGTCACTAGACATTTCAGAAGCAACATTGCTCACTGAAATGAGCTCAGTATTAAAGGGGGTAGCATTACAATGGTACTGGACTTGTAGACGGCATAATCCAGCCATATCTTGGATAGAAATTAAAAGACAATTTATGGAGAGATTCCAAGACAGACGGTCTGACTTCGAAATAAGGAGAATTATAGAAACAAGGAAGCAATTACCCCGTGAGACATTCGTAGAATTCTACCATCAAGTTTGGAGTATGACTCTGCAGTGTAAGACGCCATATTCCGAGGAAAAACTAATTGAGATTCTTATGCAAAACATGAGAGGTGGCCTTCAGTACCAATTAACCGATAGGACTTTTAAATCTATCAATGATCTAATCTCTAGTTGTACCGCTTGGGAAGACACATGGAATAGACTTCGAATAGATCCGGAATCTGTGTTCTATCACAAAAGAGGAATTAACGAGCTAAATTTAATTGATCCAAGCGAACCCAATATTGCAGACCAACAACAAAATTATTATAACCCACCGCATGTTAGCGCACAACTAGCCGCGTTTCAAAATGGTGCAAGTGGTCCATCAAAACCGTGGTCAGCAGGTGGGATGAACCAGCCAAATAATAATTTCTCTCGGCCAATCAATAACCGAGAATTAATATGATTTAATTGCGATGAGAAAGGTCATAATTTCAATGATTGCCATTACCATCCCATTCGGTGGTTCTGCCATAGATGTGGCATGAAGGATACGGTATTCGCTAAATGCCCAAAGTGTTCGGAAAACATCCCGAGGGGTCAGTGGAGAACTGGGAACCATGGAACCCCGAAAATAGTTGGACCCAGCCAGTCAAGACAGGAATTGTTCCGAACGGAAGAAGCAGCCAGCAATACCGATCCGGAACTTCGAATTCTGGCTCATCAAAATTCTTCCAGTCAGACGCGTTGAATCCTTTTTATAATTCTAATACTACCCTAAATGTCCACTCAGGTTCAAAAGATACATCATCATCAAAGTCTAATCAAACGTATCTTAATTTACCTTCTCAAACAATCTCTTCCGGCAATCCACATATTTCAAACTCAGCATCTTACAATAAGCAAAATCGTTATTACAATTCACATCAGCGCAAGCGAACTAGGCTATATTGGCAAAACCGTAAGACTTTAAAATCTGAAATAATAAATTCAATTGTTATGAATGATTCATTAGACCCCAGACCGTATGCTCATGTCTTAATTAATGGAGTTGAGTATAAGGGTTTGCTAGATAGTGGAGCTACGGTTAGTGTTTTAGGTGCTGGGTCAGAATCATTCCTAACCGACCCAAAGATAAAGTTTTATAGTTCTCCATCTTCTATTAGTACTGCGAATGGGCAAGCAGAGCGAGTTTTTGGGTATGTCTGTGCTACAGTGACTTTCAACAATAAGTGTCATACCATGCGTTTGCATATTGTCCCAGGGTTAGAACAACGATTGTATCTTGGAATCGATTTCTGGAACATGTTCCGTGTATCACCCACTTTATGTGCCTTAACAACTGCTGTTAATTCTAATTCGGATGTGTCTGATTACCATATTCTCTCACCAGAAAACCAAGGCAGGTTAAACAAAGTTATTGAGAAATTCCCTTCTTTTGGTAAACTGGGACTAGGTAAAACTTCCTTGCTTACACACATAATTGATGTTGGTACGGTTAGACCAATTAAACAAAGATTTTACGCTGTGTCTCCCGCTGTTCAATCCCAACTATTTGCAGAACTGGATAGAATGTTGTCATTGGGCGTAATAGAGGAAAGTCAGAGCAGTTGGTGCTCCCCGGTCACTTTGGTGCGTAAAGCAAGCGGCAAAGTTCGTCTCTGCTTGGATGCCCGTGAATTGAACAAGGTCACCGTTAAGGACGCGTATCCACTTCCACTTATCGATGGATTGCTGGGCCGTTTGGATCAAACCAGGTACATATCTTGTATTGATCTTAAAGACGCCTTTTGGCAGATCCCTTTGGACCAGCAATCCAGAGATAAGACGGCATTTACCGTACCTGGGAGACCCTTGTATCAATTCACGGTCATGCCATTCGGATTATGTAACGCTCCCCAAACGATGTGCCGCTTGATGCACAAAGTGATCCCGCACCAACTGCATGACCGAATCTTTGTTTATTTGGACGACCTTTTGGTCACTTCAGCATCCTTTGATGAGCATATTAATCTGCTAGAAGAGGTTGCAAGTCGATTAATGAACGCTGGACTCACAATAAATGTCGAGAAAAGCAAATTCCTATTAAAAGAAGCGAAGTATCTGGGCTACATAATTGGTGACGGCTGTCTCCGAACTAACCCTGATAAAGTTCAAGCAATAGTTGAATTCCCCACTCCAAAGACATCTAAGCAAATCCGTCGATTTTTGGGAATGAGCGGCTGGTACCGCCGATTCATACAAAACTACGCTATGTTGTCTGCACCCCTCACTGACTTATTAAAGAAAGGTTCTAAGGTTAAATGGACCACTTCTGCTCAATCTGCCTTTGAATCTTTGAAGACCGCTTTGTCGACCTCACCTGTCCTGGCAAATCCGGACTATAGTAAACCCTTTTATATACAATGTGATGCCAGCACAATAGGGGTGGGCGGCGTACTATTTCAACTCGATGCCGACGGTGCAGAGCGTCCGATAGTTTTCGTTTCGCAAAAACTAAACGCCGCACAGAGAAACTATTCGGTTACTGAGTTGGAATGTTACGCTGCTGTGCTGAGCGTCAAGAAATTTAGACCGTATATAGAAGGGTACCCCTTTACTATTTATACAGACCACGCTAGTCTGCAATGGCTAATGTCCCAGAAGGATTTGTCAGGAAGGTTAGCGCGCTGGAGTCTTAAGCTCCAGTCTTTTGACTTTCAGATGGCTTACAGAAAAGGTTCACAAAATGTAGTTCCGGATGCTCTATCTCGAGCATTTTGTGATCAAATAACAACCGGTGGAAGTCCGTTCGTTGAAGAAAAGATTACAACACGTGCGAAGCAGGAATTTCCTTCAATTTGTTCGGTCGAAGCAATAATAAACGGTGAACCGTTACATATTGACCTTACAAGTCCTGCCTTTTTGGAGACTGAATACACGGAGTTAATCAAAAGTGTTGAAACGATGCCGGATTCTAACAACAACCTTCGCGTTCAAGATGGAAAACTTCTTATTGCTCCTGACTATGGATTACGTTATCAAAACACGGACGTGCCCACTTGGAAATTGGTCGTTCCCAACTCTTTAGTTACATCTATTATCGAACAGGCACATTTACCACCTTCAGCCGCCCATATGGGAGTAGCTAAGACTTTGGAGAGAATTCAAAGACAGTTTTATTGGACACGTATGGCACATGATGTAAGCGTTTTCGTTAAAAATTGCAATGTATGTAAGATGACCAAATCTCTTAATTATTCTTCGAAACCTGCAATGGGAAGTCAGTCAGAGTCAAATCGCCCTTTTCAGAAGCTTTATATAGATTTTCTCGGTCCATACCCCAGATCTAAACGAGGTAACTCTTACCTATTAATTGTTTTGGACCATTATTCACAGTTCGTCCTATTAACAGCTCTACGAGAAGCCTCCGCAGCCTTGTTATGCCAAAATGTTGAAAACGAAGTTTTTAATGTATTTTCGGTACCAGAAGTAGTGGTAACAGACAACGGCAAACAGTTTACCTCGAAGCTTTTCCACGAGATGTTACAGAAGTATGGAGTTTCTCATACCCGAACACCAATTTACTCTCCCCAAAGTAACGCTTCAGAGCGAGTAAACCGCACAATCCTTTCTGCTGTTCGTTCTTACCTCTCCGATAGCCATACTGAATGGGATGTCCATGTTTCCGAAATTGCTGGTACTCTGCGAAATGTGATCCATTCATCTACAAAGTTTTCACCTCATTTCTTAGTTTTCGGGCAACATATGATTTTACATGGTTCAGACTATAAGTTGCGCCGATTACTCGGAGAAGCTGATAATAATTACTTATACGTGGCCTCGAAACCGGATCGACTAAATGTAGTTCGAGAAAAGGTGTTACATTATCTGAAAGTAGCTTATCAGAAATGTGCCCAGCGTTACAACCTTCGTAGCAGACGTCAAATACTTAACCCAGGCCAAGCGGTATTTGTACGAACCTTTCCGCAGAGCGATGCCTTTAACAAATTTTCGGCAAAACTAGCCCCTAAATTTGTTCCAGCCGTTATCGATAGCAAAATTGGAAATGTTGCGTATAAAGTCAAAGATCTACAAGGTAAACTCATTGGTACTTATCACGGGAAAGATATACGTATTTAAAACATTGATCACATCCGTATTACAAAACCTCAATTAAGTCGATGTCCAACCACTCGAAGTGGGGAAACTTTTCGGAACAGGTTCTTTTAACCTGAAACTATGATGTATAACAGTAGCCCGGCATAAAGACTCTTTCTCGGGTGTGAGTCGTCCCCACGATTTGTAACGACGAGAAAGCATTTCGCCGTTCCAATCAAGGGTTTTGAATCACAACAACAACAAATAAATATTTTGTATGGGTCGAATGCACTAGGAAAAAAAAATTTGAATAGTAATGCAAATCTGGCGCGAAATGTTCCTATTGTGTGGCGATCGTATGATTATTTTATTACGGTTGTTATATAAAAAAAAAAAAAAAATTGACGATTTTTTTCCTATTTGAAAGTCAGTTATGTACATTTTTTTGAAGACGATGGTCAAATTATAAAGGAAAGTAAAGATAAAAAAAAAAAAAATAGAATCGTTTAATCAGTGAAATTACTATAAATATTAATTATCATTTTTTTTTTAAATTAATTATATAACATAAATATTTACTTATCAAATTAAGTCTAATTAACTATAAAGTGTCGATGAATTAAAATAATGGAAATAAAATTATAAAGTACATACATAATTTTAAAACTGTGTTTTAAAAGAAAAGTGAATGGACAAATTACACAAATAAATAAATAAAAAAAAATATATAGTTTTGGTGATAAGAAACAGTTAAACTAACTAACAGTTAATCTAGTGCGAACGAGTGATAGTTCAGTGCAATAACGAAAAAAAAAAAACTAAAACAAAACTGTTACATGGACTCAATAGTAAAAGCCTCTCGTTATTAATGTTAATAAAAGTTAATCCAATATATATAATGGATTAATAATCAATAAAAACATAAACTCTTTATTTATTACACCATAAGTGAAATAAAAATAAACAAAGAAGAAAAAAATAAAATAAAGTTTGATCACAAATACTAAAAGAAGGAAAAATAAAAGAAAAATCGAATCCGAATTTCCATTAAATTAAAATATATGACGTCACATATGGAATCACCGGCAGCAACATCCTCACAAAAAAAATTTTGCAAGTTGAATTAATTAATATTTTCATTTATAATTATTATTATTTTATTTTTTTTATTACATTATTTTCTGTAAAGAAATTTTTATTTTTATTTTTTTCACATTTAAATTAGTTTATTAAGAATAGTTAGCTTAGGGTGTAGGTTATTTTTTTCTTAGTTTTAAGAATAGTTTTAAGAAGCTTTTGTTGCTTCCTTTTTTTTTGGAATTATAATTTTGTTTCTTGTTCTCGATCTATTTTTTTTTTGATTATTTTTAATTTCGCAATAAATAACCGTATTTTGTTTGTACGCAAATTGAATCATAAGATCCGCTATTGATTTTTTTATCTTATTTTATCGATTCTTATTATTATTTTTGTGTCATGTTAGTTGAGTAAATTACTTCGAGGGATGAGTTCGAGGTGAGTAGCTTTCGTGTGTGAGTGAAGAGTACAATAAGCTGTTGTGTCCTACCCTGTCGATTCCTCTTCCTGCGGTCCAACTAGATCCGCGTCATGTCTCTGGAAAACCCACGCATTCCCTGAGCTTTAGCCGGCAAAATGACCGCCCAGAGACAATAAAATGACGTGGATATCTGTTAACTGACGTGTATTGGAGTTTGGTTTCCTGTTCTAAATTTTGATTTTGAGTTGCTGACCAAACTCCATTGCATTTCGTTACAATAGCCTTCGCAGCGAGTGGCAAAGAGGAATTATTATTATCGGCGGCTTGTTAGTAGAGGGTATAGCTAGATCAATATCATGAAAAAAAAAGTCCGCTACGCATATGACCGGAAATGCACCGTTACCCACTTCAATTACATTTCAATATTTTTAGCATGGTACACTGCTTTGAATGATGTAAATGCCAATAACTCTTCTAAAAAAGATAACTCAATTGTTTTTCTATAATTTTAAAGGCATAGAGTGCTTTTTCTTCTCTGAAAGTAGGAATATCATGCATCGTATTTTCCATAAAGAAAACATTGGTGGAATTAAAAAAATTGTTCGAGAAAGAACAAAAAATTTCATTAAACTCATTTTTTCTCGAAAAAGTCACTTAATAACTTTTGTTTTTTATTTCAAATTTAAATTTAATAGACTATTTTATACAAAATTTGCTTTATCGTTTTTTATCTAATCATGTATAGTTTTTGAGATATTAACGTTTCAGTGTAGTACTTGTTGAAAAAAAAATTATTATAAAAACCAGTTGTTAGAAGTAAAAAATTTATTATAAAAAACCAAAGCAATCGTTAAAAACAGAAACAACAATTTAGTATGCACGTCCATATGTTGCATTTGTTAAATCTTTTTAATCGTTAGTAAACGTATAGCTAAGATCGTTGTTAATCTTTTGAAAATAATTTTTTTGCGCGTTTGTAATCAGAAATAATAAAATGTCACGCTACACATTCGAAGAACTCGCCGACATCCATTTTATTTATGGTTTATGTAACGGAAATAGACGAGCTGCAGAACGTGAATACGCAAACCGTTATCCAGGTAGGCCGGTGCCAGATCATACAATATTTGTGGCGAGCACAAGTTGAAAATGGAAAAAAAACTTAAAATAAATTGGAAAATATTATTGTACAGACTGTAATTAAGATAAGATATTTAAATTGTATAATTGCCAGATATTAGGATTACCACATTTTAAATTATGTCAATAAAATTATGAAAAAAAAAAAATAGGGAAATCGGTAGAAGATGAGGGGGAGTCGAAAATTTGTTTTGGTCAAGTGATGACCTATGGACATAAAAAGAGAAGTGAAAAAAAAATGGACTCGAGCATTACAATAAATACAAATAAATTGAGATTGGAAAAAAAAAATTTATAATGAATGATAAAACGAAATCTAATTAAAAAAAAAAAAAAAAAAAATTATTAAACTTTTAATAATAATAATAATATAATATTAATCTTAATTTAATTAAATATTAAATTAATTGATAATAATAAAATAAAATACTTTAGACTATAAAAGTGGAAAGGAAATAAAACGTGCATAAAATGTTAATAGTGATTGTCCAATATTGGATTGAAATGAAAAATAAATAAAACAATACAAGAACAGTGAATTTTTAAGTGATTATTTTGTGAAATATAAATTAAAGATTATTGAAAATTATATTTTACCAGAAAAAAAATAAGGCCAATAAACATTATTCGAGGTCGTAACGGTGGTAATAATAACTTTACATATATGTAGACAATAAGTAGAAATAAAGTTTTAATAATAAGTTTTTGATATACGATCTAATAATAATATAAATAAGAGACCAACAAAATAACAAGTTGCATACTTGAAAAAAATAATCAATCTTCGTTCTTCGAAGCGCTCTTAAAAAAAAAAAAACACCTATAATCGGATCCGCAACGGTAGATATTATTAAGGAATTTTTTGTATATAATTTAATTAGAGATTAATTAGTTTTCTTAGTTTTGGTGATGGGTTTCTTTTATGTTTTTATGATAAATTAAAATTTAAGTTAATTTCTTTAATTTAATTTAATTTGATTAATTATATTAATATTAGTCCAATTATTATTGTCATCATATATATTTGTTTTCATTTTCTTTTTCTTCTTATTTTTTTTAAATAAATGTTTTTACACAAATTTTTTTTTAAACAAAATCAGTTTTTAATTATGAGTGAGTAAATTTTTTTTGAAGTTATATTGGTGATGAAATGACGCGATACCGACGCTTCTTATAGTGATGTGTTTTTTTTTATCATTGTCAACAACACACAGCATTTTCAAGCTCTCCTGTGGTCCAGGAAAACCCCCCCAGTCCACTGAAACCTAGCCGGTTAACATTATGCTGTCTGGATAACCACTTGAGAGTCTGTGGTGGCTTTCGGCGAAAAAGTCAAATCTTTGATTTTCTTCGAAAGCTGTTACAGTGGCGCCCAAACAAAGGTACTGTTTTTGGATATAACGTTGTGATTTTTTTTTGTTTAAACAGGTACGGTTAAATTAAAAATAGGTTTCATTATTATAAATTAAATTTCCTTAACCGTTTATTTTTTTTTATGAATTGTTTAATGAAGAATATCATGCAATAATTCTGTCCTTGTCAGATATTTTTGATTTTATTGCTCTGGATGTTCTTGAATAGGCAATTCATGTTTCACAATTCATTGTTAATTCTTTTTCATTAATTTTATTATTTTTATTTTTCAACAATTTCAAAGTTGTATGGTTCCATATTGATTCCATTAGGTTTAATGTTAGAATTTTTTTTCAATATTTTGACTCAATATGGTATGATCGACTATGATTATTTGTTTTGTTGACACTTAGGCGATAGGGACGCACAAGATTCTGCGTTATGCATTATTCAAAACAATATAAATTTGATTTTAGAATTGCTTGTGTTAGAACCTTACTGAGTTGTTGTAGATAACGTAAGATTGTTTTCTAAATTTCATCTATTCCAGTTTGTGTCTTGCGAACTGTTTAAATTATGAGGTAGATGTTTGAGGGAAAATAGTGTTATGTTGTTATTCTAATTTGTACTTATTATTATTATTTTTTTTTTCATCGTTGTCACAACCAACCGTAAATTGTCACTGAGGTTTCGGGATTGCGGTATTCATCACCAATATAACGTTTTTTTAAATATTCATATACATACAAACTTACATATATTTCACGTAAAGACATAATTTTTTTTGTACATTATTATCTTTGTTATTATTTCATATTTTCAATATTATTTTAGCTTTTGTTTAAAGCATTTAAATAATAATTATAATATAGTCGCTAGAATTCTTTTTATATATCAGTTTTTACTATTTAAATTTGACTAACGCTCAATTAAAATGGATACATATTGCCTGAGTATTGATGAGCTAGAGATCGAATGTGTAGTTCGCAATATTGTTGGATCTTTGACTGAACAAATGGAATTGCTTAAGGATGCATTAGATCAAGAGTCAAAAGGATCAATTCGCCCACCGGAAAAAACCCATTACGCTGCTCAAAAATCTCCTCTAAGGGAGTTTGAAATTTGTTCTAGAAAACTAAAAGAACTAAAGCCCCAAGTAAGTGAAATTGCAGACATCGATGAACGTCAACGGCAAAAAAAGTTGAATATTCTATTTTCTAGAATTGTGCATATTGCTGGTCGGTTTCAACGGCTAGCCAATTCCTCTCCAAAATATCGGGCACAATCTGTTCACATGTTAAGCGCATGTGATACCGTATTAGAAGCCATTAAATCATTGATTGAATCAAAATTATCGGTAGACGATTTTGAGAAATCTGCTTCCGAAGCTTTGGATAGGCCTCCTCCACTGTCGGATCAGAAACAAGACGGTAGTCTAGAAACAAGTGAATCAGAATCAGAGACAGATGAGATTACTAATATTGAATTTCTACCTAGTACTTCTAAAGGCGCAATGGAAAACCAGATGAATAAGAACACCCGCAATAATAATAATGGATCTAGAAACTTGAAAGACGTTACAACAGCAGAAACTGCTTCCAACATAAATGTAAAGTCAGTTTCGACTGAAGAACTAGCACATTTTGTGGAAATGGCTCGAAAAATCTCATTATTGAATACACAGTTACCAGAGTTACCCGTCAGTAGTAATGCAAATGACTACAATCAAGTTAAGGACAGTACACCGAAGAGAAATTTTCTAACCAATCAAAATGCTTCTCGTGCTGATCGAGATATAAACAATCAAGAATCTCGGTATCAAAGGCCGAAGCAATTTAGGTTTCAAAATGACTATCGATCGTCACTTCTTCCAGTTCATAAGTGGAACATAATATTTGACGGGTCTCCTAGTGGTCCACCGATAGAAAGATTTTTATATCGAGTAGAACATTTGTCTAGTTCTAATCAAATTCCCTTTGGAAAAATGGCAAATGATTTACACATTTTATTGAGGAAGAACGCTTTAGAATGGTATTGGTCCTATTTGCAACGTCAAGGTTTTGTACAGTGGGAACAGTTGACCAATGACATGCGCATTAGATTCCAGGACCGGAGAACTGATTTTGAAATCCGACAATCCATAGTAGCTAGGAAACAACGACCGCGAGAAAATTTTATGGATTTCTATTCCGAAATTTTAGATTCTACATTATCTTTAAGTCAGCCATTACCAGAATCAGAAATATTTTTTATACTCCGTCAAAACATGAGCTCTGAGTTACAACTGAAATTAGCCGGACGGAGAATTTCATCGGTTCCGGAGCTGGTTAATCAGTGCATCGATATTGAAGACACATGGAAACGGGTAAACCAATCCCATGATACACATCGAAAATACGTCCATGAGTTGGCCACTACAACTGTCCCAACGAGGGGTTTAAATGGATTCCATTTTCCTCAAAATTTCGGTCCAGCGGTTTCAGAGTCAACAAATAATAATAATCTTTATTGCGGATACGTCGAAGAACAAGTATACCCTTCTCTTGAGGTTAATGCTATGGCAGGCGAACGAGGAGTTCGTCAATCAACGTTGAGCAGATACAGCTCACCTCCGCCAAATTTACCGACAAATTCCCAAACACGACGAGGTTATGGACCTCGTTCCACTAGGGTTGATTCACGACTTATGTTGGGAACTTATTGCTATGGATGCGGTGCACCCAATGTGACGAAACCAAACTGTCGCAATTGTAATACGACAAATGCGGAAAACCAACCGAGGGAAGTTAAGAAACCTGGGGTTCATTTTTCCCAAGAAACCTACAATACCAGGAAAACAACGGAGGAAGTAGCCTCAAATACGTGCCCGGAGCTTTATCGCCGGCAGATGTAATTACTGCAGATATTCATACTACTAACCATGTCCATAACCCACCTATATTCGACATCAGCTTACATGCTCATTCTCAAGTTCCCTTAAATCAATTTAGCATTTCGGCAAAAGATAAGTGCACTCAATCAACGCAAACCAGGTCACAAGCAAAAATTAGATCAAACACAGGCCGAACTATTCGATATTGGACATTAAGGAAACAAATTAAAAAAATGATCTCTGAATCTATTTTTAATTTTAGTGAAGACAAGCGACCTTATGCCAGTGTGATAATCAACGGTACTCCTTTTACTGGTCTATTAGACAGTGGGGCGAATGTCAGCATTTTGGGAGCTGGTTCCGAACAATTTTTAGCCCAAAACGACTTAAAAGTTTATAGTCTGCCATCATTTTTGCACACAGCTAGCGGCGAAAAGCAAGCAGTAATTGGTCACGTAGTGTTGCCTGTATCGTATCGAGGCACAGTAAAGCGTCTTCGTTTTCACATAGCTCCAGGTCTTGTACAATCATTATATCTTGGAATGGATTTCTGGGACTTATTTGGGATTATTCCTAAAATAAGCGAGTTGAACCTACCAGAACCTGTTGCTGTGCCAAGTGATCGTCACCAGTTGTCGCCTGAATATGAACATCAATTGGGGAAAATTATTGAAATGTTCCCTTGCTCCACCAAAAATGGTTTAGGGAAAACAAACCTTGTCTGTCATACTATTGATGTTAAAAATGCGGTACCTATTAAACAAAGATACTACCAGGTATCACCGGCAATTCAGGCAGAAATAGACAAGGAGTTGGATAGGATGTTACAGTTAGGGGTTATAGAGGAATGTCAAAGCGCATGGTCCTCACCTGTAACCATTGTTCGAAAGAATACTGGTAAGGTGAGGTTATGTCTTGATGCCCGAAAGGTGAATGCGGTTACAGTTAAAGATGCCTATCCTTTACCTTTGATCGCGGGATTACTTAGCAGGTTGGACCATACTAAGTTTATCTCGTCATTAGACCTAAAGGATGCCTTTTGGCAAATACCGTTGGATTTACAATCGCGAGATAAAACCGCATTCACTGTTTCGGGCCGCCCTTTATACCAGTTCACTGTAATGCCATTCGGGTTGTGCAATGCCCCACAAACTATGTGCAGATTGATGCACCGGGTAATACCATACCATTTGCATGACCGGGTGTTCGTTTACTTGGACGACCTACTGATTGTTTCAGCGGATCTAGATGAGCATTTCTCTCTTTTGATGGAAGTTGCCAGATTGTTAAAGTCCGCCAACTTGACAATAAATGTTGAAAAAAGTCGGTTCGTTTTAAGGGAAACGAAATACCTCGGTCATGTAATTGGAAATGGTGTCATTCGAATGGATCCAGAAAAGGTGACCTCTGTAGCGGACTATCCAACTCCCAAAACCACTCGACAGTTGCGACGTTTTCTTGGAATAGCAGGATGGTATCATCGGTTTATAGCCAACTTCGCATCAATATGTTCTCCTCTCACCGACCTTCTTAAGCGAAACCAAAAGTTAACCTGGAATGATAAAGCTCAACAAGCATTTGAAGATCTAAAAACGGCATTAACAACTGCACCGGTCCTCCGAAATGCAGATTTTTCCAGGCAGTTTTATATCCAATGTGATGCGAGCGCTTGTGGTATTGGAAGTGTGTTGTTTCAGCGTGACGATGATGGTGCGGAATACCCAATTGCATATTATTCGCATAAATTAAACTCTGCCCAACGTAAGTATAGCGTTACCGAGCTAGAATGCTTATCTGCGGTAATGAGCGTAAAGAAGTTTAGGCCATATGTAGAGGGGTACTGTTTTACCATAATTACAGACCATTCAAGTCTCCGATGGCTAATGGACCAAAGAGATTTATCAGGGCGGCTTGCGAGATGGAGCTTGCAGCTCCAAGGCTTCAATTTTAACATAGAGTACCGTAAAGGGAACCTCAACGTCGTTCCTGACGCACTTTCTAGGATTCATCTCGAGGTTATTGACAAATCTGGTATGATCGATGATGGTGGTGCAAGTTTGCCTCCTCTGCATGTGAACCTGGATGATGAGGCATTCAACGAAGATATTTACGTTGGCAGAGTAAAGGCATTGAGAGACAACCCAAATATAAAAACCAATTACAAAGAGGTTGATGGTAAGTTGTACATCCTGCTTAATGGTTGCCAAGATGAATTATTAGACCTCTCTCTGTGGAGATTGGTGATTCCAGAACCTCTTGTGTTAAATCTAGTACGCCAAGCACACAGCGCGCCAACCAGCGCTCATCACGGATTTGAGAAAACTCTTGATGTTTTACAGCGACAATTTTATTGGCCTTCCATGTCACGTGATGTTCGTACTTACATCCGAAGCTGCGATACGTGCAAGAAAATCAAACCAACAAATTATGTCACACAACCTGAAATGGGAAGTTACCGGGAAGTCCACCGGCCATTCCAAAGGGTGTTTATAGATTTTCTTGGACCTTATCTGCGAAGTACTAACGGGAACAGTTATCTTTTAATGCTTTTGGACCATTACACTAAATTTGTATTGTTTGAACCGATAAGAAATGCTACCGCCAAGGACGTAGTTATGTTTTTAAAGAAAAGAGTTTTTCCTATATTCGGCATCCCTGAGTATCTAGTATCTGATAACGGTAAGCAATTTCAATCAAATTTATTATTCGATTTTCTTAAGCAATATGGCGTTACACATCAATTTACTCCAAAATACTCCCCGCAATCCAATGCGTCGGAAAGGGTGAATCGTACCATAATTTCGGCCATCCGCGCATACATTGGAGATAATCATAAGCATTGGGATGTGCATTTAGACGAGATTGGTATGGCATTAAGGAATGTCGTACATTCATCAACCGGATTTGCACCATATTTTTTAACGTTTGGGCAACATATGGTATGCCACGGATCCTCCTATCGGATAATGAAAGATTTCCAGCTGTTGAGTGATCGTCATTTTAAAGCAGAAGATAATATTGCTCGTTTATCAAATGCGCAGGAACTGGTTTTATCCCATCTGAAAACCGCTTATGAATGCAACGTTACCAATTACAACCTCCGTAGTAGACATCGAACGTTTTTGCCCGGACAGCAAGTGTTCGTGAAAAACTTTAGGCAAAGTAATGCTGGAAGCAATTTTTGTTCAAAATTAGCCCCAAAGTTTGTCAAGGCAATCGTCAGTAGGAAAATTGGCAATGTATCATATGAACTTAGTGGAATGAATGGTAAAAATCTAGGTATCTATCATGCTAAAGATATTAGGTAGTTTGATTCTTATGCGTAATTCATTTTGTCAAATAAATCAGGCAAGTCGGGTTCTTACATAGGGTGTAACTTGTATGTATATGTATATATGGAACAATTCCACTTTGTTTTAAAATTTGTTCAAATTTTTGTTGATTATTGATTATAAGTAATTAGATTCATATGGCCGGCTTTGAGACCATCTCAAGGGTGCTGGGTCTGCCCCACGATTTGTGGCGAGCACAAGTTGAAAATGGAAAAAAAACTTAAAATAAATTGGAAAATATTATTGTACAGACTGTAATTAAGATAAGATATTTAAATTGTATAATTGCCAGATATTAGGATTACCACATTTTAAATTATGTCAATAAAATTATGAAAAAAAAAAAATAGGGAAATCGGTAGAAGATGAGGGGGAGTCGAAAATTTGTTTTGGTCAAGTGATGACCTATGGACATAAAAAGAGAAGTGAAAAAAAATGGACTCGAGCATTACAATAAATACAAATAAATTGAGATTGGAAAAAAAAAAATTTGTAATGAATGATAAAACGAAATCTAATTAAAAAAAAAAAAAAAAAAAATTATTAAACTTTTAATAATAATAAAAATATAATATTAATCTTAATTTAATTAAATATTAAATTAATTGATAATAATAAAATAAAATACTATAGACTATAAAAGTGGAAAGGAAATAAAACGTGCATAAAATGTTAATAGTGATTGTCCAATATTGGATTGAAATGAAAAATAAATAAAACAATACAAGAACAGTGAATTTTTAAGTGATTATTTTGTGAAATATAAATTAAAGATTATTGAAAATTATATTTTACCAGAAAAAAAAATAAGGCCAATAAACATTATTCGAGGTCGTAACGGTGGTAATAATAACTTTACATATAGACAATAAGTAGAAATAAAGTTTTAATAATAAGTTTTTGATATACGATCTAATAATAATATAAATAAGAGACCAACAAAATAACAAGTTGCATACTTGAAAAAAAAAATCAATCTTCGTTCTTCGAAGCGCTCTTAAAAAAAAAAAACACCTATAATCGGATCCGCAACGGTAGATATTATTAAGGAATTTTTTTTATATAATTTAATTAGAGATTAATTAGTTTTCTTAGTTTTGGTGATGGGTTTCTTTTATGTTTTTATGATAAATTAAAATTTAAGTTAATTTCTTTAATTTAATTTAATTTGATTAATTATATTAATATTAGTCCAATTATTATTGTCATCATATATATTTGTTTTCATTTTCTTTTTCTTCTTATTTTTTTTAAATAAATGCTTTTACACAAATTTTTTTTTAAACAAAATCAGTTTTTAATTATGAGTGAGTAAATTTTTTTTGAAGTTATATTGGTGATGAAATGACGCGATACCGACGCTTCTTATAGTTATGTGTTTTTTTTTTATCATTGTCAACAACAAACAGCATTTTCAAGCTCTCCTGTGGTCCAGGAAAACCCCCCCAGTCCACTGAAACCTAGCCGGTTAACATTATGCTGTCTGGATAACCACTTGAGAGTCTGTGATGGCTGTCGGCGAAAAAGTCAAATCTTTGATTTTCTTCGAAAGCTGTTACATATTTGAAACAGTTCACAGACGATTACGAGAACGAGGAACATTGGTCCCCTACGAAAATGTTAGTCGAATTCAATACGAAGTCAATACAGACGAACAAGTTTTGAATTCCGTACAAAGAGATCCCACCATTAGCACGAGTCGTCTTTCGATACAACTTGGTATTAGAAAAATAAAGTCTGGAGAGTACTTCGAAGAAACCATCTACACCCATTCCACTACACTCCAGTGCAAGAATTATTACCAGTCGATTTACCAAACAGAACAAATTTCTGCCGTCTATTGTTAAACAACGAGGAACATAATCCTTCATATTTGTCATCCATTTTATGGACAGACAATTCGACATTAACGAGGGATGGAATAACAAATTTCCTCAATTTTCATGAGTGGCAACCAGAAAACCCACACGTTAACCAATAATCATCATTTGAAAGACGGTTTAGGGTTAATGTATGGTGTGGAATAATTGGAAATAATTTTATCGGGCAAATTTTACTACCTGAAAGATGAACTCACAAAACTATCTTGAATTTTTGAATGAAACAGCTCCCACTGTGCTAGATTCAATTCCACTCATGATGAGAAATACTTTCTTGTATCAACAAGATGGAGTTCTTGCACACCATGGAAGACAAGTTCGAAATTGGTTTGATATAAATTATCCAGGGCGATGGATTGGTCGCAGCGGACCTATAGCTTGGCCGGCTAGATCTCCAGATTTAACAACATTAGACTTTATGTATGAGGATATTTGAAAGGAGAAGTCTACAAAACAAACATTCAGACTTGGGAGCAGTTGGTTGATCGAATTAATAATGCCGGCAACAAAATAAAAGAAAATTTAGGAAATTTCAACATGGCTGCTGCCGTTAAAAGACGACTGCAACTATGCTTGTTACAAAATGGAAATCATTTTGAAAATTGTTTGTGAAGTTGAAAACTTGAAAATTCATACAATAAATTATTAAGTACTACACTGAAACGTTAATATCTCAAAAACTGTACATGATTAGATAAAAAACGATGAAGCAATTTTGCATAAAATAGTCTATTAAATTTAAATTTGAAATAAAAAACAAAAATTATTAAGTGAGTTTTTCAAGAAAAAATGAGTTTAATGAAATTTTTTGTTCTTTCTCGAACAATTTTTTTAATTCCACCAATGTTTTCTTTATGGAAAATACGATGCATGATATTCCTACTTCCAGAGAAGAAAGAAGCACTCTATGCCTTTAAAATTATAGAAAAACAATTGAGTTATCTTAATTTTAGAAGAGTTATTGGCATTTACATCATTCAAAGCAGTGTACCATTCTAAAAATTGTGAAATGCAATTGAAGTTGGTAACGGTTCATTTCGGGTCATATGCGTAGTGGACTTTTTTTCATGATATTGATCTGGCGACCGAGATACGGCGGAATAACCGACTACCGAGAACATAGCAAATGATGTTCTCTTCAATGACCCACTACCAACTTGTACTGGTTAGGTTGGTAGTTGATACATAACCAGTTTTAAAGCAATGAGTTCAATGCAAAAAGGAAACAATACCCCAGGTGGTAAACCAACTACCCAGTTGGCTAATCCACCCTCTTACGAGGCTGGCTCAATGGATTCTGGGGTGAGCCAATCACTGCTAAACCCATTCGAAAGAAGATTGTTAAGATCACCAAAAAATGTTGTTAAGATCACCAAAAAATCATACTAACTCTGCAAATCAGCAGAAAGACGAAAACGCTGAACTCTGTCGAAAACTCAGTGAAGTAGAGGTACTTTTAACCCAACTAAGAAGCGAAATTGAAAAGCTGAAAAAAGAAAATGAAGAATTGAAGAAGCCCAAACCAATGGAGATTTCTGAAAACCCGATAACTTGTTATAATGAAACAAGTACTCACACCAGTTATAACAATGAGTTCCATACTGATGAAGAGGATCTCATGAGAGAAACAGATTGGGTACTGAAAAGGAAGAAAAGACCTACCAAAAAACGAAAAGCAGAATTCTCGCCTGAAGTTGGAGATCATTCGCAAGCTAATGTATTAGTAACTGGTCATACTAATACCAAACGAGCTCACCAGCAACAGCAACAAAAGGTTGTACCGAAAGAAAAGGCTCCTCCGCCAATTAATGTAATCGGCATAACAGAATTTGCTAGTATACAATCTATAATGAAATCAGTGACAGCTAAGGAATATAGAGTAGTGTCACTAAACAATAACGTGTGGAAAATCAATACACCAGATTCCGACACATATAGAGCTCTAGCAACAAAGCTCAATGCGGAAGGTAAAGAATGGTTCACATACGAAGATAAAAACGAACGCGCAATTAAGGTTATAGCCAGAGGCCTTCATCCAACGTGTAAGAAGGAGGATATAATTGAGGACCTAAAGGCAAGAGATCTGCAAATAGAACATGCAGTAAACATCCTAAAACGAGAGAGAGGTGAGCACAATCAAGTCAAAAAAGGGGGCTTCCACTCTTCATGCTTACGTTTAACAAACAGGAGAAAGTTGAAAACATCTTCAACATCAAAGCAATTCTCAATATGAGGGTTAAAATAGAACCGCTTAAGAAAAACACGAGGCTAATACCTCAATGCAAAAAATGCCAAGGTTTCAATCACACGCAAAAATATTGCAGACGGGAGCCAAGATGCGTAAAATGTGCTGGAAAACACAAGGCGAAAGAGTGTACAGAAAGTAGAAACACCCCTGCAAAATATATAAATTGTAAAGGGCATCATCCTGCAAATTATAGAGGCTGTGAAGTAGCCAAAGAACTTCAAAGACTAAGAAACAAAACGCATCAGTTTCCTCAAAACCCTAGGGTTACCAGAGAAGAGAAACCAACTAAAACCCAAGCGGAGCCAAAACCACCAGGTATTGGTACAGAGCGGAAAAGTTATTCACAAATTGTACAGCAATCATCTAATGCTACGAATGATAATCCCCTTGAAAGGATTTGTCGAACCATAGAAGCCATAAATATAAGGCTAGCAAAGCAAGAACGTGGTCTAGAAGCTTTATATAAGCGTCTAGATATGCATCAAACCTTGAACGAGGCAACAGCCCTCATATACTAAAATGAGCAGATCATTAAGAATTGTCACCTGGAACGCGAACGGACTAGCGCAACATGTTCCAGAGCTAGAAATTTTTCTAAATTTAGAAAAAATTGATATCTGCCTTATATCGGAGAGCCATTTGACAAAAACATCATTTATTAAAATACGTGATTATGAATGTTACCATGCTGTTCACCCAGGAGGAAAACCCAGAGGAGGATCAACAGTAATAGTGAAAAAGAGTCTCAAACACTATGAAGAACCTAGTATAGAAGAGGAAAATATGCAAGTTAAAACCATAAAAGTTGAAACTAACAATAATAATGAATACAGTATTTCCTCTATCTACTGCCCTCCACGCTATAATCTAAATAAAGAAGATTATAATACACTCTTTAGATCACTAGGATCCAATTTTATTATTGGTGGTGACTTTAATGCAAAAAACACATATTGGGGATCAAGACTTACAACCCATAAAGGAAAAGAGCTATTCGAAGCCGGACGAATAAATAACTGCGAGTTCCACTCTGGAGGTAAACCAACATACTGGCCTGCTGATATAAATAAAATACCAGATCTCATTGATTTTTATGTAACGAAAGGAATCTTCGAGGATTACATGTGCATCGAAAACAGCGAAGGGATATATTCCGATCATACACCTGTTATCATGACACTCAGCACAATGATAATTAATAAGGATAACCTGCCTAAATTAACAAATAATAGAACTAACTGGGACCTATTCCAAGAAATAATTGAAATGCAAATAAATCTACGAGTGCCGATTAAAACACCGGTACAGTTGGAAGACGAACTAGAGGTATTTAACAGTACTATTCAACAAGCAGCATGGGAAAGTTCTCCTGCTAGTCACACCGAATCCCGTAGGAATCAAAATTATCCTATTGAGGTCAGGGAGTTAGTTAGAGAGAAACGGAAGGCAAGAAAAACCTGGCAAAGGACACGCGCCCCGGAAAACAAAAAAATCCTCAATTTTCTATGCAATAAACTGAAACAACTTATAAAAAAAATTAAGAATGAAACTATTAACAAGTACTTAAATGGTCTCACCGAACATAAAGATACTGATTACTCTCTTTGGAAAGCAACAAAGGGATTAAAAAGAACTAAAATGCATGTGTCACCTATTAAAAATGGGGAAGGAACCTGGGCCAAAAGCGACAAGCAAAAAGCTATTTTATTTGCAGCTCACTTGGAAGACACCTTTCAACCGTTACCTAGACAAACAGCAGATGAAAACATAATAACAATTAGCAAAATTGATGAATATAATATTCGATGTGTAACATTACAGGAATTAAAAAATGAGATCAAGTGTAATTTGAACGCAAAAAAAGCTCCAGGATATGATTTAATTACTGGACAAGTCGTAAAAGCCATTCCCGAGAAGGGACTACGAAAATTGGTTCAAATTATCAATGCTGTCTTCAGACTAAAATATGTCCCACGACAATGGAAGGTTGCTGAAGTAATTATGATCTCCAAACCAGGCAAACCAGCGAACGATAAAAAGTCGTACATACCGATTTCACTACTTCCTGTAATTTCAAAATTATTTGAAAAATTACTGCTCAAGAGACTCAAGCCAATAATAGAGGAGAGAAATTTGATTCCACCACACCAATTTGGATTTAGAGAAAATCACTCTACGATAGAACAAGTTCACAGAATAACGGATATAATCGAAGACTCACTTGAGAATAAGAAGATATGCTCCAGCATCTTCTTAGATGTAGCACAAGCTTTCGACAAAGTTTGGCACCAAGGACTTGAATTTAAATTGCATCGAGATCTACCTAAGCAATTCTATCAAATTCTTAAATCTTATATCGCAGACCGACATTTCCGTGTAAAATATAACCAAGAGTACTCTGAACTAAAGAGAATATCAGCAGGCATACCACAGGGTAGCGTACTGGGTCCTATATTGTACATCCTGTACACCAGAGATATGCCAAATACAGAAGGTGCCACCATAGCAACATTTGCAGACGATACAGCTATTCCGGCTACTGGAAAGTGTATATCAGAAGCAACGACCAAACTTCAAAAAGCAACCGACACAGTGAGTAGTTGGACCAAGAAATGGCGCATTAGCCTAAACGAAGCAAAGTCGGTTCACGTAAACTTCACAAACCAGAAAGTTAACTGGATTCCAGTGAAACTTAATTCAAGGCCGGTTCCAAATGCAAATACAGCCAAATACCTCGGCATGACTCTCGATTGCAAGCATAGATGGAAAGAGCATGTTAAAAATAAAAAAGAAGAATTGAACATTAAATATAGGAAAATGTATTGGCTAATAGGTAGAAACTCTGAGCTTACAATACATAACAAATTTGCTATTATACCAGCAAATACTTAAACCAGTATGGACCTACGGTATTCAACTTTGGGGTTGTACCAAGAAGACAAATGTACAAATGATATAATGTTTTCAAAACAAAGTGCTGCGTGGCATTGTAAACGCACCATGGTACATTAGAAATGATAACCTCCATAAGGACTTAAACATGGAATATGTAAGTGAAGAAATACAAAATCATGCGAAGAAACACATTCAGCGGATATCTCGGCACGAAAATGCAGACATACGAAGTTTGTTGGATACCACCAATGCAGTAAGAAGACTTCAAAGGCAGAAACCTTTGGAATTGGGTAGTTGTATTTAATTCGGATAGAGAAAAATAATTACTATGTAAATTCAAACGGGAGTAACCATTGGGCTACTGCCCGTCAAATGTGAATCTTCATTTAAGATAGATAAATTACTAAATGATTTGTAAATCAGTTGTAATATTAAATAAAGGAAAAAAAAATAAAAAATGATATTGATCCAGCTACACACCCTACTCGTTTGGCCTAGTCCCAGTGGCCTGGGACACCCTGTATTGTGTTTTGCTCATTAATGTATATTAATTAATTTAAGTTTTCAGTACGAAACCAAACTACCAATAGAACTCATGGAGGGTTCTCATTTTTGCAGAATTGTACATTGGTATAACTCTGGGCCTTCAGCCAAAATTACGGGGAGGGGGGAAGATATTTCTACTTTTTTTCAGTAGATATATTATGAGCGATTGGCCTCTATATTTTTCTGATTTACCAAATCGAAAATATTGGGATTGCCATGAACAATTAATATATTTGTCTATAAAAAATGCCGGAAAATCAACTTATTACAGACAGACAAATTAAATTCTTAACAAATTAATTAATTTAGTTTAAAGAATATTTAATTGCTAATAAATAACTCAATTTTCAGAATATAACATAATTCCAGAATTAATCATTGTTATAGGGATTAAAATTAATCCTGAGTTTCAGAATTAAATTTTAGTTTGTATCAACTCTCCTCATTAAGTAGTGATTAAGTTGTAGTTTAGAAATGGTGTCGTCCTGTGCTAACTAGATTTACTATATATTTACTAATAATTTTACTAGCTATCGATCGCTTAGGTGTCTGTAACCACGTCGAGTCTGTCTCAACTAATAATCCTTTCCTATCCTTCAGTTTTGTTATATGTAAACGAGTGTACGGTGTGTGCCCGGGAGCTTGGGAGTTCCTGCTATAATGCTTGGCCGTACAACTTAATCAATCATTCTTTCAATTTACAATATTTTTTTTAGAGATCACAACATTATACAATATGACCATATTTATTTATTTTTTTTTTATTTACAATCTTTTATTTAATGTTCACAACACTGTACCATGTTACAAAGTTTATTTGTTTATTTATTTTTTGTATTCATTGATTTATTTTGAAATTGACATTGATCATATTTTTTTTTTATTTTTTTATTTATTTATTGATTGTTCATATTTTACATAATTTTCTCTAATACTAATTAGTGTTTATATATTAATAATAAAAAAACCAAGAATCACCAATGAAAAAAAATGACTTCACCACAAAGAAATTAGATGATTTTTTTTTCTAAATATACATATTATTATTATTACAATTAATTTTTTTCTGAAGTACAACAGACTGAATTTACTAACGCACCAAACTTGGCTGATCTTTTTTGTTCCATAAAAACATCACCCGGTCGCGAATATTCAGCTCTCACCGTTCTAGTAGTCACGCTCACCGTTCTAGTAGTCAGAATTCAAAAGCAAAAACCACAACCACTCTCTCTACCAATCATACTAATCAACAAAATCAATTAAAATCAACCAACACGTATATGTTGCTCTCGCGCGATGACCAGCAACATCGCACGCTCAACCAATAAATCACAAAACTCAAGCGAGTCAAACAAACCGCATCGTCAAAGAGGGGAAAGATAACTCAAAAAAGAGTGGTTCCTTCAAACACAGACACGCGCCGGACCGAAAGCAAACGAAACAGGGTTACGCAAGCCCTGCACGTAACAAGCTTCAAAACGAAGCGAGGCACAAAATTCAAATTTGGTGTTTGTGTGTTTTACGCATTTTTGTGTCGTTTCAAGAGACATGATTTGATCTGGAGCAGATCAAACATCAAGAAATGCGGATAATAAGTTATTCTGGTATATTCCATTTATATAAATATTCTACGAAGAGGAAAAATTGTTAAGTATCTGTAATTCATAGTTTCGATCTGTGGGTATTGTGAAAAATAAATCATTTTTCAATCATCTAGGCTATAGCAACTGAACTGCTAACTTATTACTCTGATTTGTTCCTACAATAGGAATCAACCATGTACTTATCGTATTAGCGAATTTTGCATTACCCCTTAAAAACTTTTAATAATTTTAATTTTATTGTAGTTAACGCATACATGTGGGTACGAAGAGGAGAAATTGAAAAACATTTATATAACTGGAATATACCAGAATAACTTAATGTTTAATTTATTACTTTTATTATTAAAGATAAAAGATTCTTCAAAGCCAGCAAGAAACTTAAAATATAAAAAAAATGAAGAATGTAATTTCGAAAGAAATGACTTTTGGAGAAAAGATAGTTTTTTCACGGCTCAAAAACTCTGAATTATTTTCAAGGATTTTGCTTTTATTTACATATGTATGTTGGTAAATACATTACGTTCATAAATGAACCTTTTGAAAATTATTTCCTTGAAAGAAATATCTAACAAAATGGAACATTTGGTAGGTACCGACAAAAACATTAAAAACAATTTCGAGAGTACTACAAACTGTAACACAAATGCATACTGAAACAAAAATCGTATATAGACACATAATGAACACCATCAGAAAAGAAAATTTTGAACAAAAGCGTATAGCTATGTACATAGTAAATTATGAATCCTTTACCATTTGTATATTTTTTTCTCTTTTGTTCATATTTTGCCAGACAGACAACACTTCAAGGATAAACGTATAGGCAGGATGTACTTAAAAGAATATTTTCCTTTTGTCTTACCCTTTTAAGTAACTATGTACTTTTGTTTGTGCACTCGTAATCACTTAAATATTTCGAGGTTATTTCCAATCATCGATTTTTTTATTCTTTTCTTCTCCGTAATTATCACTTGTATTATCCTCTTTTTCCTTTAATACACAAAAATAAAAATTTTGTTGTTGACTGCGACTTATATTAATTCGTTTTTTTTTTGTTTTAAAGTATGAATTAAAAATGCGATTTAGGAAAAAGAGAATACTCAAAAATGAATTAATTTCATTTTTAAAACACATACATACTTTAATTCATTTTGAAAATGAATTATAAAACAGGCTTATTTTATTTCGTTTTATAAAAACAAATTTTAATTCGTTTTTTACCAAAAAATAGAAATGTGTGCATTATTTTCATCAATTATTAAAATATCAAATAATTATTATTTATAACTTTTAGTTGTAAACAAAAATAAATTAAATATTTATATTCTGTTTCTATTTTTATAATTGTTGCCTCATTTATCTATTATTTACTTAATTTTAGATTAAAATTTCCATTAATGAAAACGAGATATTTTAATACATTTAGGTATATATAGGTTTTTCAGGTCAACTTAACGTTTTTTCAAACCAATGTAACGTTTATTCAAACCAAAGTAACGTTTTTTCAGATCAACTTAACGTTTATTCAAATCAAAGTAACGTTTTTTAAATTCAAAATAAAGATTTTTCATTTCAACTTAAAGATTTTTCATTTCAACTTAAATTTTTTAAATTTCAAATTAACGTTTTTTACACTTTTATAATAACCAGCATAAAAATTAATTTTTACTATCAGTGAACATCAAATTAACATCAAGGACACGAAAATTATAAGAGGCAATTATAAATTAAAGTTTTGTATTTATTGTTTGATTTATAGGAAAAAAATTAACTTCAAGTTTACATTTTTGTATAAAAACCTTAAAGATTACATTAGACTGGTACAACGAAGCTTGATCGTTTCAATTCTACATCCACAGTTGTTTTTATTCCATAAAATATGATACATTTATAAAAAGTAGATTAAAATAATCCATAATAAAGTTGAATTTAAACTTTAAAAAACTGAATTGGAAGTTAATAAAATTGAATTTCAGGCATTGGCAATTTCATTGTCATGTCAACGTAATAATTATTACAATCGGCAGAGGACACACTTGCCAAAGATTCTTTAATAACATTAACTAAATTTAAACTATTTTCTGAATCAGCCAACAAATTTCCTGCAGCCAATTTAGTTTTCGAGAAAACTTTTTATATTAGATTAAGCATCGGTGGGCATGGGGAAAGGAACATTAGTTGGTGAGTGGTCTCTCTAACATTATCTTGTATTACCCGAGTCTTGTGCATTTTTACATTGTCAACAACTAACCAAGCATAATTGATATTAGCTTCTCCCAATTTATTAAATAACTCATCTAAAATCATCAGAAAAATGTTTGCATTTACAGTTGAGTTTGACATTATCTTATTATGTATTATTCCACGTAAATTAATGAGTGCAATGAGCGACACATTTCGTCCTCTGATAGTTGGAAGTATGACATGAGCAGCAGTATTCTTCTTTGAGCGAGCTTTAGCCCTCCGAAGCTGACAATTGAATCCAGATTCATCAATAAATACAATTTTCTCACGTAGTTGTGGGGCGTTTTGCAAAAAGTGTTGTTCTATATTACTTTCAGAGTTAAAACGATCAATGTTAAAAGTAGCTAGTTTTAACGTTATCTTTAAACATTTCAATGCATTAAAGATGGTTGTTGTGCTTAGGTTTACATTTTTGTTTTCAAAAACTTTAATCTTAATATTATTTATAGTAATGGCCGGATTATTTCTTCAATTAAATTTAAATTTTCCGTAGTCAACTTGAACTGCCTTTTACCACCACGATTTCTGATCACAACCGCACACCCATAATTTTTGTAGCGTCTTAATATAGATATAGCTGTGCTTTTATTAATACCAGCTAGTTCTGCTGATTCAACTATTGTCTTACCTTTGTAACGAAATGTGAAGCGAAATGCATCAGGATTATAATAAAAACAAAAAATAATATTTTTTTTTTGGTTTTTGTCTCAGGTACAATCCATTTCGTTATAGAAAATTATTATTATCTACATGGTTTTCCAATAAGAGGTTTCATTTTGAATAGCCTGCGTTTTGGGCAGCTGTCAATTTTGAAGCTGTCATCTATAGACATTTGGCAAGTAAAAACTACGCCATTGCTAAAAAATGGCACGATACACGCTTCAACAACGCATTGAAATTATTAAAACTCACTACAAAAATGGTGAAAATTTTGCAGTCACAGTTCGTAAAACTAAAGCACTTTTTGATCGTCGTGAAGCACCTTCTCGGCCGGCAATAGTGAAACTGGTGGAAAAATTTGAGCTGTTGGGACAAGTTAGTGATGTAGGGGTGAGTCGCCCCCCAATTGTTACGCCCTTTGGGTGTCCCATTTTTTTGTGTGTTTAATAGTGGCTTTCACTAATTTCATTGGCAATTTCATTGTCATGTCAACGTAATAATTATTACAATCGTTAGAGGACACACTTGCCAAAGATTCTTTAATAACATTAACTAAATTTAAACTATTTTCTGAATCAGCCAACAAATTTCTTGCAGCCAATTTAGTTTTCGAGAAAACTTTTTATATTGGATTAAGCATCGGTGGGCATGGGGAAAGGAACATTAGTTGGTGAGTGGTCTCTCTAGCATTATCTTGTATTACCCGAGTCTTGTGCATTTTTACATTGTCAACAACTAACCAAGCATAATTGATATTAGCTTCTCCCAATTTATTAAATAACTCATCTAAAATCATCAGAAAAATGTTTGCATTTACAGTTGAGTTTGACATTATCTTATTATGTATTATTCCATGTAAATTAATGAGTGCAATGAGCGACACATTTCGTCCTCTGATAGTTGGAAGTATGACATGAGCAGCAGTATTCTTCTTTGAGCGAGCTTTAGCCCTCCGAAGGTGACAATTGAACCCAGATTCATCAATAAATACAATTTTGTCACGTAGTTGTGGGGTGTTTTGCAAAAAGTGTTGTTCTATATTACTTTCAGAGTTAAAACGATCAATGTTAAAAGTAGCTAGTTTTAACGTTATCTTTAAACATTTCAATGCATTAAAGATGGTTGTTGTGCTTAGGTTTACATTTTTGTTTTCAAAAACTTTAATCTTAATATTTTTTATAGTAATGGCCGGATTATGTTCTATTAGTTGTGTTCCAGTCGACCACCGCAAGTACTTATAAGTACTTAAATGTGTATTTGCTAAATTGACGACTGGAACGCACAAAAATGTATTTCATGAGTAATATATAACCTATAAATTTATTTCAATACATACAACAACAAAATTATTGTATGTCATATGTCAAAACACAAAACAGTTGTTTATCAAGTTGAACAGTGGGCTGTGAATTTCTTTTTTTAATATTTTCTACCATATTATAAAACATGAGTGATAAAATAAAAAAAATTGGTCTTACGCCGAAACAAAAGCACTGATCCATGTATATGGAAATAGGAAAGAAGACTACGCTACCACCTTAAAAAAGAAACAGTTCTGGGAATCTGTTTTGACTGATATCGAAAATATGGACATATTAGTAAATATAAATTTATCACTAACAACATGTAATGTTTATAAGACTAATTTATGTTAATCTTTAGGAAAGTATCACGACGGCTGTACAGGTCGAGATTAAATGGAGATCGCTTTGGAGATCTTACAAAGCATCAAAAGATCGAGGAACTGGTGGAAGCGCGTCGAGGTTCGCTTTTTTAGAAGTCATGGACGAGCTGTTTAGCACTCGTCCAACAATATCGACATCACACTCCCGATCCGTTGGTGTGATCAGTGAAAGTATATAGCCTGTGTTTTCTTCTCAATTACAAGGAGAGCACTCCCGATCCGTTGGTGTGATCAGTGAAAGTATAGAGCCTGTGTTTTCTTCTCAATTACAAGGAGAGCGGGTCGAATGCTGTGACGACAATTCAACATCCTCTATAGAAGAAAACGTGCCTTTAAGTTTTGCGGTTCCACCTAAACGTCAATACTACGAGGAGAAAATAAAGGCGTCAAAGCAGAGAACCACACTGCTCAAAGAATATTTAAAAAAAAAGGAAGAAAGCCGGGATCAAAGACATAAGGAGGTCATTGATGCCATCACAAAAAAAAATTTTGACACAATTTTATTTTAATTAAAACCAAGTATCGTTTATTTTATTTATTTACATGTATAGTATAATGAAATGTGATAAAATTAAATAATGAATTTATTTTTATTTATTTATAAAAAATAATATGAATTTCTAATAAAATTAATTTATAAAAACTCAACATCCTCAATTTCAATTTTTTACTTTCAAGTAAGATCAGGAAACATTTCTTGCAACAATTCTTCTCTTCTAAAATTGTTCTCTTCCATTATAAGATTTTCTTCAGGCCAAACATCAACAATTGGTTCAATCCCTACTTCTGCATCTAAAACATCACTTTTATCTATACATATATTGTGAAGCACACAGGCCGCTATTGTACAGTTAACTACAAAATCGATTTTGATATTTTGAAATTTTGTTAATCTTCTAAAGCGGTTTTTAAGTAGCCCAAATGCGTGTTCCACTACAACCCTCATCGCAGAATGCTTTTTATTAAAATGTTTTTGAGTGTCAGACAGACTTCCCAAGTCTCTAAAAGGCGGTATAAGCCATGTCAGACATGGATATGCAGAGTTGCCTAATAATATTCTCCTGTCTTTAATTAATGATTCGTGGTTTTCGACGCATCTTTTAAACAACTCAGATTTTTTGAGCATACGACTGTCATGGATGCTCCCTGGTTCTCCGACATGAATATCATGAAACTTTTTGTCAGGCCCAACTACTCCTTGAAGCAAAATGCTATAATATTTTTTTCGATTATAATAATCATTAGAATTTTGCTTTGGTTTTGGTATTTGTATGTGACAACCATCAATGCATCCCAACACATACGGAAATTCTTTTATTTGCTTAAATCGCAATGAAATATTTTGTTGTTGTTCTTCTTCTGTCGGCCACTTTATGTAATGATGGGCGCTGCGGACTAGCCAGTGATTAAAACGCACTATGCATCTATGCGCTGAGCTTCTACTAATATCGAAAAGATTCGATATTTCCCTAAAAGTATTGGTGTTCGCAAGATACCACAGCGTTACAAGCACCCGTTTTTCAGATGTAATTTCTTCCGATCCACCTTTATTTCTTCTTCTCATGTCCATTTTGTAATTATCTAAAATGAAATACATGTAATTCAATTTTTGTTATTAAATATTTTAGCTTTGGATTTTGTCTTACCTATTAAAGAATTAACAATCGTTCTTTTTAATCGAAAATGACTAATAAACTCTTCGTCCGGATATTTGTGTATTGTTTTAATAAAATTTTCTACCCGTGTTTTTTTGTATCTGGGTAAATCTTCATCCAAAGAGCTTGTTGATGATGAGTCAGAAAAAAACAAATCTTCGACCTCATCCAGGCTAGAATCAGATGAATCATGAAACTAAAAGTTGAAAACATAATTTATTATTTGCATTAAAAATTTTCAGATTTAATTTTACCTCAATCATAACTTTCGAAACTTTGATTATGCTATAATAAAATATCGCACACAAAATATTATTCGCACAAAAATCTCTTTATTTATAGCGACTACCGCACAAAATATCTTTACTTACACCGCACAAAAAATATCTTTATTATCGCACAAAATTGGTTTTATTAAAAATTAATTCGCACAGAAATTTTTTTTTTGACATAAGCCCAGCAACAACAACAATTATTTCTTCACTAATCCACCTAGCGGATAAATTTGACGTAACTGCTTCTAGCTGATCATGATAAAATAGCATGAGCAGTTACGAGTAGTTCGTTTAAGCAAGGAAACAAACCTAAGTACTTATAAGTACTTGCGGTGGTCGACTGGAACACAACTATTATTTCTTTAATTAAATTTAAAATTTCCGTAGTCAACTTGAATTACCTTTTACCACCACGATTTCTGATCACAACCGCACACCCATAATTTTTGTAGCGTCTTAATATAGATATAGCTGTGCTTTTATTAATACCAGCTAGTTCTGCTGATTCAACTATTGTCTTACCTTTGTAACGAAATGTGAAGCAAATGCTTCAGGGTTGTAATAAAAACAAAAATAAAAAATTTTTTTTTTGGTTTTTGTCTCAGGTACAATCCATTTCGTTATAGAAAGTTATTATTATCTACATGGTTTTCCAATAAGAGGTTTCATTTTGAATAGCCTGCCTTTTGGGCAGCTGTCAATTTTGAAGCTGTCATCTATAGACATTTGGCAAGTAAAAACTACGCCATTGCTAAAAAATGGCACGATACACGCTTCAACAACGCATTGAAATTATTAAAACTCACTACAAAAATGGTGAAAATTTTGCAGTCACAGTTCGTAAAACTAAAGCACTTTTTGATCGTCGTGAAGCACCTTCTCGGCCGGCAATAGTGAAACTGGTGGAAAAATTTGAGCTGTTGGGACAAGTTAGTGATGTAGGGGTGAGTCGTCCCCACGATTGTTACGCCCTTTGGGTGTCCCATTTTTTAGTGTGTTCAATAGTGACTTTCAAATTTGTACCTCCCAAAAGCAGAAATTTAAACGACATTCCATTTTGTTATATATAACTTGACCACCACAATGTTGACTTTCAGTGTACCTTACTTTGTTTCCTCATTATCGAATTTTTTTTGGTAGTGGTTTATGATTTTCGAAATGCATTTTCTCGATTGTGGCTGGGTCTATAATAGCTGGACAAAATTAAAAAAAAAAAAAGATTGTAGGTTTTGTTTTTTTTCTGAAAGGTTGTGCTTTCTGTCTTTAAGTCATTGCCTGTGAGAAAAAAAAAATGTAATATTAATATCTACTGCGTATCGATTTCTATTGTGTTAAATTAAGTAGCTAAAAAAAATAATAATAAAACCAAAATAAAAATACCAAAAAAGTAATTCAATAAAATAATTGTGCATAGTATAAATATTTTTAAGAAAAAAAAAATAACGTGACCATACTCATAATTATGTATGGGGTAATCACGAAGTTTGGAAAATAATTTTTTTTTGTAGTTAACGTAAAAAAACCGTTACTCATTGACTGTAATTTAAATATCTAAAGATATTGCCAAATTATAATGTGTAATTGAATAAATAAAAACAACAAAACAATATAAAAACGTATGGTTTTAAATTGGGATAAGGTTGGTGGTTTTTTTTGCTCTTCCAATTTGGTTAACTGTAGTCATGATCGTGCTGGTTTTCTTGGTTTAAGCTAGTGAATGTTATAAAAAAATAAAAAAAATAACTAAAATGGTGTAGTGATATATTTTTTTTAGTGATCTAACCAAAATCTCATAAAGAGAAAAATACCCCAAAATGTTGCTCTCGCGCGATGACCAGCAACAACGCACGCTTAACCAATAAATTACAAAACTCAAACGAGTCAAACAAACCGCAACGTCAAAGAGTAGTTAACGCATGCATGTGGGTACGAAGAGGAGAAATTGGAAAACATTTATATAACTGAAATATAACAGAACTAGGGGCCCCTGTGCAATTGCACAATTTTATTATTTGTTTGTTTCTTTATTTCTGTGCAATTTTTCTGGGGCTCGAGGCACTCCCAACTCAGTTTACTCTTGACGCCCTACCTTACGCAGTAGCCTAATCGAATACGTACGGATATTGGTCCGTTTTACATAGACCGCCTGCACACACATTGTACAGTGCTATGCCAGACATGAATTGTGCGTCGGCCCATGATTTCTGCACTCCAACAAAGGGTCATAGATGTGTTCCTCGCCATCACCGATTTTAATCAGATGATCATAATTCCATTTAGCATCTCTCCTCTATTGGGATTCGAACCCGGCACCTCAGGATCGTAACCCGTAACTTTAACTACTGAGCCATTTGGTCGGCAATTTTTATTATTTATATGGAACAAAAATTCAATCACAATTTAATTCTTTTTTTTTTTTTTTTTTCTGAATTTTGTATATTTTTTTGTATTTTTTTTTTATTTAAATTTTTTTTATTTATTTTTTTTTAGTATTTTAAAATTGTGAACAAACACACATTCTACTGGAACACTTCACTATATACAACATTATCCGTCACAACTACCCCCGTCGATGTTTTTCCTTGTCTTGGGGTTTCCGAAACTTTAACTCGGAGTGCATCAGAATCAGTCACTCTGGAAAATGCTGTATATAGTTGTCCATGAGTAAAACATGGCTGAGGAAGAAATAAGCCGACTTTTTTGAAAGTTTGAACCTGTGATTTATTTATAGTCATAGCGTAGGAAAGCCGAACAGGAAACTGATGACGTTCAAAATTGAAGGGTAGAGATAAATCATTAGCTGTGTTTAGTGAAATTCTTGGGATAAAGTGAACTGTGCCGGAATGTGCCCCAGTAATAATTTCCGCTTTAATACAATTTCGACTAAAATCCTTCACGACCATTCTAACACCATTGCATAGTCCATTTTTTATGGAAAGATTTCTTAGGAGCATAACTATGCAACCTTTCTTTAAATTTAAAATGTGGGGAGGTAAACCAGAAGGGTTCAAAGAATTTAGGTATTCAACTGGGAAATTAACTTGCAAGTCAGAGTCACATGTCCCGTCATCAGTTTTTACTGTGTCAATGGATGAGTAGGATGCTTTTTCGGAAACCAATTTTTCAAGAACCTCTTCATTGAGCTCTCGGACTTCATCATTTTTTGGACACAATATAGCGTACTGCGATATTGAAGATATATCATTGGTTGTGAACGATTCCCCAAAAACATCAGCAATTAAATCCTGTGAGACGTATTTATTTGGCACTTCACACGAATATTGTGTTTTTTTATTTAATTCGGCAGATACTTGATTACCATTGCCGACATTTAACAACCATTCACTGAATTCAGGATCACTGATAGCCCTCATATTCCTTTTTAAATATAATGGATGGAAATGCCGCCATAACCGTGATTTCTTAATTGTAGCATTCACTATTGAACTTCGATTTCCATTTCTTACTACTGGCAAAACTTGCCGAAAATCACCTCCTAACACAACTACCTTTCCACCAAACGGTAAATCGCTGTTCATTATATCTCTAAAAACCAAATCTACAATTTCAAGTGCGATACCTGATGCCATCGGTGCTTCATCCCATATAAGGCAGTCAATTGATGATAAGAATTGTTTTTTTTTTAAGGATATTTGAGGATATTTAACGACATCCATGTTAAGCGGAAGCGAGAAAGCTGAATGGCACGTCGTTCCATCGGGGAGCAAATTTGCAGCAATCCCAGTCCAAGCTACACACATTACTTTTTTATTACTATCAGAGATCTTCTGCTTCAATGCCAGATACAAAAATGTTTTTCCACTACCGCCGGGACCATCGAGGTAAAAATATTTTTGTGGATTAACTTCTAATACGGAAGAAAAAACTGCTGATGCTGCTGAAAGTTGATCAGTATTCAGAGCTTCCCAAAAATTATTGTCAGCAATGTTAGGTGGCAAAATAATAGCAATAGCAATATTCAAAATTTCAGAAATGTTTGGTATTGTTACTACTGAAAGAAAATCAAAACCTACTTTTTCACATTGAATTTTTAAGTCTAGTATACAACTACTAAAAGCTGTACTATCATTCATGCCTTGATGAATAAAATCTTCCATCATACTACTTTTGAATTCATTAAAAAGTTTTAATGGATCAGCAGGATTGCAATGGGTCAGGATAGTCACAAATAAGGATCTCAAAGATTTAGGTAACATATGTTCGCGAGCCTCAGATAAACAGTTCTCCCACTCATTACTATCATTAATTAATCCCCTTGCTCTTGCTGCTTCTTTATATGTTAGGTATATTACATTATTAAAGGTTTTTAGTGCTTCAAATGATGTAGATTCATTACCTTTAACAGAGAGAAGAATTAGTCGAAGATGGTAACGTTCTATATCTCTAGGTGAAACTGCTATTATTCTGCCAATAGTTTTTCCACCAAAATGAGAATTTATTGATCGCTTTTCCCATATCGAGTTCTTGAATACATAATGATTCGGAATGTCGCTATAAAAAAATTGATGAGCGTCGGTGTCTATGAGATTAAGCTCAAAAAATGCCGTCAAAGTGGTGCACGCGGCAGATTGTCGTCGCAAAGCACTTTCTATATTATTTTCTTGAAAGTAAACCGACTGTCCATCTTTTAGGTGAACAGATAACATTACAGTATTGTGAGATTGACCATGAATGGGTAATTCTTGTAGATTCCAAGCTGCTTCTTGTGAGCTTATATAGCGACAGTTTAGATATTGCGATATTTCATCATGTTCAACCTGATTTGAGTTATTATTTAAGGAATTAATTTGAACCCCAACTCTTGCGCAATCATGTCCTTTAGTTATGTATTTATGGATATATTTAATTGCTTTGACAGTAGAGCATAGTTCGACATTTATATGTGCGTTATATTTCAAGCTTAAATAGGCATTATATGGAACTATAAAACGGTTATCAACAGGAATATTAGTTCGCGTTCGGGGAAAATGTTCTGGTAAATTAGAAGGAGGACGCCTTCTATATTTGGGATAACTTTCCATAGATATATCTGTCTCAAAAAAAAATTCTTTAGGAAATTGCTTTGAACATTTTCCGTTGACCATACAAACAGAATTACGATTAAATTCTCCACATGGACCATGAACATTGTGTTTAAGAACCACCTCGTGAAGTTGTCTGTTATCATTTAAATTAGGAATCTCCGCTGAAATGATTTTATCAATATCGTCCCCAGTTTTGAATTTGTCTTCCTTAGCGAGTGTAAATAAACAGTGTGCATGAGGTAACCCACGTTTCTGATGTTCAATAACATAAACATACGATACGATATTTCCAAAAATTTGCTTTTTTACGATATCACTAAGGAATTCCTTTAATTTTAAATTAAAAACTCGGGTTACGATATCAGGACGGTCTGAAGAATTTTGGAAAGTTTTTAGTTCAGACTTTATTTCTTCCCATGCCGGATTACACGTAAAAGTAATAAATAAGTCTGGACGGCCAAACTTCCTAACAATAGCCATATTGTCCTGGTACAATTTGGACATGAACCTTGGACCACCGATAAACGAAGATGGTAAAATATAAATATTACCAACTCTGGTATTATTTTCAAGACAATCGCTATTTACGTAATCCAAAAGTCCTCTGTAAGATTCAACACGAAGAGCTTTTTGATTATGTCGTATAAAATTTAACCGGTTAGCTTCAACTCGAGCGTAGGCAAACACCAAATATTGTTGAAATAGTTTGCCACCATAATGAAGCGGATTAAAAACATTTCGACGTACTGCAATTTTATATGAATAAAATTGGAGGGTCGTAATTTTATTTCGTACAGCAGTAGAATGTTCGCTGCTGTGATGCATATCGGTGGTCCATCCGAATTCACCATTGGGAAAGAAAAGTGGAAATACCATAGGATCCAAATGTTTTGAAAGGGAGTTTATGCGTTTCAATGTTCTGCTGTTACTGGGGTAAACAGCGAAATCTATATCAGCTGGAATATTTCCTTCACGGTCTGACACAAAAACTAATGCAACATCATCAGAATTTATTGGTGCGTTATATACCCTTTGGTCGTCATGAAGATTTCGGGTAAAAATTAGTGAGACACTATTAAGCGGACGACAGTTTCGATTAGCATCGGCAATATTTCATTTTCGTAGATCTCTCGAAGTCTTTTATAACTGCTAGCATATGGGGAAACATGTTGAAGAACCATGGAAATTATTGACATTATTTCACGTTTGCACTTGGAATTAGCAGTATGGTTCATTCGAATATTTACAGCTGTATCAGTATCGTAGAGAAATAATTCAGCATAACTTACATCTCCACCACGCTCTTGATAATTATTAGAGTTCAAGGAAAAATCAATGGGAATATTAACGGAAGATCGATGATACACATCCCCAGATATTTTAAAAGAATATACACTTCCCGACATATGCTCAATGTTAGCGCCCATCGAACAGAAGGCATTCGCATTATTATATTGTCTAATAAATTCCCGGAAATTCTTACTTTTATCGTCTGTGCCAACAAAGAGTTGTTTAATATCAAATGGAAAATTTTCCGTTGATGTAGGCAAGTTCGATAATTTTCCATTGTGGCAACAACTACTTTTATTTTCATTTTTAAAAAAAACTGCATCACAATAGGAGCATTTGACACTTAAATTGCTTAGATTAAAGCAGTCGGGGTAAACAAAATTTGAATTACCCTGAACAGCTGCTTTAAATAATGAATTAACTGATAGACGCGCTCGTTTTTGTTGCATATTTAACTCACGTATATTAGGATTCGCATTTCTTGCTCGTTGGAGTTCTCTTAAACGCTCACGGTTTTTTTCACGGTAACGACGGTCTGTTTCACGTCTTTCCATTATAGAAATAGAAATTATAATATAAAATGCTTATATATATATAAATAAAAACCAAAACCAAAATCAATAAATCAAGAAATTCAAATCAAACCAAATTGTGTATATATAAAAAGCCTATATGTAAGACCAAAATTAAATTGTAAAATAAAATTTGCAGAAAGCGATCAATCAAATTAAATTCAAATCAAATCAAAGCTTAATTAAATAGCTAAGGAAAAACAAATATTCAACTCAAAAGAATGTAAAATTACAATACGTATAAACGAACCTTTTACTTCAAGTTCAAAAGTTAAGCATCAACTGATTTTTTATTTATAATTTATTCCTATTCGGGTGAAATAAACTTGTATGTATGTATATATGTAAATAATACTACACATACTTCATTTCATACAAATAAAATACGCATGCATATATAATCATGGACTCCTATATAACGAAGACTCAGTATTATCAAATTTATTAATACATGAAACGGTATATTGAATTTAAAAAGACAATGAATATGAAGTTTTGGGTTTTTCCTTTATTTGTTTTATATAGTGCATTCTCCAAGTAGTACATTTCTTAAAATAAATGAAGAATTTCCATAGAAAATTAAATTCATTACATATATCGACAAAAATATTACAGAGTTTTTCGAATATAGGAGTCCATGATAAAATACACGTAAAATGTTTTTTGAATTTATTTTTGTTATTTTTTGTTTTTCTATGTGTTCTATGTTAATATAACGGTAAACTCGTTCAGCCGCTTGTATAATATAATATAGATAACTTAATGTTTAATTTATTATTATTATTAAAGATAAAAGATTCTACAAAGCCAGCAAGAAACTTAAAATATAAAAAAATGAAGAATGTAATTTCGAAAGAAATGACTTTGCGAGAAAAGATAGTTTTTTCACGGCTCAAAAACTCTGAATTATTTTCAAGGATTTTGTTTTTATTTACATATGTATGTTAGTAAATACATTACTTTCATACATAAATGAACCATTTGAAAATTATTTCCAGTCAAGTAATTCAATAAAATAATTGCGCATAGTATAAATATCTTTAAGAAAAAAAAATAACGTGACCATACTCATAATTATGTACATAATTATGTATATAATTATTTATATAATTATGTATACAATCAATCACGAAGTTTGGAAAATAAATTTCTTTTTTAGTTAACGTAAAAAAACCGTTACTCATTGACTGTATTTAAATATCTAAAGATATTGCCAAATTATAATGTGTAATTGAATAAATAAAAACAACAAAACAAAATAAAAACGTAGTGTTTTGGGGGGTGGGGTTTTTTTGCTCATCAAATTTGGTTAACTGTAATCATGATCGTGCTGGTTTTCTTGGTTTAAGCAAAGCTTACCTAAATATACAAGCCGTCAGGCTCAGACCAATTTTAAAAGAAGCTTAATTTAAGGGGGATACATTTTACGATTTCCCATAAGAGCCCATGTAAAATTGAACATTTTTGATTCAAATTTTATGAATGAAAAATACTCGTAATAGAAATTATTTTTAGGTTTATATTTAAATCAAACCTTTGAGTATAACATATTTTAGAACCAATAACTTAAATTTAGTAATTTGAGTAATATAATTAAAATAAAATTGTACAAATTTACTTTTTCTTTGTATGTATATGTAAAAAATTTGGAAAAATACAGTATAAACTTATAAAAACGAAATCAATGACGTAAGATCTTGTTTTGTAAACACAAAATTTTTTTTTTTTGATGTTATGAAGTTGCGTACACAACGTTTTTTAAATTAAATATTTTTAACAGTGCAATAATTCTGTTAAATGGGTAACTAAGTATTTACAAGTAATTTAAACTAACGTATGTAGTTAATTTATTTAATGTTTTATTTTATTTGGTAAAGTATTTTATGCTTTTCAAATATACAGGTCGATTATAGAATCCGCGTGGACGCGGAAAAAATAAATTCATTACTAAAACTTTTTACATTTATTTTAATGTTCATATTTTGTATTTTGCTCAAATCAAGCATTCTAGAGATGAATCCATTTCGTGTTCGACCAAAATTCGTCCGGTAATTGAGTCTCATATGAAGCGCGAGCTCTTGAATTTCCCCTTTGGTCATCATGTAATTTATGGAATTATACCCGGATATTTTTGTGGCATTCCCGGATTTATTTAATAGTGTCCCACATAATCACAAATAATCCCTTTACTTACATGATAAAGAAATTATCTATTATGTATGGCTTTGGTACAACAAACAAAAGAAAAAAGACGCAATTAAGCAATTGTAGTGATATAATGAATTTATTGATCTCGATAGTCGCATTTCTTTTACTCTAGCTCAAATTTAAATAAAATAATTAAATAATATATATATTTATATATTTATTAAATAATTTAATAATGTTGACACGAACATAAAACGAAGAATTACCGTAACTGCAGCCAAGAAACAACTGTCTTGATTCCGTCCAGGATACTTAAAGATTTCAAAAATAGGTGTCACAAATTTTTGGAATATAGTATCGTCCGAATATAGAAGAACTTTTTGAATAAATAATTTATTGCTTCGGCAATCCGGTCATCAGCTTCGGCACCCTGACTTACTTCCTCCTAAAATTTAGTTTAAAAAAAAAAAATATTTTTAGCGATGAACATTTTACCGGCACAGCCAAGAAATTACAACAATAGCAATGGTTGCCTTTCATAATTCGATAATCACTTTAATGCGTTATGCTCGCTGATGCGTTTTTTGTCTTTCGATGCCTGTCTAACATTTGTTTTTCGCGACCCGTATGCAACTCATGTCGGTATTTTGTATTGCTGTACACATCCATATTCAAAAAAAACATTTCCTTCATGGCCACATATCCAATCAAGTAAATAGTCCGTGTCATCAACCAAGCGGGGAGCTTCAAAATCTCGCCGCCAACATTATGATTCTTCTCGTCCTCGGTCAACCATTCAATCGATTTTTTCTCGATCTTTTGTAAAATTTCAGATAATATTTCCTCTTTCACTTTATCTGGTGATTGTGATACTTGATAAATAAAATCAAATACGGATGCGGTAATAGGATTAAAATTTTTAAAATTTTCCGCTCCAAAATACAGTCATACATAAGTTTCTTTACTTTAACAGTTTGAACGAGTTGGTCGTTTGGACTGAATCGCCTAAAATTGGAATCATCTTTGTCGTGTACTAAATTTAGTAAAAACGTTAGTACGGGTGAATAAACTCCAGGATCTTTCATTCTTTCAAGACCATAGTCCTGAAGAATTGGTACATTCGCCTGAGCGACTGAATTTGATGCGCTGAAATTAATGATGAATTCAGTTTTTCAAAAACTAGTCTTAATTAAATTTATATTTACCATGATGCTAATACGAGTATTTGTAAAGCTTTTCTTGCTTCATCTTCCATTGTATCTTCAAACATCATATTTTCAATTACCTCACTTTCGATCCAATGCCTTATTAAAATTTCAAAAGCCTTGTAAAACCTTTTGTTAAAAAATTAAATAAATTTGTCAAGTTGTCAACTACCTCAAGAGCATGAGATCTGCCATCCTTATCGGTCGAGAAAAATATTCTAAAGTATTCATTTGTGACAGAATAGCGTTTTTCTTTATCACTCGACCACACTAAATTCAATGATTTATTCATTCCGACCTCAGAGCCCTCGATGCCAAACCAATATCCGGTTGTGAAAAATGAAATGGCTTCAATCACATCACTATTTGTTTTCGACAATAAAAATTCCTCTAATTTCTTCTATCCCCCTTATATTAAGTTCGAATTTTAACCTGACGGCTTGTATATTTAGGTAAGCTTTGGTTTAAGCTAGTGAATGTTATAAAAAAATAAAAAAAATAACTAAAATGGTGTAGTGATATATTTTTTTTAGTGATCTAACCAAAATAACCAGTTACGTCATACAATCTTATGGTGAGTAATACCCAAATCATAAAGCAAAAACAATAAAAAAAAACCAACTGTAATGCTTCATTCACGGCAGTGAATAAATCATCACGTTAACGTATAACGTATATCTATCATCACTGATGTACACCTGATCATACCAGTAATTGCGTCAGTTTTATTTTATTAACATTAATATGTATTTTCATTTCGTTCCATGAGTCCACCATATAACGTTCTTCAATTCGTTATTTAAATCCAACTCATGGTTCCAATGATAACTTAGTCATCCATATCTGAGGCTCAAAATTCTAGAAGTGACTAAGGCTTGATACTAATTTAATGAGAAACCAGAATTAGCCCACTTATAGATATTAGTATCACTAGTTATACATGGATCAAATTAATGACTTAAAATTACCTTGATCATACAAAATTTCGTTTTGGAGTATCATAAAATTCACCATTATCATAAAGTTAATTCATCACTCAACATTCATCAATGAACTACAATTGTAAATATTAATTTTGTTTTGTGTATTATCACTTTTGATTTTTATGTTTTATTTTTTACATCAATGTGATGTACAATTGTACATAATTTTTATGTTTTTATTAAAATGTTTCTTTAATTAATTCTCAATCTTTTGTTAATTTAAATGAAATTTGTTTTTGTTTTGAATTACATTTCTTAACTTTTCATGTTCACTTTAATTTCTTAATATCTTAATTAAATTAATTTAATTTTTGGAAATTCTAAAAATATAAATTTGTTGTAATCTAGAATAAACATGGAACATTCCCCAATTGTAATAACCCAAATCAAAGTAAACATGACTAGATAAATATACCAGTATTTGTTGTACAATGACGAGGCTTGGTTAATGTTTTGGCGTACTGAATCAGTTTGTGTTTTCCTTCCTGTATTTTTTTGTTTCTTCGTACAAACGATCTAGCAAGATCTATTATGAATGCTATCAAATCCCACTATCAGCCGACGAGCTTAAGCCAAGCAAGTAAATTACCATGATAGACCATTCAAATATAGGGTTTTCCAATAAGAGGTTTCATTTTGATATTAAAAAAAAACGAGTATTTTTTTATTTATTTATGCCATTAACATTTGAAAATGATATCAGCCAAATGGCTGCCACGGTTACGCTTGCAGCACCATATCCTTTTCATGAAATTTCCATGATCAATTCGCACATTTGCGACTGTATGTCCTCGATAACTTCATGAATTCCATATTTAAGGTCTTGAATCGATTGTGGAGCATTGGCATAGACCTTATCTTTCACGTGGCCCCAAAGAAAAAAGTCTAAAGGTGTTAAATCACAAGATCTCGGTGGCCAATTGTGATCACCTCCGATCGTCAGGAAACTTTTCTTGCAAAATTGCGATTGTTTCGTTGCTTGTGTGGCACGTAGCGCCGTCTTGCAGAAAATAAACGTCGTCCACATCAATATCTTCCAATTCCGGCCATAAAAAATCATTAATCTTGGCTCGGTAGCGCAATCCATTCACCGTAACAGTTGCACCAGCCTCGTTTTCGAAAAAGTAAGGTCCAATCACACCGCCAGCCAAAAAACCGCACCAAACAGTGACACATTGAGGATGGAGAGAATTTTCAACAATCATTCTTGGATTTTCTGAGTCCCAAATTGGACAATTCTGCTTATTAACGTAGCCTCCGAGGTGATTAGGCCTCATCAGTGAATATGATTTTTCGATGAAAATCCGGATCATTTTGATGCATTTGAAGGACCCCATCAGCGAAGATACGACGTTTACGGTGATCGACCGGCTTGAGTTCTCTTGTTAACTGAACTTTAAAAGCCTTAAGTCCTAAGTCTTTATGCAAAATACGGTGTATTGTCGTTTGTGGAATGTCTAATTCCAAAGATCGATGAGGAATCGACAAACCTGGGTTTTCTTCAACACTACGGGCTACAGCAGCAATATTCTCAGTTGTTCTTGAACGACGCACACGGTTTCGATTCTTCACATTATTTCCCTTTGGTTTATTACAATAAGTACAGAAAATAATACCGCCGAATATCAGAGAAGGAACAAGACGAAACGATCATCTAATTAAAAATTTAACAAACACCATAACATTTCCAGTGTTAGCGACAAAAAATATCCCACTTGAAATAGGACATCGGATAACCCGAAATTAAATGTTAAACCAACTTTTATTTTTGATTACATAAAATTAATTATTTATGTATTTTAAATAGCATGATTTTTTACAAATTCATTTGTATCAACGTCACAAATCTAAACAAACTTGCCAATAAAATGTATTTTTGACAACTAAATTAAAGTTGCTCAATTTTCTCGCCTTTTATTTTGTCTATTTGTCCAAAATCGAAAAAAAACTGTCGGACAAAATTGAAAGGCGAGAAATTAAACGAAAACTCGCTTCTCGCATTTTGTGCAAAATCCCAGTCCAGAACATGGTGATATTATTTATCCCTCGTCTCTTCAGAATGAAGCGAAAAAGATTTTAATTGTTACTTTGAAGATAATTTATTTAACAATTTGTTTTGTGTTAAAATCATTAACATTATCGACAAGGAGGCGAAGCAACAAAAGTAATTTTCAATGAGAAAAGCTTTGAATTTGCGTTGGACTTGATCACCCCGACCTTCATTTATCATTGGACAGGTTTGTATTTTTTTTTAAACTTGTAGTAAACCAAACATTATGAATGAATGAAATAATTTTACATCTATTCATTTGTAATTCTTATGGACAAATATGTTTTATCTTTTCGACAAATAGTTAAGAGATAAGTTTAAAGGTCAAGGTTAATCTATCCTAAAGGAGTACAAGTGAAAGAGAAAAATTGGGCAGGAATTTGGTTGCTCTGTGTCATCACACACAATTAACAGGTTACCGTCTTTTCATTTTAAACAGTAGGATAAATAGGATAATAAGGTTTTAGTGGTTGGATACAAGAAGAAAAATATTGAAATAGATACGCTGTCATTAATGGTAGTGAAAGTTGAATTATTTCAGCGTTGAAATCTGGAGTTGATGATTACTTTTCATACCTAAGTCACGTTTGGCGTGCTGAGATGTCGTCGTTAACCATACGGTTCCAACACCAATGACTTATCGGTTGTGGATATGCTGAGGGAGGACATTGAAGTTTAACCCTCAATCCATGAACCAGGGTCGTTTTCGTTCTAACCAAAACTGCTTTTTGTAATTTCGAGGGCACATTCGTTGCTCGATAAGCAATTAAAAAAAATTTACCGTACAAAAAAATATTGTTTCTTGAATAAGGATTCCTAGAGATAATCCATGAATTATTTAAGATTTTTTTTATTGATAATTGTTGATTTTATTGCGCAAAGACGAAAACGACCCTGGTTCACGGAACTAAGGTGCCTAAAATACCTTCATGGATTCGATCATGGATTGAGGGTTAATGCCACTGAAGACTAGTCTGACGGGAAATAAAACAACACCTTAAATTGATTATTATTATTATGAATTTAAAAATATGTATAAAAATGTAATTTTTATTTTAACTTTTCAATATTATTAATTTTCTGCAAGCTTGAAAAAAGTAGTAGATGTAAGTGGTCGCTTTGTGGGTTTTAAAAATTCATTGATTAAAATTGACCATTTACAATTTTTCCTCATTACGACTAATATAAAAACTAACTTAGTTTTTCAATGTGCACGAAACACGCATTATTTTGTTCAGGTAAGAACGAAGTATACTCATGTGCCAGCATTTCAATACATTTCTGTGTTAACATTTTGAAACTGTTTTTAACCTTGGTAAATTTTTTTTCACTTAAGAAAGTTTCTGATATGTTAATTTCTTCCCCATCTTTCAGTAGTTTCGCTTGATAACTTTTACAATCGATTTGTTCTAAAATACAGTAACCACTAAAGTACATTATTGCGTTATCTTTTATAATATTGATGTCGGCTTCCTCAATAATTTCATCTGACGGATATATATTAATTAAATCACCTTGGGATTTTATACTATTTTCAAATTCCGATTTGAAATTGTGCCAATCTAAATCAATGTTTTCTGCTTCGTCGGAAATACAATTTTGAAATGGCAAATGTAACATTATTTTCCTCACAACAATATTAGCAAAATGTACACCTACTTTGTGACTTGATGGCATGTAATTGAATCCGCCCTTCCCTTGCAAAAGTGAAAAGAAATTTTCCAGAAAATCCTGATTGGTTCGACCCGGAAGCAAGTAGTCTATGTTAAATTCTGCTTTCAATAAATCAATTAACAAAATGTGTGCTTTTATAGTAGTTTTGAGACCCATTATAAATTTAAAAGATTTTTGATTTTTGGAGATGCTTTTTATGTTGTCTAAGAACGGTATACTGTCTTCTAGTAGCTTAAATACATTAATATTATTTTATCTTGTATTATTTAATATTTGTGCTGCCAATTTCACATTTATTTTCTTAAATGCATTCGGTTCGAAATGCTGCTTCGTTAGTTTAGGCATTCATTTCACATGCTGTAGGCAATTAAAATCGAATATTTTACGAATTACATTTATGTCGGCAACTCCAATATCCGAATGCTGAATTTTATTTGTTAAAAATGATTTTCGTACTGATTTAATCAAATGTGGCGCATCATATGTTGTTAGAATCTTATGTTCGTTCACAAAAAAATTCGGGGTTTCGGGAGTCACTTCAAGTATTTTGTACGCAGCGATGTTTGAGTTGGCTTGATCGCAAGTTACCATTACCACGTTTAATTTTAAAACAACTTTACAGATTCGAATATTTTACTAATTCCACCAAATCTAAGGGCTTAAATGAATTGTTGGTCAATATATAATTTAGTGCATATTTCCAACTCGTTTTTTCTTTGGTGCCCATCATCGCAGAAACCTTCAACGCGATAATATATATTCAACGCAAATAAACATTTACAATTAAATCTTTTCTTATACGGATTTCGTCAAAACGCAATATGTAAATTTTCGATTTATTTGACATAGGTTCAACTACTTTTCGAAGTTGGTCAATTAAAATATCATTTATTCCGGTAGGTATATATCTAATGGAAGACCGCTTAACATATTGATGAGGTGGATGGAAGTTTTAAATTTATTTGGTATCCACCTGTATGTGGATACACATTTATAAAACAATGCTTGTGCAAACAGTTTGTCTTTTGAATTATAATAAAAATTTTCCTTAACAAGTAGTTTGCAGACATTTTTCGTATTGTCATATTGTCTAGTCAAATCTTCTAAAACTTCTTAACAAATTATTATATATTCGGCCCTTCGAAATTCAGTCCTTCGACATTGGGCCCTTTGAAATTCGCCTCTTCGGACCCATACCATTTTTTGAAAATATTGAAGACTAAAATTTTGTAGTGTCTCACTTAATTGGGCGACTTAATTGGTTGACAAATTTAGTTTTGTGCTAATTATTTTGTCACATGTATATAGTATGTATATATCAGTACAAGTAGGAATGCGTGTACTAATTTTTGATTTTTACTCAAGTTATTTAATTTTAATTTAAAATGGATTCCTTTCCATCGCATTTGTCATGCCATTTTGAAGTTTGCCGTTTCCATTTTTGTTCGGGAAAGTATTTCCACTACAAAAAAAACAGAAATTAAACAAAAACAATAGTATATTGTATAATTAGGAGGAAAAGTACTGCATTCCCGGACGAGGCGATAGCCGAGTCCGGCAACCACGGGAGTCCGGGAATGCACTTTTCCTCCGAATTGTACATACTTTTTTTTCTCCGATCGGACTTTAAAACGAATATAAACCCAAAATAATTTTTAGTATTATTCATTAATTATCATATTAAGAAAACAAAACAAAGTAAAAAATCGAAAATAACATAAAACTATTGCTTAGTTAGCCACGACATCATAAGACATAAATAATTTTTTTTTTTTTTTTCAAAAGTTGTCAAGTTTGTGTACCTATTTGATTTATAAAAAACGTGTGAACGGAATTTAAGGGATATGGACAGTGAAAGCGAATTATCCTTATCTTGTACCCTGCCGGATTTAGTGGAAGCAGCTAATTCAGCTACATGTGATTTACTCCCGCAAAAATCGAAGGAAAAATACGAAAATGCTTATAAACGCTTTATGGATTATCGTCAATCTAAACACATCAAATCATTTTCGGGAAACGTCATTCTGGCATATTTCGCTGATTTATCTACAAAATTGAAATCATCCATATTTATGGTCAAACTACTCAATGATCAGGTCGATGCTAGTGGTTAAAAATAATGTGGATATTGCAAAATACCAAAAATTACGTGTCTTCTTGAAACGCAAATCCGACTGATATAAAGCGAAGAAATCTAAAATATTAACTATGGAATATGTTCAACAATTCATTTTGGAAGCTTCAGATGTTTCGTTCCTAGTTACTAAAGTAAGCATGTATTTACACATTAAATTCAAATAAGTTTTCGGATTAAATACAATTCACACTGCAATATTTTTTTTGTATGTAATATTATGATTGTTTTTTGTAGGTTGCGTTAATTTTTGGAATCTCTGGTGCTTGTCGACGGGATGAACTAGCCCGCATGGAAATTACTGACATTAGTGATTTGGGATTTAAACTTTTAGTTAAAATCCCGAATAACAAGACAAATAAACCACGATCATTTATCGTAAACGAAACTTATTTAGAATATTACAGAAAATATATATAGCTTCGCGTCCAAAAGATTTCAATTCTTTGCGTTTTTTTTTAAATACACAAATGGTAAAGGTTTCAAACAAGCAGTTGGCATACATCAGTTTGGTAAAATGCCACAAATTGTTGCTACTTTTTTAAAATTGCCAGACGCAAAACAATACACAGGGCACTGTTTCCGCCGTTCATCTGCGACAATTTTAATTGATAATGGCGCAGATTTAACATGCTTAAAAAGATTTGGAGGATGGAAGTCATCGACTGTTGCTGAAGGGTACATCGATGAATCCATTATCAATAAAATTGAAGTTGCTCATAAGATTTTAGATACAACGGATAATGAAACAGCCGATGCAAATAATGTTTATGATTTTAATAGCAATATATCAACAACAATGCTGGGATGCGATACTACTAATCCACCAATGTTCAATAATTGTACTAATTGTACGATAACCGTTAATATTACAAATAAGTAAAATTAAACTCCTATACCTAACACGTATGTGGTTTTCTTTTTGCCAAAAAAATCAAAAAAATGTCAAAAACGCATCAAAAAGCAAACTATTTGCCACAAAAAATCACCATTTTTTGCCGTTTTTTTGATGCACATCAAAACAGAAAAATGGACATTTTTTCTTCAATTTACACTAATACCAATAAGAAAGAGAAATGTCAATTTTTGTAGAAACGTCAATTTCTCACGAAATTTTGAAGAAACGTCGATTTTTGATTATAATAAAAACAATAGTGACCATTTTGTCTATAAAACCAATTGGAATTATATTTAGGTGAATTTATTATTCTCAGCAATAATTTCCTTAATAGAATAAACATTTTGTGTTGTGAGTGCAGACGTTAAACCAACCCAAAAATCTAAATTACATGATAGAGTTTGTCAATATAGAACATGACATTTTCTATACGTCAAATAGTACCGGTTTATTATCACCAAAACAAACATAAAAATCGTCAATTTGGCTTGAAACGTCAATTTGTTCTTTTTGGATCAAAAAATTCCAGTAAATTTGAAATGGCAAAAAGAAATCGACAATAATTAGTTTGGCATAGATTTATCAAATAAAAATTGATTATTATGTATACTGTTAAATTAAAATAAATAAATGCGTTTGACCTTATAAGTGTACTTTTATTTCTTCTAAACAATTAAAAATCCATACGGGAATATATTCCCGGCCTAGACCAGAAAACTCGTACTATTATTACTTGTTGCTTAGCAACAAATACAACATACTGGAATTATGAGCCTTTCGTTTCGAAAAAACAACGGAAAGATATATTTTTTCCTATGATCGGAGAAAATAGTACCTATATTGTATAATTAGAGGAAAAGTACTGCATTCCCGGACGATAGTGGAAATTGGCGGACGAGGCGATAGCCGAGTCCGGCAACCACGGGAGTCCGGGAATGCACTTTTCCTCCGAATTGTACATACTATTTTTTCTCCGATCGGACTTTAAAACGAATATAAACCCAAAATAATTTTTAGTATTATTCATTAATTATCATATTAAGAAATCAAAACATAGTAAAAAATCGAAAATAATATAAAATTATTGCTTAGTTAGCCACGACATCATAAGACATAAATACATTTTTTCTCCAAACGTCTTAAAAGTAGCTTGTTTTAATACTATTATTGGGCATTAAAGTTGGCCTTTTTGTTACGATTAAAAAAAATGTAAGTGTTGCTAGGCTGAACTTTTAATCCTAGGTGTAAATGCTCTTTTAACACTATTTTCAATATTAAAAGTAAATGAGACGTCATAACTTGGTAAGATACACAAACAAAAAAAAAAGTCAAGGCCTCCTTAACTATACAAAATATTTCAATAAAATGTTCAATCTTGAAATTTTAAAGGCCTTCTATTTTGTACTTATAATTAGTGTACGCAATGAATTTCGAGGGTTCTCGATAAAGCACAAATCGACTTGTTTTTAAATTTTGCTCCCAAAGAGTCGAACTTTTCATCTTCGTAGACAAATTGGCAAAGTATGCCAATAGAACGCTTTCTGAATATAATCCAGATTGCACATTTTTTTCAGTACACCACTTCAAAAATCGGTTATATGCGCACTCGTAAATCTTACGTGATTTTGATGGCAATAGGTTTAATACAATTTCCTTTGCTGTTTGAACCACATCCGGAGGTAAATTTGATAAATCTTCTGATTCAAACATTTTGTTCGCAAGAAAAATATTATAATTATAGCTTGGCAGTTTGACACTTACAATAGTCAAACCAAACAAAAGTCATGATCTCCTTAGTTTCACAAAATATTTCAACAAAATTACTTTCAATTTTGAAATTTTAATTACATAATTTGTACTTACTTGTATAATTAGTTTATAATAAGCATTTCTTCGTTGAAGAAAAAATAGTATGTGTTATTCGGATTAAAAGTGACTTTGTTTGACTCGCAAATATTTGCTTTTGCTCGGCTACGCTGCGCTTCGCCTCGCATGCAAATATAATTGCTCGTCAAACAAAGTATCACTTTTAATCCTAATGACACAATGTACTATTTTTTTTGTTTTTTTTTTTTCAAAAGTTTTCGTAGTTAATATTCCCGGCCTAGGCCAAAAAAAATATTCTCGTACTATTATTACTTGTTGCTTAGCAACAAATACAACATACTGGAATCATGAGCTTTTCCTTTCGAAAAAACAACGGAAACATATATTTTTTCCTACGATCGGAGAAAAAAATATTTTCCTGTAAAAAATTTCAGTTTTCCAGAAAAACATTAAGTTTTCCTAGCCGCAATTATTTTAAAAATGTTTTTCCCGATAATTTTTTTTGGATACTGTAACTTTTTTGTCTAAGCGAATACTCTTTCGGTGTGTCTGTTATCGGAACTTTAATCTATGTATTTGACGAAATGATTATTTTTTCAGATATTGGTAAAATAATGAAATTAGGTTTGGGCCAAATATGACTGGGTTTAACCGCGTAATGATAACGAGTTTCGATAAACCGAATAACCTGTATATTTCGCGTCTCAGCTTCTTGTCTAGAAATTTGAGATAAAATTTCAGTAAATTCCACAAAAAAACTTCATGTTAAGACAATTTGACATTGAATGTAACAAATACAATTAAGCCTCGTAACAAAATTTATGTTTAAATTTGAAAAATGTTTATTATTTTATTGTATTTTTATTATTCTAATTTTCTAGACTGCTACAGAAAGATTAAGATATATACAAATGAATGGTCGCCCGCAGCCCAGTTTTGAAGAAACAATTCATAGGGTAAGCTTGAAATGCAATATTGATTCGAATTTTAATTGTTGTTTAAGTTTAATTCTAATGAAATAATTAATTTAACATATTGCTTTGCGTTATTGTTGTTACGCTTATTCACATATTTATTGGTAATTTCAGTTAAAAGTTCAAGAAGCAATCAGAAAAAAAGAAAAATTCCAACGTGAACATGAAGAGGTAAGATTTCTAATTTTTTAACCATGTTTGTGTGTTTATATTAAAATTCTTCTACAAAAATATAATTTTGGTCACCAAATTTGAGGCAATATGTGGTTGATATTTGAAAGATTTTGTAAAAACGCCACTTAGCATAATCAATATACAGTACACCGAGAATAGAAAGTGCAACACCCATAAAAATACACAAAAATATGTACTTTCAATAAGGCGCACGTTTAAAACAACAATTGTTTTAGAAGTGGTTCTTTGTAACATACACACATTTTATGGAAAAACATAATTTCTTGATAAATATTTTTATTGTTTTTAAAGCCATTTTAATTTTTTAACATTTTACAGGTAAAATTAAATTTCAGTTTCAAGAAAAAGTAAAAAATGTTGAGTCACTTTTTATTGTAGTTTTTTTGATTTTTATGGCAAACAGCTGTCTTACGAAGTAATAAAATGTATATTTAATATTTAGTTGCCCCGCCTTTGTTGGCAATAAAAGCTGCAATCCTAGTTGCCATGGAGTCAATTAAATCTCGCAGGTACTCGAGGGTCAGTTCTTTATACCACACTTCTTCAATTATTGAATTGAGTTTTTTGGATGAAGACGGCATCTTTTATTGATTTTAATCCCCATTACGTGCCAAAGGTTTTCAATGGAGTTTTAATCCGGTGAATTTTCAGGCCAATCCAGTGTGGGAGCTCTGTTTTTCAACAGAAAATCTTTAACCTGAAGAGAAATAATAATAATTAATTTTTTCCTTTTTTATATCACCTTAAATATAAAAATAGCAAATGAAAAAAAATAATGCTTACCGTTTTCGCTTGATGACAAGGGACAGAACATCTTGAAAAATCACAGACTCAGCACGAAAAAAATTCATTTCAATGGAAGGGAACAAATGGTCATTTAAGATTTTTTTGTAGACTTCTGCGTTCACAGTTCCTTTAATAAAGGCCGTTTCTCTAATTCCATGATAGGAAAAACATCCCCAAATCATTGAGCCCGCCGGATACTTCACTGTTTTTTTCAGGCATGACGTTCGCTGGATTTGCGCCTGACGTACTGGATGCCATCTGATCCAAAAAGGGTAAATTTACTCTCATCGGAGAATATAACAATTCGCCATTTCTATAGACTCCAACCAGCGTGATTTCGAGCCCATTCTAACCGTTTTTATTTCATTTTGGTCGTAGGAAATGATTTTTTTTGCGGGGAACCTGGCTATATATCGTTTTTCCCGGAGTCGGTTACGAATCGTACAAACCCCGATTTCTTTGCCGGTTTCTGCGTTGAATTCAGCCCGAATATTCACAGCAGTTTTAAACCGATTGGCTATTGACATTCTTATAATTTTGGAATTTTCTCGTGCATTTGTCTTTTTTTTTTGGACCTGTTCCCTTCTGCGTTCCAGTTCACAGGTGGAATGAATTTGTTTTAAAAAACGGCTCACAGTCGAGTAATTGCATCCAATCTCAACAGCAATCTGCCTCGATGAAATTTTAGGCTATATATCGTTTTTCCCGGAGTCGGTTACGAATCGTACAAACCCCGATTTCTTTGCCGGTTTCTGCGTTGAATTCAGCCCGAATATTCACAGCAGTTTTAAACCGATTGGCTATTGACATTCTTATAATTTTGGAATTTTCTCGTGCATTTGTCTTTTTTTTTTGGACCTGGGGTGCTATTCTTGAAACATTACGAAAATTTTCGTATTGCGAATTAGTGTAAAAGTATTACGAAAATAATAGTTTTCGTAATACTTTTACACTAACTCGTAATACGAACATTTTCGTAATGGTTCAAGAATAGCACCCCTGTTCCCTTCTGCGTTCCAGTTCACAGGTGGAATGAATTTGTTTTAAAAAACGGTTCATAGTCGAGTAATTGCATCCAATCTCAACAGCAATCTGCCTCGATGAAATTTTAGGTGTCTCAGACAATGCCAAAATCCGATTTTTCTGAGCCATAGTTAGTTATGTGTACTTGGCCATTTTGATGAAATTATAATTATATCTCTTGAGAATAATTATTAAAAATGTAAAAAACAATTATATTTATACCCAAAAAATAAATCAGCCACCTAGGATAATGACAAGGGGAAATTAGCACAATTTTACCTGAAAAATGTTGGTGTTGCACTTTCAATTCTCGTTACTGTAAGCCTTATATTATTGCTTCTATTATTTTAATGGTTTCACAGCAAGAGAAATAATTGAAGTAAACCATGTGAAATCAAAATTTGACTATAGCAATCAAATTACCTATGACTTTTTGGTGGCTTCAAAAAAATTCATAAAAAAAGAAGTGAAGCCAAACTAGCTAGTTTTCAAAAAATTTACATTGCTTACGATACTAGCTAGTTTCTCGATTGATTGATTGATTGATCAAAATGCACTACCACGCCTAAACTTGATATAGGGTAACACCACCCACTTAACAAGACGAAGCTTAGGTAAGGTATGTTAAAAATCATAGAAATTCTCCCTATTACAGACATCTATGCTAATATTCAAGAAGTTTTGTTAGTGCTATATCAGATAAAATAAGAAGAATGAAAAAAATCAGTGTTTTTTTAAAATTCATTTTGTAAAAGTAAAGTTATATAAGTTTACAACTGAAGAAGCAAAACAGTAATGAATGCTTACAACAAATAAATAATTAACCATCGATCCAAAAAACTTTTTCATAATTCCAGCTACACAAACTCTTTACAAAAGACCAGAGGTAATATGTCTTAGCCATCATTATTTCGTTTCGACGCATTTTCAATAATATAAATGTATTCCTTTTTTAAAATTATTACATTTTAAAACAATGTACCAAAGCGAAAAAAGTGGTGTTGAGAACATGTCACCCCAGATTGAACAAATAAATTATAATACCTATAGGGCATCGCTGCCAAAAGACGCAACTTATGCAGTTATTGAGTAACAGAATTTAAAATTAATAAATCGGAAAACGGAAAATCCCGGGATTTCTGGGAAACTGGGAACTATTCGCAATGCACATAAAAGTTTCAAAAAGTTAAAAAATCAAAATTGACAGTAACAATTTTTTCTCCTCTGACTTAAAAAACAGAAGATAAAACAGGATAAAAAATCCGCCGATTAATTTTCTTGTTTATTTCCAATTTCCATTCTGCGTTCTTAAAATCGGACCTGAATGTGTGTGAACTGAAAAGAAATGATAGTATAAACACACTGAATGTCTTTCCATGTGAAATAATCGAACTAAAAAGTACGGTTAACTTCCATCGTTTTGAAGTTTTGTACTTGAATAATAAAATAAATCAATACATACTATATAATATAAATATATATACATTTTTTTGTGCCATTTTTATTGCACATATTAAGTTAGTTAATTAAATCAATAAGATTCTTTCGGCTTTTCATAGACAAAATATATTAAAATTAATGGCATTCACAACATTTTTGACTTATTAATCAGAAAAAATGAAGAGGCCAATCATTTATAAATACTATACATATGTATATCTAAAAGAAAAAAAGTAGAAATATTAAAATCCCCCCGTACTTTAACCCGAGGTCAATACAAAGTGTATCGACACCAAAAAATGAAAACTTCCCTTGAGCTTTCTCTGTGGTAGCTTGGTTTCCTACTGACAAGTTCGTACAAACAAAAAGTTCGGTCTACTCATCAGGTAGCTACTACCAAACTACAAAAATACAATTCTAACTTCATACATTACGTATGAGCCAAGAACGCATTGAATTAGCGAATTATCTAATTCACCAAATATAAAAACTCAAGGAAAACTCTCATTTCTGTGTTTTTTATCAGAGCCTTCTAGAGTATAGAGCCATAATCTTAATGACGTATTTTTTAGAAGCTTTTTTAGTGGTATAACTTTTCACTGATTTCCATAGGAATCCATAGTAAAAATGGTGTTTTTTAGCTTGAAGTTTTTCAATGAAAAAACCAAAAATATTATAAAACGTTTATATAAAAGTTTTCTACATATCTTTAAGAACAATATATAAGAAGACCATATTGGTATTAAGTAAATATTAATTGCAGAAATATTAAAATTAAATTATTTCTAAAATATATTTTTTCGAACTTTCATTTTGAAAAATACATCAAAGTTGGCTCTGACAAATTAAAATAATACTTGCTAAATTTATCTTTAGTTTTACTAGTGTACGTCAGATGTCTAAAATGATTACAGAAAAATACGAAAAAAAATTATTTAATCACAAAATTATCACACGTTCCTATATTTTGTGAATTTGTTTTGCTTTCCTACATTTTTTGAACTCTAAATTTCCCTAGGTGGTAACTTTTGGTACGAATTTTCCAAATTTTTACGGCCATCACTGCCATCTATGTAATGTATATTGACTTAATGACCAAACGAATCGCAGTAAGCTTTTATTTCAATTTGACCAGAATGCTGTTGTTATGAATTTTTTTTAATATTTTGGTTTAAATAAAACAATTATTACAAGAAAATGAAAACGATTTACTTAAACAATATTCAAATATGTTGAAATACAAACATTTATGAAAGTATTTCAGAAATCATAATTATAAATTTGTAACGTTTTCATTCAAAAATTTGTCTTAGGAAAAAAAGTGATTTCCCATATGTTTTGTGTGTTTTACTATGAAAAGTTTCGTTTTTTCCTCGTTTCTAATTCCCTTATAAAAACTCAGATTTTTTGATTATGGCTCTATAAAATACAGGGTGCTCTGGTTTTATGCCCACACAAATAATAGAAAAGAAAGTTTGTCTGTATTAATTAAATCAATAAGATTCTTTCGGCTTTTTATAGACAAAATATATTAAAAATAATGGCATTCACAACATTTTCGACTTGTTAATCAGAAAAAATAAAGAGGCAAATCCAATATATCTACCAGAAAAAAGTAGAAATATCAACGGAGTAGATCGAACTTTTTGTTTGTACGAACTTGTCAGTACGAAACAAAACTACCACAGAGAAACCTCAAGGAAAGTTTTCATTTTTTGGAGTCGGTCGATACACTTTGTATTGACCTCGGGTTACAGTACGGGGGGGGGGGGGGTGGGATTTTGATATTTCTACTTTTTTCTGGTAGATATATTTATAAATGATTGGCCTCTTCATTTTTTCTGATTAACAAGTCGAACATGTTGTGAATGCCATTATTTTTAATATATTTTGTCTATAAAAAGCCGAAAGAATCTTATTGATTTAATTAATACAGATCAACTTTCTCATTCTAAGTTAGTTAATCTATCTCTTATAAATATATTTTTTATGTTCCCTTCAGGAGTTAGGCCACTTTAGCGGCGGGAAAAATAAGCATATTTTCGGAATTTGTTTCATCGGGACAATGAAGTAAATCTAAATTCAGAAAAAGGTCCTTTATTATACAACTAATGAACTGTATAATTTAATTTTTCCAAAACGGTACAAAACAAAATGGTGGCTGTATAGCTTTCTTCGAAGAAGCCTTTTTTATGTGAAAACATCTTTAGCGGGCGTAATTAAAAAAGTACATATTAAAACTGGAACGGAAATTTCGGTAAGAATGAAAACGAAAATCGCATACGATCAAAGTAAGTGTAAAATCATAGACTTTTGTACTTAAATTATAAATTCAAGATAGTCTTGATCTACAGTTAACTAATGGATTACCACGGGTAATCCATTGGTTATCGAGAATGAACAACTTGTTGTTAATATAAGAGTTCCGTATATTGATGATTATTAAGATTACCACTGGTTGGGTCTTAATAATCTTGAGAACAAACACTTTGTTTCAGTTGTAAATTTATTCTGAGCGTTTATTTTTAATTTGCTCGTCTTTTTATACAAAATCTCATTCATCCAAATTACACTATTTTACAATAAACAGAAACAATAAAACATTAATGTTTAGTAAGCATATTACACTATTTTACAATAAAAAGAAATAATAAAACATTAATGTTTAGTAAGCATATTAATGAGAAAAGGTGTTGTGTGACATGATACGAACATTATTAAGATAATAAGTAAACATGTTAAAACAGAATTACTTTTCTTGATAAACAAATTATTACGTAAATTTGTCATATGATTCTGTTGTATGGTTATTCCATGTTACCTAATGAATAGGTTCCGGCTTGTAGTGTTGATGAGTTGACATAAAATATTGTGTTTTGTTGCACTGTTGATCTCAACATATTCCCGGGCCGCCATTTAGATTGTTATACTGTGAAACTTAACATATGCCGGGGCTTCCGTTGCTGCTTTGATGCTTCCGAACGTTGAAGAGGTGAAGGGGTGGGCGCGTTGTTCGCCTTTGTTTAATATAGTTGATGCTCCAAATAATACATATGGCTACACCAATCCAAAAAATTGTGTGTATCATGGTATAGTGATGGACATGATGAAAATTCCCCTCATGTAATCGTCCTTCCTTTTCTCTAACCGCTTGTATTTCTTGTTCCAGTTGCGTGGTATCCTGAAGATTTACGAGCTGAGGCTCATCGTATCCTATCATTTTATTTCGAACCCGTGTGATGAACGTCCTTAAGTTGTTGGCTCCGTTTAATGTGCTGAGTGGTCTGCGGAACGATTCGCTTATGTTGTTTGAAGCTGAACCGATGGCGACGATGTATAAATTTGTGTCTCGCAGCACGCATCCAGCTTTGATTTCTAATATCCCTGATCCTTGGAGACTGAGTGATGTAATGCTTTGGCCGCATATAACATCGAATGTTGTTTCATTTGGAATGGAGTATATCCACTGATTCGTCGCATGGAGCTTAATTCAATGGTTTGATATCTTAACTGACTTAATGGTACATACCCCTTCGAGATTTGCTATTCTTTGTAGGATTGCTAATTCGCATTGATTTTCGTTAGTCATTGCGTTATAAATTGGCGATATTTCACATAAAAATCGGTTATTTTGGAATAGTTGGCATTGTTTCACTTCTTCTCTCGTTAGTAATGAAAAATGTTTCCGGTGATCATCTACTGCTAAATATTCCGAATTGGTGGTAATGTACGACTGCGTGTTGTTGTGCTCTATATTAGGAACTGGAAATAGGGCCAGTAGGGTATAATCCAGCGCAAAGGATAGAGGAATGGTGATTTTTATTATGATGTTGCCCTGGGTTGCCTCTACTGCGTAATCTCATGCTGCGATATATGTAAAGGAGATCAGAGATGCCATGCCCAGGTATGGTTATGGTTGTTGGTATGTGTTGTTTGATTAATTCGAGCTCTTGTTGTAATTGAGCGGGGGCGAGTAATGAGGGATGCAATAAATTCTTGTGTGCGTTCTGGACCACATCAAGTAAGGCCTGCTGCGTGTCTTCCAAATTCTTTAGAATTAACATCAGTTCAATTGTTGAGGTTAATATCGATCGAATCTTTTCTTCTCTGATGGAGTACTCATTTAATAATTCCATTTCAGCATTCAGCCTTCTCTGCTGCTCTATCAGGTTGTTTAATGATTCCATGGTGAGCTTTGAATTATGTTTTACCAGGTTGATTGTGTTATCTATTATGGTGGTATGACTCTTTATCAATGATTCTAATTGTTGCTCATCGTTGTTTATGGCTTCAAATTGTGCCTCATAATACCTTGCCTCACGTTCTGTCAAAATCCCAAATATATCGCCTAACACTAGGCATATGGTGTCTCCTAGGCCTCGTTTTGGTCGTTGTACCTCCTTGTTGCTTGCTAATAATAATTCATTGTCCGCAATCAAATTGTTGTTTTGCCATGGAATTTGTTGAAGAATTAGGTCGCAATTTAACCCAGCTATATTCAAGCATGCCGCTTTTAATTCATATTGTGTTTGCTTAAAGGTTTCAATTTCTTCCCAGTAATTGCTCATGTTGTAATAAACCACCAATGTCCATTTCATAGCTACCACTTCGAGTTTACCTATTTCTTCGAAGTAAATCCCTGTGGAGTGATTGAAAGGGGTTATATGTACGTTGGCCTGTACAAGTCCCATAAAACAACAAATGGATAATATGGCTAGCGCTAGATGATTGACGGTCCCCCTGTTCTTTACGCGTCTATGAGGCTGTCGCCTTAAAACTTGATTGTTCTTCTCCGGTGATTGCAATTCTCTAGGTTGACCTCGGTTTGCTTTCATGGGCATAATTTTTTGTAAGCCTTCTGCAATTGGTAACTTACACAGTTTCACAATCGGTCGCTTATATGTTGCATTTTCGCATTTGACTGTCGCTACCCGAACTAAATCATCTTTTCCAGCATGTGTTTCCACGATTCTCCCTAGCTTCCACCGTGTGGCAGGTTGTTGGTCGTCTTTTAATAATACCAGGTTGTTGATCATTAAGTTTGACTGGCTGCTCTTCCATTTAGTTCGTTGTTGTAGTTGGTGAAGGTATTCGGAGGACCACCGTTTCCAAAAGTCCGGAACCATTCTCTCGACTACATGCCATCTCGTTCTTAACGATATGCGGTCAATTTCTGCGGCTGGTAGCGCCTTGAGAGAATCTCCTATCAAGAAGTGCCCCGGCGTTAGTGCTGACAGATCTGCAGGATCACTTGTCAGCGGTGTAAGGGGGCGAGAATTGAGACATGCTTCTATTTGGGTAGCCACGGTACATAGCTCTTCGAAAGTGAGTGTTGTTTCGCCTATGATCCGTTTGAGATGGAATTTCATTGATTTAATTCCTGCCTCCCATATTCCACCGAAATGAGGCGTAAGAGGTGGTATGAAGTGCCAATTGGTTCCATTGTCAGCTATCATAGTGGCAATGTCGCTTGGTAATGTCGTCATTGCGCGACGGTAATCTCTCTGCATTACGTTGTTTGCTCCTACGAAGTATGTTCCATTATCAGAGTAAATGTCGGTGCATAATCCTCTCCTGGATATAAATCTTTTGTAAGCGGCAATGAAGGATTCAGTTGTTAAATCGCTTATTATTTCAATATGGATGGCTTTCGTTACCATGCATATAAACAGAGCAATGTATGCCTTATATGTCTTGTGACCCCTGCCTTTGGCTGATCTTAATTGGATGGGCCCCGCATAGTCGATTCCCGTTTTGATAAACGGTCTTCCCGGCCTCACTCTTGCTGATGGTAGGTTTCCCATTAGTTGTTCGGATGAATGTTGTTTGTGACGAAAGCAAATAATACATTTTTGAATTATCTGTCTTACAGCTCGTTTACCATCAATGATCCAGAATTTGTTTCTTAATGTTGCTAATGTCAATTGTGTGCCTCCGTGTAATGTACCAATATGAGCATCTTCTATTATTCTTTTCGTAACTATGTTGTGCCTGCTCAGTATAACTGGGTTTTTGCTTGAACTTGGGAGTATTGAATTTTGTAGCCGTCCGTTTAGCCGTAGCAACCCGTTTTCAGCTATAGTTGGATTTAGTGATAGAATTTTGCTCTTCGTGCTGATTTTTTCAGCTTTATTAAGACAGTTGATTTCCTTATAGAAATCTTGTCTTTGTACGAGCTTGAGAATGATTATTTCTGCGTTTTGGAGTTCTGCACCAGTTAGTTCATTTCTATTGTTGTTTCTACGCGGGCAGTTGTTGATGAACCTTTTGCAATATGCGACTATACGCTTCAATTTGTTGTAGCTGGAGCATCGTTCGAATAAAGGAAAAGCGTGATCTTCCGTAGTTATTGTCATAATTTTTATTGCTTTTTCTTCTAACTCTTCTGGTTTAAGGGTGCTATTTTGCATAATAGGGTTGATTGCCTTCCATCTGGTGAGCTTTTGTCGAAGAAAATCTGGACCTTCCCACCACAATTTGTTTTTTATGAGTGCTAACGGTGTCGTGCCACGTGAAGCTATATCCGCTGGATTATCGCATGACTTTACGTGGTGCCATATTGCTTCTGGTAGCATAGTTTTTACTGCCGAAATTCTGTTTGCCACGAACGTTTTAAATTTGTTTGGTTCCCCTGTGATCCAACATAGTGCAATGGTCGAATCTGACCACGCATATATTTTGAGGTTGTTGATTTTCAAGCTTCTTTGTGTGTGTTTAAGTAATTTTGCCAATAGTAGAGTTGCATTTAGCTCCAATCGATGAATGAATAGCTTATTTTGGTTGGCGCGACTCTTGTCTTCGAAGTTAATAATTGTGTTGTTATAATCCCTTCTTTATTTGTTGTTCGACAATATATTGTGGCTGCGTATGCGTATTCTGAGGCATCAGCGAACCCGTGAAGCTCCGTTTCGACCTCGTCTGTTGTATTTACCCACCTCTGGATTGTTATGTTTTTGATTTCACTTAATTCTTTCTTGTATTTTACCCACTTTGTATTTATGTTTTCTGGCAAGGGTTGATCTCAATCTATTCCTGATGTCCATACTTCTTGCATCATGATTTTTGCTGTGATTGTTATTGGGGAAAGCCATCCAACGGGATCAAAGAGCTTGGATGAGTCGGATAACAGCGAGCGTTTGGTTGACTGCTTGTCTGATAGTTGTAATGTTTCTACGTTGAATTTGAAAAGGTCCTTTTGTGAATCGTATAGAATTCCCAATGTTTTATTGCAGTCATTTAACTTGATTTGAACGTCACCCGTGCCGTGTAGTTCTCTGGGAATATGGTCCAATACTTCTCTTGAGTTAGAGAACCATTTCCTTCAATTCAGTCCACCTCGTTCTGTGAGCATCTTTAATTCTTGTACAGTTCGAGTGGCTTCCTCTATGTTGTTAGAACCTGTTAACAGATCATCCACGTAAAAATCTGTCAGTATGATGCTTGCTCCTATTGGATAATCATTATTTCCGTCGGAAGCTAGTTGTTTTAAGGCTCTTATGGCTAAAAAACTGGCGGCTGTTGTTCCGTATGTTACCGTTTTTAACTTGTATGCCTCCATTGGCTTGGAGGGGTTGCTTCGCCATAGAATTCGTTGATAGTTCTGGTCTTGTTTGTTAATCCAGATTTGTCGATACATTTTTTCTATATCTGCTGTCATTACGATCTTGTGTTTTCGCCATCGTAGTAAAATATCTGCTAAATCTTGTTGTAATTTTGAACCATTCATCATGCAATCGTTTAGAGATACTCCCGTTGTTGTTTTGGATGAGGCATCAAACACTACTCTTAGCCTTGTTGTTGTGCTGTCTTTCTTGATTATGCCATGATGCGGTATATAATAGATATTGGTTGATTTACCATCTTCTGGTTTTTCTTGTACTTGTTCCATGTGCTTCAAATTTATATATTCTTGCATGAATTGATGATATAATTGTTTGAACGGCGCATCTTTCTTGAATCGATTTTCTAATTGTATCAATCTGGCAGCGGCCGTCTTCCTGGATTCCCCTAGTTCGGTTTGGTTACCCTTAAAAGGAATTCTTACTGTGTATCTGCCGTCTGGACCTTGTTCTACATTTGACTCAAAATGCTTCTCTATCATGATTTCTTCTTCAGTGGTATCTCTCTCTTCAGGTATTGAGTCGTTTTCTACCAGCAATCTCAGTTGATCCTCTATACTTTTAGTTGCAATCATCGTTGTTTTATGCTAACTACCTGTGTTGTTCCTGCTGCCCAATATAATCCAACCGAATTCCGTTTGTTGTGCCATTGGCTCTAGTTGACCTCCCTTGATGATGTTGTTGATTAGTATTGATGGATAATAATCCGCGCCAAGTATAAGATCAATTGGCTGTGACTGGTTGTAGTGTGGATCAGCCAGTTGTATTTGGTTGAGATGCGTCCAGCTGGTTGTGGCAAAGTCCACCTCGGGTAATTGTTGGTCGAGTTTGTCGAATATCAATGGTTTGATATTCATTTGGAAATCTCCATCAAATCTTGGCGATATTTTTAGATTAATGGTCTGCAAATGCCTGCTTTTTTCCCACCTACTCCTGAGATGGTGACGTGTACTTTCTCTTTTTTAAAGTTGAATAAATTTGCGGCCTTGGAGGATATTAATGTGGCCTGTGATCCTGGATCAATTAGAGCTCTTAGTGTGAAACAATCGCCTGTGCCAGTTGCGGCTCTGACTAATGCAGTTGGTAGTAAAACTTGTCCTAGCTGACTGATCACGAATGTTTTGGTGGTTTTGACACTACTACTGGTGGTTGATGCTGCATTATTGCAGTGTAGAAGTGTGTGGTGTCCTCCTTTACACACAACACATGTTTCTGCCTGGCAGTTTCTTCCTTGATGCTGGCTTAAACATCGTATGCACAAGTTGGCTGAGTTGACGAGCCTTGCTCGTTCTAATGTTGATATCTTTTTGAATTGCTGGCATTGATTTAAACCATGATGCTCCTTACACCCTTCCACCCAACATGTTTTGGTTAACATGACTGTATTCACTCGCTTCAATGGTGATATGTATTGCATGTGTGGTCGTGGTGCTGTTGCTCTATGATTGTACATGGCTTCCAAAGATTGAAACCTTCTCTCCAGGAATCCAAAGAAATCTTCCAGTTGTGGAATTTCTCTGGGCTTCTCTATAGTTGTCTCGTATATCTTAATGGATTCTGGGTCTAATTTTTTGTTTAAAATGAAACCCACGAATGCCTCGAAGGGCGAATCCATATTTAGCCGCTTTATGTTGTGTAATATTTCTCGCGCCGTATCGTGCAAATTTCTCACTGTTTGGGCGGATGATATCTGAATTGTGGCCAATGACAATAGTGCATTAAACTGATAGTCTGCCAGTAGCCTCACGTTGTTGTACCTTGCTTGGATTATGTTCCAAGCGGTTTGGTAATTGTCACCTGTTGTTGTTAAGTGACTAATAATTTGGGCTGCTCCCTTCTGCAGGTGTGATTTCAGATACGTCATCTTTACCGTATCTGTTAGTTTGCTGTTTTGGTGGATCAGCTCAGTGAATATATCGTTGAACGTTTCCCACCGTTCATAATCACCATAAAAGATCGGGATTTCTACCTTAGGCAGTTTCACCTGTGCTGCTGATCCTGCTGTGGTTGTTGTCTGGGGCTGCAACTGTTGTAGTTTGATCATTGCATCTTCTACCCTCTCTTGAAGCTTGGCATAATAATCTTCTCTAAAGTAGTTGGACGTTTGTTCGTCTTCTTCCAGCTCTACTAATAATTCTGTGTGTTGGGCTGCGATTTCTCCCATATCTTTTTCTAATTGTCTCGTTTTGATATTCACATATTCCTTAGATATGTTGTTGGTATCCAAGGAATAATTTATTGACGCCAATTTCTGATATAACTGCCACATGAGCACGTCTTGTCTCTTGAACAATTTTGTGTTGTTGTTTCCTTCAAACTTTGCTGCTTGAAGGGCCTCGATTGAACTACTCATCAGTGGTTGTTGTTGTTGATTTGCCGCTGAGTGACCTTGTTCAATTTCCTCCTTTTGGGAATCGGTTGATGAGCTGTGTATGGTATCCAACCGAATTGATGGTGTTGTTTTATATGATGCCTCGACAAGTGGGTTTGGTAGTTGTAGGACTTCTTGTGACGTTGTTGGTGTCAATGGCGGTCCGATATTTAGGCGATACCGCATTTCCTCTATCAGCTTATTGTAAACATCTGTCATGTTTTTCTTGTTGTGAAATAAGCGTGATTTTGGCCCAGAGGCGGGACCATTCCTAGAATTTTGTCATCGATTCCAACGAATTCGTTATATAGCGTTTTTAGATTCGCTATTCTCTTCTCTAAGTAAGACTTCGTTTTTCTGTCTTCACCGTCTTTTCGATAGTTTCTCTCTAGCTGAACTATCTTTCCACTTGTTACCTCTTGGTATTGAAGTAACTCATCCATCTTGTTGTTGTTTGGTTTACTTGTGGTGGTTTTGATGCTTGTTGTTGCTTAGCTTCTCCTTTGACGGTAAGTTATGTGCCTGTTGTTGCTTGGCTGTTGGTGTCGTCACCCTTGACGACGTTACAGACTGTCTGTCTATATTTCTATTTGCCGGTTGTTTTAGTGGCTCGAAGGACCATGTAAAATCATAGACTTTTGTACTTAAATTATAAATTCAAGATATTCTTGATCTACAGTTAACTAATAGATTACCATGGGTGGCTATTGGTTATCGAGAATAAACAACTTGTTGTTAATATAAGAGTTCCGTATATTGATGATTATTAAGATTACCACTGGTGGGGTCCTAATAATCTTGAGAACAAACACTTTGTTTCAGTTGTAAATTTATTCTGAGCGTTTATTTTTAATTTGCTCGTCTTTTTATACAAAATCTCATTCATTCAAATTACACTATTTTACAATAAAAATAAACAATAAAACATTAATGTTTAGTAAGCATATTACACTATTTTACAATAAAAAGAAATAATAAAACATTAATGTTTAGTAAGCATATTAATGAGAAAAGGTGTTGTGTGACATGATACGAACATTATTAAGATAATAAGTAAACATGTTAAAACAGAATTACTTTTCTTGATAAACAAATTATTACGTAAATTTGTCATATGATTCTGTTGTATGGTTATTCCATGTTACCTAATGAATAGGTTCCGGCTTGTAGTGTTGATGAGTTGACATAAAATATTGTGTTTTGTTGCACTGTCGATCTCAACAGTAAGCGACTCAAAAAAATGAAATGAAAATATATTTGAAGCAAAGAAAAAACACTGCATACTTTTAAATATTGAATATTTTAAAACGTAGCAAGCTTTAAAAGTGACACATATACTCGTGTTGTTTAGAACTGCTTTTGCTGTTGCAGAGTTTGCTTAAGCGGCTTTTGTAGAATATAGAACAAATATGGAATATGAAAGTCTTAAGATGGAATAGAACTGTATTTTGCTCGTGTTCGCTGAGACATGGCTATACTGAAGAAAAACCGATTGTATTTCTCGATGCAAACTATACTACAAACTATCGAAAATATAAATTTAAATTTTTAATTTTATCACGTCAAAATTTCGTCAGTCAAACCAGAGCCTTCTAGAGTATAGAGCCATAATCTTAATGACGTATTTTTTAGAAGCTTTTTTAGTGGTATAACTTTTCACTGATTTCCATAGGAATCCATAGTAAAAATGGTGTTTTTTAGCTTCAAGTTTTTCAATGAAAAAAGCAAAAATATTATAAAATGTTTATATAAAAGTTTTCTACATATCTTTAAGAACAATATACAAGAAGGCCATATTGGTATTAAGTAAATATTAATTGCAGAAATATTAAAATTAAATTATTTCTAAAATATATTTTTTCGAACTTTCATTTTGAAAAATACATCAAAGTTGGCTCTGAAGAATTAAAATAATACTTGCTAAATTTATCTTTAGTTTTACTAGTGTACGTCAGATGTCTAAAATGGTAAAAGAAAAATACGAAAAAAAATTATTTAATCGCAAAATTATCACACGTTCCTATATCTTGTGAATTTGTTTTGCTTTTCCTACAATTTTTGAACTTAAAATTTCCCCAGGTGGTAATTTTTGGTACGATTTTTCCAAATTTTTACGGCCATCACTGCCATCTATGTAATGTATATTGACTTAATGACCAAACGAATCTTAGTAAGCTTTTATTTCAATTTGACCAGAATGCTGTTGTTATGAATTTTTTTTTAATATTTTGGTTTAAATAAACTAATTATTACAAGAAAATGAAAACGATTTACTTAAACGATATTTATATATGTTGAAACTCAAATATTTTTGAAAGTATTTCAGGAATCATAATTAAGAATTTGTAACGTTTTCATTTACAAATTTGTCTTAGGAAAAAAAGTGATTTCCCATATGTTTTGTGTGTTTTACTATGAAAAGTTTCGTTTTTTCCTCGTTTCTAATTCCCTTATAAAAGCTCAGATTTTTTGATTATGGCTCTATAAAATACAGGGTGCTCTGGTCAAACCCAAAATATAATAGCTATAACAGCAACCAAAAATATAAATTAATTTAAATACTGAGCGAACAACAGCCATCTATCAGCAGGGATTTTTCAGACTCATCGTAGAGGCTTGAAATAGTTCACTAGGTACTTATACAAACAAGTTCTAATATAATCAATGTAATCAATATGGATCAATGTAAGAGTATATTTGTCTGCATGGAAAAAGCTCGCTAAGTTTTAAAATATTCAACATTTAAAAGTATTCGTGTGTTTTGCTTTGTTTCAAATATATTTCCGTCATAATTTATGTTCGTTTTGATCGTGTGCGATTTTCGTTTCCACTTTTAGTAGTGATGGGCTAAATCGATCTTTTTTTGCTAAAAATCATATGAGAAAATAAACAAAACAGAACAAAAAAGATCAATTTAGCGCATCACTAACTTTTACATAAATTTTTCTCACATTTTATTATGCATTTTTTTATTTACCGCGCTCTACATGTTTTCACATAAAAAAAGGCTGCATGGGAAAATTAACTTTTACAGTTCATTAGGTATAAGAACATTTTTCTGAATTTGGATTTATTTCATTGTCCCGGTGAAAAAAATCGCAAATATGCTTGTTGTTTCCGCCGCTAGAGTGGCCTAGCCCCTTAATTTAAATTGTTTACCTATATGGAATAAACATATTTTTGCATACTTTTCTATGATTAATTTTGTAATTAAATATTTGTAGTTATCTATAATATCCCATTCCATTACCTGGCGATCAAATGATCAAAATACCACATTAAAATTTATATTTTTCATGGTACTAAAAGTGATACTTTTATACATTTTTAATTCAAGTCTTATTTTCTATTCTTAACCTAACAATAATTTTTTGAGCTTCATGCAAATTTTTACTGTGTGTCCTTTCTCGGATTTCTCAAATTCCCTTTACTAGTTTTGATATAAAAGACGAAGCATTTATTTAGTAAATATATACATGTGGACGTGTCAAGTCACCTTTTATTACAATTCGCTCTACATAGCCAACATGTGTGTATATAAGTGAACAATTTACATTAAAAGAACATAAAAATTTATAAAAGAGAAAAATTAACAAAATCTATTTATTTTATGGAACAGCAGAAATTTATATACGTATCTTTTTTCGTAAAATTTATTTTATTTTGTTTTGATACACATACATAAAAATTCAAAATTACTAAAATTTAACGTACTTTTTAGTTCGATTATTTAACAAGGAAACGCGTAGTCGCTGTAGATGTGGGATATACTTTACTTGAAAAATTTATGTAACTGTTATTAGCTTGGCGGTCCATTTTAATTATAAAGTCAAAGGTTTTTAAAGTGAAATATACGAATATTCTTGTATTATTAGAGCTTTAATAATTTGGTAAAAGATGGTCATTCCATTTCAATAGGAAAGCGCCATCAGGTAGTGTGGCGATTTTGCGACGAACGATTTATTTCTTAGCATATTTATTAAAAATAACAATTTATTAATATGTATAATTTATAAAATATGTACTAACATGGGCTGAATAGTTTCCCATACCCACATGAATTATGCCTGTTAAATTTCGAAGATAATATCTTTTATGAGACGCCATTTCCATTTTCAAATCGATCTGCATTTTGCAAAGAATGGATAAATTTAAATTCGTGTTGCAATTCATTATTCCGATATAAAAAAAGATATGGTCTAAGTTTGGGCGAGGCTACGCCATCCTATGAAATAGTCAATTTTGAGTCGAATTTAAACGTGGTCGCACAAGTGTTTTTGACGATGAACCCAAAAGAGGTGACCAAAAATCATTGAAAAAATCCATGATATTTTGTTGAATGATCTTAAAGTGAGGTTGATCGTATATTATTGGCACCTGTTCTTTCTTTAGAGAACGTATAGCAAATATCTTTCATGAACCGTTGTATGTGAAAACGCTTAAAACAAGATGGGTAGCGCACTCGCTCACTATGGATCAAAAGCGTGGACGAGTAATCACTTTACAGTAATGTCTAGAGAAAAAAAAGATGTTGGAAAATCGTTGAATGAAGTGAAATGAGTTACACGAATATTATATTGAAGATAAAAGAAACATTACCAAACAAGTTACATTTTATTATCTATACAGAAAAATTTTCAGCCCATGTAGTAGTTTACAATTTTTTATTCTGTCTTTAAATATTTGTTTATAAACAATAAATTTATTGTAATTTAAATTCTATATCCAGATAAATTCTATGTCCAGATAAATAAACAAAGATAAATAAATTCGACAACGTCGAAAAAATAAAGAAAACCGGAAACCAGAAAAAACTTTTCATCAAATTAAGCATTTGGCAACGAATTTATTAGTAAACAACAGTACATTGTATAATTAGGAGGAAAAGTACTGCATTCCCGGACGATAGTGGAAATTGGCGGACGAGGCGATAGCCGAGTCCGGCAACCACGGGAGTCCGGGAATGCACTTTTCCTCCGAATTGTACATACTATTTTTTCTCCGATCGGACTTTAAAACGAATATAAACCCAAAATAATTTTTAGTATTATTCATTAATTATCATATTAAGAAATCAAAACAAAGTAAAAAATCGAAAATAACATAAAATTATTGCTTAGTTAGCCACGACATCATAAGACATAAATACATTTTGTTTTTTTTTTTTTCAAAAGTTTTCGTAGTTAATATTCCCGGCCTAGGCCAGAAAAAATATTCTCGTACTATTATTACTTGTTGCTTAGCAACAAATACACCATACTGGAATCATGAGCTTTTCGTTTCGAAAAAACAACGGAAAGATATAGTTTTCCTACGATCGAAGAAAAATATGTTTTTCTCCGATCGTAGGAAAAAATATATCTTTTAGTTGTTTTTTCGAAACGAAAAGCTCATGATTCCAGTATGTTGTATTTGTTGCTAAGCAACAAGTAATAATAGTACGAGAATATTTTTTCTGGCCTAGGCCGGGAATATATTCTCTAAAAAAACGGAAAAATAACAAAATGTATTTATGTTTTATGATGTCGTGGCTAACTAAGCAATAATTTTATGTTATTTTCGATTTTTTACTTTGTTTTGATTTCTTAATATGATAATTAATGAATAATACTAAAAATTATTTTGGGTTTATATTCGTTTTAAAATCCGATCGGAGAAAAAATAGTATGTACAATTCGGGGGAAAAGTGCATTCCCGGACTCCCGTGGTTGCCGGACTCGGCTATCGCCTCGTCCGCCAATTTACACTATCGTCCGGGAATGCAGTACTTTTCCTCCTAATTATACAATGTACTGTTGTTTACTAATAAATTCGTTGCCAAATGCTTAATTTGATGAAAAGTTTTTTCTGGTTCAATTTGTATTAGGTTTGTTACTAAAATATTAATTAGCACCTTTGGTTGTCACGTTACACTGACATAGGAGTCAAATAATTCAAAAATGTGCTGTGTTATTTGGAATGTTCCAATTTGCTGAAAACGATTGTATTTGTGGTGTTCCGTTGTATTTTTTGTAATGCTGTAACGCAATCCCACAAGGGATTACGTTAACAGACATGAGAATAGCTGTCTGATGCGGTATAGTAGCTGGCTAGAGCTCACGGTGTGGCGTGGGGGTTTTCAGACATATTTCTCATGCTTGAATAACCGCATGAAGAACAAAATTAGAGGGGCAAATGGAAATTAAAATTAAATTGCCACGGCCTCAGCGGCAAATAGAAACAATAAGTAGGGAGTGATCGATCCGGAGTGACCGTCTCAATCCCAGGCGATCACCGCCGTGACTGCCACACGGGCCTCCCCTCATCGGCCCGCCTACTGGGATGCTGTTTCCCAGTCGCGACGGCCACTGATGTCATTATAAGGGAAGGACGCCCGCATGACAATCCCAGCGACAATCCCCCGGAACGGAGACCGTCACCCCGACGCGATCAACTCATATGCCGTGCCGCCCTCCAGCACAGCCTGTCCTGGAGGAACGAACGGCACGCACGGAACAGGGTGGAATAAAGACCGACCCTTCACATGACCACACCTCACATCATCCGATCAATTATTTTGTTTACACGCACATGGTGCGGCGTAGCACACAACAACAAGAAAATTCAAAGAAAATTTTTGTTACCGTAAAAAGAAAAAGAATGAAAATTAGGCAAGATAAATTACGTTAAAACTGATTCTACGTTAATGTTAAATTTCACTTTCACCATTCACTGCCTTAAGAAAATTAAGAAAATAACACAAAAAAAATATCTGAAAGAAAATTAACCGTTATGGGGTCAAACCACACCCAAAAACGGACAACCGAGCCGAAGCAAACAGAAAAAAAACAGCGGAAATTCCAAACGCAATTAATCAAAACGACGGAAAAAAAATTACCTGACAATAATTTGCTCTGAGTGGGGTTTTCACCAAATCAGTGCACCACCACGAAACGCAGAAAACAACCGTTAAAAATAGCAATACGTACAATATAATGAAAATAGAGAGGGAGAAACAAACTGTTACAGACTTTAGAAAACTAAAATTTACAGTTACCCAGTTTGTTTGTCCCTTGGTTTTGCTTTACCTTGTTTTTTTTTAAGGCCGGTCCGACCAACTGCAACCAGCGCCGACACAGGATCCCCCTCACAAATGATTACCCTGCCCCCACGGGGCGGGAATACTCGTTTGACTGACGGGAATTCTCGGACAAAATACACTCAGCGCGAGATAAAACTTTCCCACCCGTCACTTTATTGTAATGGTGAACACTAATTCCCTTGTAGCTTACTACAATGCACGGATTTTACAAAATTATTTAATAACAGTGTTTTTTTTTTATTTTTTCTGTTCACTTTGATTATAAGTTACATAGAACTCCCAATTGCATCAATATCAATCAATATCATCACGAAAATCACCCGACAAGATCGTAACCTGATCTTTATTCAACCACAATAAAAGTTGGTTTCTTTTTAATATAATAAAAGAATTTTTTTATTTTTTTATCTTCGGTATTTCTTTAATTTTGTTCATATAATACCATCACAATATAATTAAGGAGAAAAAAAACAAATTTCCACCATATAAATAAATGTTTATTTTTTTATAGCTCAAACTTAATATTATTATATAATAATTAATAAAAACTTAATATTATTAAAAATATTATTAAAATAAAATATTATTATTTTATTTTTTTTTTTGACTTATCGTCAAAACCGCAAACTAGACTCAAGTTTTTGAATACAAAAAAAACAAATTTTGACTTGTAGTCACAGATGCCACAAATATCTTCTTCACACAAATTCAAAACTAAACTATTTATGTTAATTTTCACAAAAAACAATTTGACGACAAAAAATATTGCCATATACTTTTAAAACAACGGACGAAAAAAATAATATGGCCAACCAGCACTAAATAAAGTTTTTATCAGTTTTTTTTTTTATAAATATCAATGGCCAATGCAGAATTTAAAAAATCGAATTTTTATTTTTTTTAACTTTATATAAAAAAACTTTTTGATTTTAAAACTGAATCTCCCGACTTTTTTATACAAAATTCCAAACTAGACTCAAATTAAATAAATCAAAAAACTGGATGTACATACTTAGCTGTACGGCCGCCTCGGATTCAAGTCGAATACACCGATCGGCTTGTCCCCCACACAGAGCAAATATCACGCGTCAATTTAAACCAATGATACCAGAACGAAAAATAGAATATTCCAGATGGAACATTTTAATAAAGCAAACATTCCATCTCATACTACACAATACATGTACAAACACCAACTCGCAAGAGATATACATGCTTGTACATGACAATATAGAAAACAAGTAAATGCAAAAAAATTTAAAATATGTTTACCTATCGGAGGGAATATTAAATTTAAATTTGGAAATCATAAAATCGAGCATAAGTATAACACCATGGTGGTCATGGTATTTTATAACTATATAAAACATTTTTTTTTAATTATTTGAGCGTTTGGAATCTTCGCAAAAAATTTTGTTCCTCTGTTTGAAGTGGAGACGTATACCAGTCGTAACAATGCCAATGTGGTTGTTAAATCTGTTCGTTTATTGTTACACTAATCTATGCTTGCTGTTTCTGGACTAAGGGATTTCTGGCAATGGCTAATTTGTGTCGTATACACTATATTCTATTGAGAAACGTGCTGTGATGTTATTTGTTCAATGTTGACTTATTAAGATTAGTTTCATGAAATTGTTAACAACGCAAGTTTGTAGCGAGGCGGTTAGACTGTGTAACACTAAAGTCACTTGGCGCTTGTCTATGGTGGGGGCTATGACCCAAGTGAAATTGGTTACTTTAGGAGAATATGGTGTTACTTTGGAGAAAGACAAGATCTTATCGAATACAAAAGATTATTCGGCGGGTACGTGTACTGCCATGTTTCTTTCTTTTGTAATGACTCGGTCTTGCCGGTGCCCGAAATGTTAGTAGGTTGTTATTTGTTTTTCTTTACTCACCTAGTTTTTATCTGAAGTCAATTTATTAACACTTTTAATATCTGGTTTGATTATAATTATTCTTTATATTTGTAGTAATTTGTAGTTTAACTTTTACAATATGATGCTTTTACAAGAGTGACTGTTATAGTAATTATGCTTATGCGACTGATACAATAATTTTAAGATAATTACGTTATTACAGTGACTTCTGCTATAATAATAATTTTACAACTAAATTTTCTGTTCTTATATACTAAAATTTGGGCTAATTTTCGATCATTTTACACTAACAACATTTCACGAATAGACCTGCTGAATGTTGTTTTCTTAGAATTATTACACATTTTCCGCTTTACATCCATCTATAAAAAGCCGAAAAAATCATATTAATTGATAATACAAACAAATCTCAAACTTCTAAATTATAATCTTTCTAACAATAAACAATTATAATTAAAGTAAAAAAGTGAATCCCTAATAGTTGTGCAATAAATAAGAAAATTCAAAATCCCTTATGTTTTTCCATTTATTGTTTCTATATTCTTTCATTATCTCATTTCAACAAAATATGGACTTATAAAGGGTTTTCTAATACGAATGATGCAATTTTTGTCTCTCTCTCTGTATTATAAAATCAGATCATGTTCTAATAAATAATCAGTTTATACTCGAATCTTGAATTATTCACTAGTGTTTCATTTACATACATTATAGTCCAGATAATTATCTTCCCAGGTCGTGTGATTTAACGCCTTGTGATTTCTTTCTTTGGGGATATGTTAAGTCATAAGTTTATGCTGATAACCCAACAACAATTCAGCAATTAAAAATCAACATTGAACGTACTATTGATAAAATACAGCCAAATTTATGTGGAAAAGTGATGATAAATTGGGCTCACAGAAAACATTACGTACGGAGAAGTCATGGTGGTCATTTTTGAATGATGTTATTTTCCATACATATTGGCATAATGTAACCTTTCAAATAAAATAAAATTTTGGTCTCTTGGAAAACCCTTTACCACTTTCAAAAAAACGGCTAATATATTGATAGTTTTACTTTATCACATAATAACATTGCCGGATTGGCGAAACCTTGCTCGGATTTCTTGTGAATTTTTTATTCAAAATCTAACAGAACCATTATAATAGATTATTTGGTAATAAGACATCATTGTTTGTTTACTTACTTCGAAACGAATTCGATTATTTTCTCAACTCAAAATTATTTAAAAAAATTAATAATTATTATCCTTACCTAATATTTACGTAGATTTGTTAGTTGAACTGCCACAAAATGATCTCGATTTGAAACTTTTTGTTAATAATTAAGACCGCTATTACTCGCAACTCGAAGTTGGTAATTCGAGAGATATATAATCATACCTCTGGTGGAAAAATGTACGCCACTAAGTAAGCTAAATGAGATGAATTATTCTCTACCCGTACAAAAATTTTACCAGGGTTACCAACTTAACGTACACAAAATGGTTCATAAGACAAAAAATTGACCCGCGGGATTACGAACATATTCGCTACATTACCATATAATGGTACCATATAGGCACCTTCTTAGTAAAAACACAAGTAACAAGGCGCAAAATGACCTGTGAATTGTTGCTTCAAGGACAAGAAGAAAAAGTTTTTTATATCGTCACGTGTGATGAAAATGGTTACGCTACGATAATCCGAAGCTCAAAAAAGCATGGTGCATGCAAGTTGAATATTCATAGCACCATCCAAAGAAATCATCACTGCGCAATATTGCCATCTAGAGTTGATTCTATTGTCAATGATTGAAGCAAAAACAGCCAGATTACGCGAAAAGAGATGTCAAAGTGATTTTCCAGTACTACAACGCTACTCCTCGTGTTGTGAAACTGGTTAAGGAAACTACAACAGCCGCCGTATTCTCCTTCCGATTGCTACCTATTTCGGACGATGACTGTCTAGATCCAGCTTATCTGGATGACTGTCTACATACAGTCCATAGTTTATAATGTTGTAGTTTTACCAAAAAAACCTTAATATTAGTGTAGCGATAAGTTTTATATAGTAAATAAAATCATGTACTGTTTAAAAATATTTGACTCAATGATGTTTGCGGCAATGCAAAGCAAAAATTTTTCGCTGTAAAAAGAGAGCAGCAACTCGATGCGATATCGTACAGTAGCAATTTAGCTGACAGTGATGAAATAATTTTGGATCGCTGCTGGTTATTGGAGGTGCTTATTGGCAAAATATTATGATTGCTAACAAGCCGAAATATTTGAAAAACTAAACTAATAAAGTTAAATTAATTTTCTCTATAAAAGGCTGTTTGCTCTTAATTCAAAAGTTATAAAGATAAAATCAAACAAAAACAGTAAAAATATTAAAATATTGTTTCCGATTATTTTATTATTAAAGACCTTTCATTAATAACGATCAAAACGTTTCGTAAATGAAAATATAAAATTAAAATTTCTAAAACTTTATTTTTATTTTAATAGGTTAACAAAAATATAATTAAATATTTCATTTAACATTAATACATTTCAACATTTATAATTTCTGTTTTAGTGAAACTAAATATTTTTTATTATGTCAAAATGACAAAATTATTTTTTGGGCTTTACGGTTCTTCGGCTGCTTCAAATTTATAAAGACATATTTTGTTGTTAAATATCTTTATTCGCTTCCCGACATGTTTCGATTAATATATAATCTTTTTCAAGGGATGTGTTACATGTTATATTAGATGAAATTCACTGAGAGGTTAAAAATATGATAAGCATTTATATACATGATGTGGGTGTGATTATAAATATTAGTTGACTAGACTTACATTTAGGTATGAATAGATAATTAAACTATTACAATATCTGTGTTGAATATTACACTAATGACAAAACTTATTAACTAGTTCTATTATGCTACGGACAAATTTATAACGGTCGAACAGAAATACCTATTGGTAAATATTTATAAATATTTTTTGTTTAATAAATTTAATAAATTTTTGTTTTAATGAAAACAAGTATTATAAAAATTGAAATACATATGTATATTAGGTTTGGGTTTAGGTGGCGGTCCCCTAGGAGAAGGTTCATATCCATACCACGATTTAATTATTTATCCTCCCACTCATTGAAACCATGATCGTGCCAGACCAGGGCAGGTGCAAAGAAGATCAAGTACTGTCTCTTCCTCCTCTGCGTCCTCGCAACTATGATATGTGAGTCAAGTGAGAATAAACCAAGTCTACAAGCATGCCTGCCTATGAGACAGTACCCCGTAATCACTCCAACAACCAGACTGATCTGACTCCGCTGAAGTGAGATCAGCTGTTTGGATCACGCCAAGTACAATTTTGGGCAATCTTGCCGAGTTATTACGCATGAAGTGCTACTTGACCATCTGTCGTTCGTCAACTTACTAGCAAGAGGTATTTCAATATCCTTTCCGCTTTTTGAAATGTTGTGCGTTGTACCATGTCGAGCCAGTTCATCGGCTTTACTATTCTCTGTTCCCTCGTTAAGAGATGAGAGATAGTTCTGGACCTCTTCGACGTGATGAGGTTTGACTGAAGCACTTTAATGGCAGCCTGACTGTCCGTATATATATATATATATATATATATATATATATATATATATATATATATATATATATATATATATATATATATATATGCGAATATCACAAGGCGATATTACATTATATTTCAACCAGTTCACGACTTCCTTTATCGCGGTTACTTCAGCTTGAAAAATGCTACAGTAGTCAGGGAGACAGAAGGAGAGGTTTAACATAAGTTCCTCAACTTTGCCATCCCGTGAAGAAATTTGTAGCTCCTGATTCCAAAACTGCATCCTTCAGTGAAGAAGTTTTAAACTGCTGGTTCCAAAACTCCATCCGTTATCCAGTCCTCTCTGGATGGGATCTTAGTTCGGAACTTTGTGACAAAAAAGATAGTAACGGGACAGTATAGTCGGTGGTCTTGGGAGTTTGTTTGTTGCACAATATAGATGAGTGCCCTGTATTGTTGCAAGTCCACATTGAGGTGGATTTCAGTCGTATGGCTGTACATGCCGCCAACGTTTCCCCAAGATATCTAGAGGAGTCAAAAAAACCAGAGTATCCAGTGCCTGAGTGGATGTGCTCCTCAGTTCACCACTAATCCACAGTCAATGTCATCTCTACAGCCTCTTCTCCACCACAGTATCATCAGAGTCCTCCCTTGATGAGAAGCCCTCTGAGAGCCCTTTTAAAGAATCCATGGACGTTGACATCTCCATGTTCGTTGAGAAAGTTTCCGCCTGTCTGTCCGTTACTTTCGGAGTCTATGAGCTATCAAGCACAGTGGTAGTGTCTGAAGCTGACTTCGGAGCCTCTGGCTTATCCGCGCTCTTCTTGTACACCTTGAGTGTGACTGCACTGAAACCATAGTTAATTAAACTGTTAGTTTTTTCCAGTGAAGTCAGTGACTCCCTGTTTAAAATAATAACAGCTAACCTACAGTCAGCTTTTGTCTCTTCGAGCTTGGCAACTTTCCAGTTGTCCGTGGAAAATCCGGGTTGCCAATCTCCAACAACCAGAGCATCACCTTCGGATCATGTCGAAGACGAGGGTTGTTCGGGATCATCAGGAGCTGGAGAGAAAATATAAAAATGTAATTTAGATAGAACTATGTATTTAATATTGTTTTCACTTATCTTGTTGTAGCTTATTGCATATATTTTGTATCCATTTTATTATTTATTTTTTGAAATATCCATTAATTTCTGAAATCGAAGTAATTATAAATTAAAATAATGAAAATATTGTAAGATAAATTAAATTGCTGCCAAAACTTACCATCTGTCATTAGCATATTGTTACAGCTGATTATTCTTTTTATAAATATGACATTTGGTCGGTAAAAGGTCAATCTATATTATCGACAAGATTATAGAAGTTCTTCGTTCCGATCGCACTACCATCTATGATTGAAATTCTATACTCTTTCTGACTAAAAAACTTTGAACTTATTCAGCATTCCTATTTCGGTTCGGTTTCCTAAGTTTTGGCACATTTTAGTTTCAGTGGAAAAATAATTATGATTAGCTCGTTCACTTTATTTTCGACAAGAGAGCTGTCATCATCAAAAAAAAAAGAGGAAAATTGTCATTGGCGATTAAATTATAAATTAATAAATATATTTGTTACGAGTTATAACGTATTATACATAAAGTTTTTATTTATTAAATCTATACAAAAATTTAATTTAAAGTCTACTGTGCTACGTTTGTCATATAGAAAACCTTTAGTTACATTTCTATAAACTACTTCAATAAAAACGTATTGAACAGATCACGAGGCTCCAAAGGATGTACATCCTAGCTCTTGATCTACAGATGATCTCCTCTCTATCAATAAATTCCACGTTTGCATTGGAAATGGGATCAACCAATTATGATAAAATTCGTTGTGTGCATTGGAAATGGGATTCTAAAAAGATTTTGGAAGGTAATTCTGGAATATGGCCAATTATGATGAAATTCGCTTTGTGCATTGGAAATGAGATTCTAAAATTATTTTAATTTTGGAATATGGCCAAGTATGATGGAGCTTTCATATTTCTCAACCAATTATGATGCAATTTGGTGGATGTATTGGAAATGGGATTCTAAAACGTTTTTTGGGTGAAGTTATGGAATATTGCCAAGTATGGTGGAACTTGCCCATTTCTCAACTAATTATGACAAAATTCGTTTTGAGCATTGGAAATGGCATTCTAAAATGATTTTTAAATGAAGTTCTGGAATATGGCCAAGTATGATAAAACTCCCCTATTTCTCAACAAATTATGAAGAAATTCGACTTGTGCATTGGTAATGGGATTGTAAAATTATTTATGGATGAAGTTCTGGAGTATGGCCAAGTATGATGGAGCTTGCCTATTTCTCAACCAAATACATAAAATTACACTTTTGCATTGGAAATGGGATTCTAAAACGATTTTCGGATAAATTTCTTGAATATGGCAAAGTGCCATGGAACTTGCCTATTTCTCAACCAATTATGATGAAATTTGACAAGTGCGCTGTAAATTTTATTCTAAAATGCATTTTGGATGAAGTTCAGGAATATGGCCAAGTATGAAGGAGCTTTATTATTTCTCAACGAATTGTGATGGAATTCGACTTGGGCATTGGCAATGGGATTCTAAAATGATTTTTGAATGAAGTTCTGGAATATGGCCAAGTATGATGGAGCTTGCTTATTTCTCAACCAATTTTGATGAAATTTGGTTTGTTCATTGGAAATGGTATTCTAAAATGATTTTTGGATGGAGTTATGGAATATGGTCAAGTATGGTGAAACTTGCCTATTTCTAAATAAATTATGATAAAATTCCACGTTTGCATTAGAAATGAGATTCTAAAATGATTTTTGCTTGAAGTTCTTGAATCTTGCCATGTGTAATGGAACTTGCCTATTTCTCAACCAATTATGATTAAATTTGTTTTGTGCATTGGAAATGGGATTCTAAAATGATTTTTAAATAAAGTTCTGGAATATGTCCAAGTATGATAAAACTTCCCTATTTCTCAACCAATTATGATGAAATTCGAGACGCGCATTGGAAATGGATTCTTAAATTATTTATGGATGCAGTTCTATTGTATTGCCAAGTATGATGGAGTTTGCCTATTTCTCAATCAATTATGATGAAATTCGAATGGGTTTCTAAAATGATTTTTGTATGAATTTCTGGAATATTGCCAAGTATGATGGAGCTTGCCAATTTCTCAACCAATTATGATGAAATTCGTTTTGCGCAATGGAAGTGGGATACAAAAATTATTTTTATTTTGGAATATGGCGCAGTATGGTGGAACTTGCTTATATCTCAACCATTTATGATGCAATTCTACTTGTGCATTGGAAATGGAATTCTAAAATGATTTTCCGATGATGTTTTGAAATATGGCCAAGTATAATGGAACTTGCCTACTTCACAACCGATTAAGATGAAATTTGAAAAGAGCGTTGAAAATGGGATTCTAAAATTATTTTTGGGGGAAGTTCTGGAATATGTCCAAGTGTAATGGAACTGGCCTTTTTCTCAACCGATTAAAATGAAATTTGACATGTGCGTTGGAAATGGAATTCTAAAATGATTTTTGGGGGAAGTTCTAGAATATGGCCAAGTATGATGGAACTTACCTATTTCTCAACCGATTACGATGAAATTTGACATGAGCGTTGGAAATGGGATCCTAAAATTATTTTTGGACGAAGTTCTAGAATATGGCTAAGTATTGTGGAACTTGCCCATTTCTGAACCAATTATGACAAAATTCGTTTTGAGCATTGGAAATGGCATTCTAAAATGATTTTTAAATGAAGTTCTGGAATATGGCGAAGTATGATGACACTTTCCTATTTTTCAACAAATTATGATGAAATTCGACTTGTGCATTGGTAATGGGATTTTAAAATTATTTATGGATGAAGTTCTCGAGTATGGCCCATTATGATGGAGCTTGCCTATTTCTCACCCAATTATGATGAAATTCGTTTTGTGCATTGGAAATGGGATTCTAAAAATATTTTGTAATGAAGTTCTGGAATATGGCCAATTATGATCGAGTTTGCCTATTTCTCAATTAATTATGATGAAATTCTTTTCTATGTTTTGGAAATGTGATTCTAAAATGATTTTTGGATAAAGTTATGGAATATGGACAAGAATGATGGAACTTGCCTATTCCTTAACCGATTATGATGAAGTTCGGTTTATGCATTGGAAATTGGATTCTAAAATGATTTTTTAATGAAGTTCTGGAATATAGCCCAGTATGATGGAGCTTGTCTATTTTTCAGCCAAGTATGGTAAAATTTGTTTTGTGCATTGGAAGTGGGATCGATTACGATTAAATTTGAAATGAGCGGTGTAAATTGGACTCTCAAATGGTTTTTGGATGAAGTTCTGGAATATGGCCAAGTATGATGGACCTTGTCTATTTCTCAGCCGATTATGATGAAATTTGACTTGTGCATTAGAAATAGGATTCTAAAATGATTTTTGGATGATATTCTTGAATATGGCCAATTATGATGGAGCTTGCCTATTTCTCAACCAATTATGATGAAAATCGTTTTGTGCATTGGAAATGGGAATCTAAAGGCTGTCTCATGAAAATTAAAAAGTTCAAAATGTGTGATCTCACGAGCTCAAAACTGTAGTACCAATTCCTTTTTTTTTTCTCATTCTCCTTTTTGTCGTTTGCTAATTTTTGACATTTCTTCATTTTTTAAAAGTTTTCTAGTCTATGGATATGTTATCGGTGTACATTTTTAAGTGTTCTAATTTTGTTTTTAGTGTTTTGTTAGTGCTATTTGTGGAATTTTTCTTATTATTTTACCATTTTATTAAGAAAACTTGTTTCTTTTTAGTACGATTTAAAGATATTTTTGATATTTGTATTTCTCCTGCGATTTAAAGCAGTTTCATATTTTAATTTTTTGACATCTGTGTAATTTGATTTGTTTTTATTTGTGTTAAATTTCATTAATTTTTTCGTTTTTTTTGTGTTGCACAACAATGGCAGAATTACCACAAGAACTGTCTTTATCAAGACAACAAAAATTATCTGCTTGGTATGTTGATGTTGTCTTAAAAAAGACAATTGTTGTTGTCTTGATAAAGACAATTGAAGTTGTCTGGATAAGGACAGTTCTTGCGGTAATTCTGCCATTTTGTTACAACACTAAAAAAAATCGAAAAAACGAATGAAATTTAACACAAATAAAAACAAAACAAATTACACAGATGTCAAAAAATTAAAATATGATGGCGCATACTCGAAAATTCATTTCAGTAACTTTTATGGTAATTTCGCAACAAGCGAACTTGACGAAGATAAACTTTTCTCAATATTTTGGTAATTTTTTTCCCCTCCATACATAAGTTGGTATGGAGGGGAAAAAAATTACCAAAATATTGAGAAAAGTTTATCTCCGTCAAGTTCGCTTGTTGCGAAATTACCATAAAAGTTACTGAAATGAATTTTCGAGTATGCGCCATCAAACTGCTTTAAATCGCGGGAGAAATACAAATATCAAAAATTACTTTAAATCGTACGAAAAATAAACAAGTTTTATTAATAAAATGATAAAATACTAAGAAAAATTCCACAAATAGCAAAATCAAAACACAAAAAACTAAATTAGAAACCTTAAAAATTTACACTGATAACATATCCATCCACTAGAAAACTTTTAAGAAAAGAAGAAATGTGAAGAAAATACAGGTATTGGTACTACTGTTTTGAGCTCGTGAGATATAACATATTTTCAACTTTTTAATTTTCATGAGACAGCCTTAAAAGGATTTTTTGATGTAGATCTGGAATATGGCCAAGTATGATGGAGCTTGCCTATTTCTCATCAAATTAAGATGAAATTCGTTTTGTGCATTGGAAATGGGGTTCTACAAATTATTTTTAAATGCAGTTCTGGAATATGGCCAAGTATGATGGAACTTGCCTACTCCTCAACTAATTATGATGAAATTCGACGTTTGCACTGGAAATGGAATTCGAAAATGATTTTTAAATGAAGTTCTGGAATATAGCCAAGTGTGATGGATCTTGACTATTTCCCCACTGATTATGATGAAATTCTGACATGTGCGTTGAAAATAGGATATTAATAAACTATTTTTGGATGAAATTTTGGAATATGGCCAAGTATGATGAAACTTGCCTATTAATCAACCAATTATAATGGAATTCGACATTCGACTTGTGTATTGGAAATAGGATTCTAATATATTTTTGGATATAGTTTTGGAATATAGATAATTAGGATGGACTTGCGTATTTCTCAAGCGATTATGATGAAATTTAACATCTGCGTTGGAAATGGGATACTAAAATGATTTTTGGATGAAGTTCTGGAATATGGACAAATATTATGGAACTTGCATATTTCTCAACCAATTATTATGAAATTCGACTTGTGCATTGGAAATGGTATTCTAAAATTGATTTTCGGATGAAGTTCTGGAATATGGCCAAGTGTGATGGAGCCTGCCTATTTTTCATGCGACTATGATAAAATTTGATATGTGCATTGGAAATGGAATTCTAAAATGGTGTTTTGATGAAGTTTTGGAATATGGCCAAGTATGATGGAACTTGCCTATTTCTCAACTAATTATGATGAAATTCGTTTTGTGCATTGGAAATGAGATTCTAAAATGATTTTTAAATGAAGTACTGGAATTTGGCCAATTATCTTGATACTTCCCTATTTCTCAACCGATTATGATGGAATTTGACTTGTGCGTTGGAAATGGGATTCTAAAAGCGCGTTTTTTTATTCGCTCCGGATAGCTGCTATCGAGAGCCGTCATTTTTCTACGCCTAAATTTAAATTTGACGATTTTTTGATGAAGTTCTGGAATATGGCCGAGTATGATGGAACTTGCCTATTTCTCATCTGATTATGATGAAATTCTAATATGTGCGTTGGAAATGAGATTCTAAAATCATTTTTGGACGAAGTTCTGGATATGATCAAATTTGACAGGTGCGTTGGAAATGGGATTCTAAAACGATTTTCGGGCGAAGTTCAGGAATATGGCCAAGTGTGATGGAGCTTGCCTATTTTTCAAGCGAATAAGATGAAATTTGACATGTGCATTGGAAATGGAATTCTAAAATGATTTTTTGATGAAGTTTTGGAATATGGCCAAGTATGATGGATCTTGCCTATTTCTCATTGAATTATGATGAAATTCGTTTTGTGCATTGGAAATGGGAATCTACAAATTATTTTTAAATGAAGTTCTGAAATATGGCCAAGTATGATGGAACTTGCCTATGTCTCAACTAATTATGATGAAATTCGACGCTTGCATTGGAAATGGAGTTCTAAAATGATTTTCGAATGAAGTTCTGGAATATAGTCAAGTGTGATGGAACTTGCCTATTTCCATACTGATTATGATGAAATTCTGACATGTGCGTTGGAAATAGGATTCTCAAATTATTATTTGGATTTTAGCAGGTTTTGATATGTATATAAAAAAAACGATCTTGCTAACACAATCACGATTGCATTTTAACTGTGCGAAACTAGAAAGAGAAAACATTATAAAGTAAACGATACAAACCTCTCGTTCTCGGGTGTTACTTCTGGCAACTGCTCGAAAATTGTAAGTAATATCATTCATATACATTTAAGTAGTATGAACTTTCCACATCTGTTTATCTTTTTCTGTGCTATAGTATAAAACCAATTGAAATGTGTTTACCAAAGCTATTTATGTAAAGATGGTCGATTGACATGGAAATGTTCTTGCTTAAAATCTATGTGAATAATTCTCGAATTTTGCATACAAAAGCAATATTTCGCAAGTAATTTAAAAAAATTTTGTAGGTAAAATTCTTTGCTTTAATGAAAAAGTAAACATTCTTTGTTTTGAAAGCTTTTATGAAAATGTTTTTCTTGTTTGTCATATAATTTCAATAATAATAAGATTAATTGATTATTAAATATTTGTTCCATTGGAATCATTAAGCTGGCGGACTCGCTCTATTTTTTCGGTAAATTTAAGCCTATACTACCACTTTAGGATCTTGTTAATCGTATAAACTGAGCGACATCAAGATATCTAATATTCCTTTCCATGTTACCTTCTTTTGTTTTTACTAGTATTGTTAGTAGAATTCCCTAAAAGAAAGTGTTCTTTTTCCTTCCTTTGAGCCTGTATTTGTTGAATAAAAAATAAAAATAAAAAGTTAAGGTTACCAGAACCTCGAATCGCTAGATTTGTGCACGAAAACAAGACTCTTACTGATACTCATAAAATCAGCTACCTTAAAACTAATAATAAAGGAAATGCCGTCAAACTGTTAAACCAATATAACAACAACTGTAAATAATAGTAAATTGGTTTAACAAAAGGAGATTACTTGTTACAAATCATGTGAATACGCTGTTGAATCTTCCAACTCACAATTTCGCGCCAGTAACAGCAATAAAAACTAATCACGACACAATAACAGAGAATTTTCATGCCTTAAACAACTTGGACATCTATACGGCAACTTGGAACACAATACTAATTCACTAGTATTGAAGAAGCTGGACAAGGAGACACATCATTTTTATGAAGTAACTATGAAGAATCTCGAGGAATTCAATCATTAAATGAATTCCTTGGGATTATAGAAAGTCGTTTCCAGTTTCTTGAAGCATCGAACACAACGAAGGGCGCTCAACAAAGCAGAGTCACAATCACACAACCGAAGGCGGTTAACGTGAAAACCCCAAAAAGAACTTACGCTGGAATCAAAATATTGGGTGTACAAATAAATTTCCGACCTTGTTTACTGAAATAAAAGACATTAGTTTGTGTAGAAAATGAAAGAATATTTTATTCAAAGTATGCTCCTTCGAAAGCTATAACCTTCGCCCATCGTTCAGGCAATAAACGGACACCCCGAAGGAAGAAGTCTCGTGGTTTCTAGGCGATCCAGTCATTGACCCATTTTTTGACGTTTTCTTATGAAGTGAAGTGCTGATGTGCCAGGGCTGATTGCATCAGTGGGATCAATGTCTGGTGAATACGGCGGGTGGGGAATCAGAGGGATCAATGTCTGGTGAATACGGCGGGTGGGGTAGAATTTTCCAGTTCTGCCTGTCCAAGTAATTTTTAACAGGTATAGCAACATGTGGCCTAGCGTTGTCATGTTGCAAAATAATCTTATTGTGCCTTTTGTCCCATTCCGGTCGTTTTGCAGCTAGAGCTTGCTTTAAAGCCATCAGTTGTTGTCGATAAACTTGTCCCGTAATGGTTTCACCTCTTTCAGCAGCTCATAATAGACGACACCCTTCATATCCCACCAAATACAAAGCATCACCTTCGAACCATGGATATTTGCTTTTGGCGTCGACGGCTCTGGTTCACCTGGCTTGACCCACGCTGGTTTGCGCTTTGGATTGTCATAATGGATCCATTTTCATCCCCAGTGATGATTCGATGCAAAACCTCCTTCCTTTGTTGTCGATGAATCAACAATTCGCACATGGTTTTCGACGATCCATGTCCCTTTCTTTCAATATGTGTGGCACCCAATTTCCCAGCTTCTGAACCAATCCCATTGCATGGATACGTTGCGAAACACATTGTTGGGTAATAATCAACTCTTCTGCCAATTGTTTTTCAGTCTAACAAGGGTCCACATCAAGCAATTCTTCCAATTCTGTATCTTCAAATTTTCTTAGTCTGCCTTCACGTTCTTTGTCTCTTACGTCAAAATTACCAACTTTGAATCGTTAAAATCACTCTTTGCATGTTGTTTTCGATGGACCACGTTCATCGTAAACTCCCACAAGCAAACGATTTGTTTCCGCTGCACTTTTCTTCAACAAAATATAATGAAGTAAAACTTGCCGCAAATGTTGTTTTTTTCTCACATAATTCGACATTTTCAATTACATGAAAATAATTGTTGTTTACGCTTTGAACAAGTGTCACTAGTAATTATTCAAGCTTGACATCTAACCTCCAAAAAACATGTATTGCCCGATTGAATAATATGCAAGCAGTGATACTAACGACACCTATCTAAAAAGGTCGGAAATTTATTTGTACACCCAATAGTAAGCAATATTTGTGAGGCATCCCATGAAATAACAGCTGGCAAAGATGATAACAACATCCAGGAGAACTGCAACTCTTCACTCAGTCGAAAACAACAACGAGCACAACAGAGTACCCTTACTAGCCACGGCTGTGATCAAAACAACAAGTCGTATTGGATATTCGGTACAAGTACCTCCATTGATAGATTAGAGGTCAATTCATAATTTATCAAATTCCGAGTAGATTTATAAATAACCGGAATTTGAGGAATAAAAACCAACAACATTAGATATGAGGTATACATGACGATATCTCCATATTTTGTATCAACATTCAACCAGGTGGTGGAAGCCTTCATCTTGCGAAATTAACAGAAAATCTACCAACTGCACCACTAAAAGGCTCTAACGACAAGCAGTGGAAGGAGCTGGTACTAGCAGATCCAGACTACGATACTCTGCTACTGTCGATATTATTCTAGGTCTACTGGTGTATGCCAACATTTTATTAGACGGAGTGATTAAAAAATCACCGTACCAACCAGCACCTCAGAAAACACAATCACAACAAGCTTCAAATAAGGTGTCTTTGGTAGTGCAAAATAATCTAGATCTAGAATTACGTAAGTTCTGGGATCTAGGAGAGATACCCATGTTTGCACCTTACACAGAGGAAGAAAAGCTGGGTGGAAAATCATACTCAGAAACACACGTAGGTTACTAGACGAAAGGTATGAGGACACTATACCAACAAAGGACGAGATAACCATAGGAGATTCCATGAAACGTTCGTTAGCGAGACTGCTCCAGTTGGAGAAAAGATTAGAATGGAAACCACAAATAAAACCAGAATACCATAACTCATAAATAGTTACTTTAAACTAAGATATATGAATGGCCCCAATAAATTTATTTTATTTATTTATGACACCATGCAGTCATCAAAAAATCAAGTACAACAACCAAAGTGAGGGTGGTATTTTATTCCTCAATAAAAACAACAAATGGCCTGAGCTTTAACGATATTCAGTTAGTTGACCCATCTAAAACAACATGACCTATTTAAAATCATCACAAAGGGAGAAAACACAGATATGTTTTTATCGAAAACATTGTAAAAATGTACGGGCAGATGTTGGTGACCAAACCACAAAATTTCCAACGGGTACTATGGAGAACTGATCCCCAAACAAAAATCAAGGAGTACTAGTTAAGAACATTACAACAACCTTAAAAACTCAGCATCGATGAAAAGAAATCATTTCCGATTACTTCAGAAATTATTTTGAAAAACTTTTATGTCTATAATGTGCTCTTTGCCGGAGACATAATAGAATACGTATTGTAAAATGTTAACAATAACTACGAAAAATGCTTTGTTCTGGGGGTTTTAAGCTGAGAAAACGGGTATTGAACCATATCGGAGGACATTCCGGAAGAACAAAGAAAAACGAAACCAACCATCACAAACAAAGAACATGAATACCTACATAGAAACATTAAGAATCACGTTTAATCTACAGCGAGACGAGGTTGAGTTCCGGGTCAACATAGAACCTATGACACCACTGGAAACAAAACGAGCCCTTATATCAGAAATAGCCAAAAAAAATTGTCGACCCGCTTAGATGGCTTTCCCCCCACAATCATTTCAGGAAAACTATTGTTTCAGCAGTCTATGGTAAGAAGGCTGTCATAGGAAGAAAACGTATATCAATTACAAAACAAGGTTTAACGATCTGTAGAAAATTCCATCTCAACGAAAAATTATTGAAACAATGCAAAGAAAAACACGACGGGAATCTATGAATTCAGCCTGCGCAAATCTTATTCTTGTACTATAAGTGCAAGGAATGTAAATAAATCGGAATATAATATAGAATGCCTTGATCACCAACCTGAATTATTCTTCGAAAAACAATCCGTTCGAAGAAGAATCCGTTAGCTTCAATCTGGAGTATAATTATTTACTATGATTTCAGCGAGTTTGAGTTGAGCTTAAAAACATGCAGTATAAACATCTGAAACTATTCTGCCAAAAATGAACTAACTACACAAATTATCCTGATATTTGCTGTACATTGATCACCACATGGAAAACATTAGAAGACCAAATCTAGTATTCCAAAAATCCAACAAAAAACAACGACGGATATCATTGTTACTAATATACCATGACATCAACAATGTTCTTTAATACCTTAACATGAAATCTTAGAATGATCACGTAAACACTCTCGTGTTTGTTAGAATTTTGATAAAGAAGTAAAATCCGAAACGATCGCAATTTCAATTTTAAATTAAATAAATATCACAAGAAGAAAGTGACAAAAACAAAATAATTGTGTTTTAATAAATAAAAACGAAATTCTTAAAAACCTCAATTATTACTCAAGCAATCAGCAAAAAACATTGAATAAATCCCTAATATTTTGCCAACTTGTACATAACTGCCACCTGTAGAGGGTATGGCCATAATTCAGTAGTGCGCACCTCCACGCAAGTGTGATGATTGGACTCATACCTCAAAGAACCAATCAAAACCACCCTCTGGCTAAATTATTATTTAGTTATTTATTTTTGGAAATTATATAAATTATATTTTATGCCATTTTGTTATTATTTCATTAGCCTTAATGAAAAATTAATACAAATGGGTGAAAATTCTTAATGTTTACAAAATAAACTCATCTAAACTAAGAAGATGGAGTTATTCTTTCTAGCTGTCTAAAAATCAGTCTAGTAACGATAATTAATTCTGATGAAAATTTGGTATTTGGCGACAGACCCCAAAATATATTTGCGGGGAGGACCACAGGTCATATTCGCCGACACTGGCTGACTGACCTTTACTAGAGCATTGTTTGGCTGTTCTTTTAAAATTTCTGCAGTAGTAAGATTGTAATCAGGAACTTTTCTCGGATTCTTATTGACTTTTATTTCGCGCATGACTTCATTTGGTCTAGTTGGTCTACTTTATTTTCTTGTACAGTTATTATTTGAGGTTCCAAAGTTTGGATGAATTGGGAATATTTTTTCGAGGTGCTCAACAAATTCTTGAGCTTAATCTTTGTTATGTTTAGCCTATTTCTCTCCTGCCGTTCTTGAATGCAAACAATTTAATTATATAGTACAACAAAGGGGACCAGTACAGTGATTTTGGTCGCAAAATGAGGATTGAGGATTGAGAATTTTGTATACTATATGTACACGGCGTATAATATACATTTTGCTATTGTGTGCCGTCAAATATGTTTATTGTATTATTGTGTTTTCTCATTATGTATTATGTAAGTATCAAAAATAAGCGAAGCGGGCGAAATCGGTTCAAATTGTTGGTGCCTACGCTGGCCTTGAGTCATTTTTCCCTTTCTTCTAACATAATGAATTCATGTTTTTTATCTAGTGTTGAAAACAAAATGAACGTAATCAAAAAAATTGCTTGTGATCGACAGTAAAAAAAAAACAACCAGCAACATAAAAAAATGGTTTATTATTTATTAATTTTTCGTCGGCCATATTCGTAATATTTTTAAGCTTTTTTTTGGAATTTGTTGTTTTTTTGAGTTATGTTTTCGAGTATATAAGAACATAATAAACTGTTGCAATGCAACAAAATTACTCGTAAGAGAAAATATTTTTAGGTTTATATTTAAATCAAACCCTTTGAGTATAACTTATTTTAGCAAGCTTTTCTTAACTTGGTATGATTTATTTATGATATTTTAGATTTTTCAGTTCAACAAACTTAATGAAAATCAAAAATAAATGGTATATATGTATGTAGTTTTAATGTTGCAAGTCAATTTTTCATTATTATTACATTTTTACAATAAATTAAATAATTTATTTTGTTTTTTCGATTTATTTTGCTCAGGGGTATTTGTTTTATTTATATAAAATCACATATGCACATTAAAAAGTTTACTAATTATTTTAGAAAATTTACCAAAAATATCAAAACTTTATTTTTTCAGATACTTAGAGATATTAGACAAGGTTTTTTACAAATGAATCGTGATGGCAAGACAGGTGAGTCAATTTAAAATATATTTACATTTCTTTTTACGAGTAACAGCATTAATATCAAACCATCGTATATACAGTGCTGGTAAAAAAAAATGCAATTGGTTAGGGTGGCAATCTCCTGCGACTTTGAAAAATTTATCAAATTCAATGAATCGAAGGTGTATCGCTGTAATAAAAGCAAAAGGCGGTCCAACAAAATATTAATATGAAAGATTGAACTTCTATAAATCAATAAAAAACAAACAAAAAAATAAAAAATAAGTGTTTAATTTATTACATTACTTTAACACCAATCAACGTATTTTGAATATTTTGGCATTTTTCGGTGTTTTGCCTCTAAATTGTATTTAAAATGAAACAATAAACCAATTGCTTTCAAAAGTTTTATAATTTTAGCAAAAAAAGACTCCAATTTGCAATAAATTTGTTTGCCCAATTTTTTTTTACCAGCACTGTAAATTTGATAATATAATGCCTGCATTAGATAATCTAATTTGGTGTATATTATTAGAGCCGCCCATAAAAAGTATCAAAGTATAGCCTGCGTGCACTTCAGGTTATAAAAAAGGGGGCATAATTCTGAACGGTTTAGTTCTCTATATGTCCTCTTTAACGGTAAATCGACGTATTACTTAGAATTAGTAATTTGAAATAACCATTACTAAACCAAAAATACTATACACTCATCCTTCGATTTACGAAATCTCTTTTTACGAATTTTCGGAAAGTTTACGAAAAATTCGTTTAACGAAATTGCGATTTAGGTGCATTTTTTTGGGACGAATTAATTCGTTAAGCGGGGGATGGGTATAAATCAAAATTTCATTAGTCGAATTTTTCGTAAATTTTCCGAAAATTCGTAATAGGAGATTTCGTAAATCGAGGGATGGGTGTAGTAATTTTTTAAATTCTAAAGGTGGTCAAAATCAAAAATCATAACCAAAAAAAAAATTAAAAATTCTCTATCTCTGGTACTTAATATATTGAGTTATATGTATATATTTTTATATATATATATATATATATATATATATATATATATATATATATATATATATATATATATATATATATATATATACATATATATATATATAATATATATATATATATATATATATATATATATATATATATATATATATATATATATATATATATATATATATATACATATATATATATATATATATATATATATATATATATATATATATATATATATATATATATATATATATACATATATGTATATATATACCACGTTGATCAAAAAGGTCCCGGAATAACCACCGTGTGGCGCTCCCATCGTTCCGATTTGAGTTCTGTTTTTTTTGTTAAGTTGGTACATCTGTTGTTGATATTCCCTACTTGCCTTGCGTGCCTTGCGTAAAAAACGGATTTAATGGTGCGCGAACGTTGGAAATGTTGGAAAAGTGTTTCGGCAACGATTCTCTAAAGAAAACAGTCGTTTACCAGTGGCACGAGCGGTTTAAAAGTGGTCGTAAGTCAATCGAAGATGATGAACGCAGTGGCAGACCATCGACATCGAAAACCGACGAAAACATTGGTAAAGTAAAATAAATGTTGGTCAATAACCGCAAATTAACCATCAGAGAGATAGCGGAGGACTTGAACATTGCCTATGGATCCGTCCAAGACATTTTGGTTAATGATTTGAGTTTCCGTCGTGTAGCAGCAAAATTGATGCCAAAAGACCTCAATTTCATGCAAAAAGAGACCGTGTTGACGTCGTAAAAGACATGATTTGCGAGGCTGAATCCGATCCCACATTCATCAAAAGGATCATAACTGGAGTCGAGACGTGGGTTTATGAGTACGACACGCAATCCAGACATCAGGCAAGTGAATGGCGTTCACCAAATGAGCCGAGACCAAAAAAACCACGTCGTTTTCAGTCAAAAAAGAAGGGAATGCTCACGGTTTTCATGGATTACAACGGTGTAGTGCATCATAAATTTTTGCCAGAAGGCCAGACCGTAAACAAACAGAATTATTTGGGTGTTATGAGACGTTTGCGTGAAGCTATTCGCCGAAAGAGACCAGAATTGTGGGCAGAAAACTCGTGGATTTTGCACCATGATAACGCACCGTCGCACAGTGCCATCATTATTCGTCATTTTTTGACTTAAAATGCAACAAATACCATCCAACAGCCACCGAACTCAACTGATTTGGCTCCTGGCCTGTGACTTCTTTCTGTTCAATCGAGTTAAAAAACCATTACGGGGAACGCGTTTCAGCAGCCGAGAGGAAATAATGGAAAAATCGCAGGAAGCACTGATGGACATACCGAAAACCGAATATAGAAAATGTTTCGAGGATTGGATCAAGCGCTGGCATACGAGTGTTGTAGTCGATGGGGATTACTTTGAAGGGGACAATATAGATTTAGATTAATAAACATGTATTTTGAATTTTCTGAATAAATTCCGGGAACTTTTTGATTAAGGTGGTATATATATATATATATATATATATATATATATATATATATATATATATATATATATATATATATATATATATATATATATATATATATATATATATATATATATATATATATATATATATATACTATATATATACATATATATATATATATATTTTTATATATATATATATATATATATATATAGATATATATATATATATATATATATATATATATATATATATATATATATATACTATATATATACATATATATATATATATGTATATATATTTTTATATATATATATATATATATATATATATATATATATATATATATATATATATATATATATATATATATATATATATATATATATATATACGTATTGGTATATACGTATTGGTACAAAAATAATATAGCTAGACAGTGGTAAAAAATATTTAAAAATCTTACAGACTAAATAAATCAACGCTGATTCAGTAGGCCTTACAAAGCAAACATTTTTAAAACAATAATATCAAATATTTGACTCGTTCTATAAAAGGAAAACTCATTTGTAAATGTCGATCATTTTCTTGAATGGGATAAACACCACAAAAATAATCACAACAAACCTATACCATTGGAAATATTACATGTATGAGAAAAGCAATAAAAATAAATTTTATAGTTTGTATGTTGTTAGAAAAGGAACTCCACTCTCAACCAACTTCTTCTCTATTTAAGTGCTAGTGGAGACATTAACGGAACGTAGCGGCAGAAACCCTAGTTGTTGTTGTTTCTTCTTGATTTATTTTTTACCGTCCTACTTTACGCCTGGAGTAGCCAAATCGAGGACGTACGGCTACAGATTCGTCTTTGAAAACCACCTGCACATTGCATTGCTTCATGCCAACCTGTAGTGCTGACATGAAAGGTGGGTCGGCCGATGGATTCTGCGCTCTCAACAGGGGGTCATAGATGTGTTCATCTTCATCACCGATCGTAATCAGATGATGAAATTCCCTTTTGCATCCCGCCCCTATAGGGATTCGAACCCCTATTCTTATTCGAATCACGCCCCTATAGGGTACCTCCCGATCCAACCGCCGCAGCTTTAACCACTGCGCCGTTTGCTCGGTAAAATCCCTAGTAATATTCACATCGATTCAATGTACATCTCCTATTCTCAATACCTTCTATTCTTCTATACTTTTGTATGAAAATTATTAGATGTCAAAATAGAAGGAAAAAATAGAAGAATTCCTATCCCACATTTAAAAAAAGCAAATTTTTTAATTTTTTCGCTTAGAAGACTTTTACTAAAAATAGAAGACATACAAATGCGACTTTTATGATAAGAAGAAATATTTTTTGTTCGATTTTTATCAAAAGCGGGTTGTGTTCTTATATGATTGTGTTTTCATTTCCGTCTTTTCTGATTAAATCAAAACAATTAATTTAAAAAAAGGATTTTTATTTAATGCAAAGGGAAAGAAACCCCCAAAAGCGCATTGCTACGTAAGAAAATTTATTAATTGTTTAAAAAAATTTAACTAAATATATTTTTTAAGACAAAAACAGCAACACTAGCTACCTACAATTAGTACAAATTTGGGTGACCGCAGGGGAACATGATGATGGAACGAATAGAGGAAATAATAATAATAATTCAGTACAGCTTATCAGAAAAACTTGTGGCACCAACAGATTGATTGATTGGTTGATTGATTATGCGTGTACGGTCAAGCATATTATAGCAGGATCTCCCGGACTTCCGGGCACATGTCGTACACAATTTTATATATAACAAAACCGAAGTATTGGTTAGGATTATTAGTAGGGACAGACTCGACCCGGTTACTGACACCAATGCGATCGATAGTTAGTAAATTATTAGTATTACATATATTAAATAGGTTAGCACAATCTAACTACATTATTAGATGATCATCTCTGGAATCCAGGTCCGGCTACTCATGTCTCCCTAAATCTAAATCAGGACTTAAAAATTATTAATGTTGTCATTTCTCCCTGCCGCCTTTCATTAATTTACCTGATAAAATATTTAAAAAAAAATAAAAAAAATTTAAAATTACTAAGCAAAGATTACAAAACAGCGCTTATTTCATTTTTCATGGTCGTTCTATATATAATTAATTAATTATTACGAGTAAATACTGCAACAAGAATTAAAATAAACGTTAAAAACCATTTTAAACATAAAATTTTACTTAAAACTAATCATAAATTACCTACCGATCTAGAAAAAGAGAATAAATAATTAAAAATTCAATTATTTTAAAAAAATTTTATAATAAATAATTTAAAAATGATAATGTACAGCACCACAACAGCCTAAAATTATCAATAACACAGTTAGGTACTATAATTATATCAAGAATCAACAAATAAAATTAATATACAAATTCCCAGGCAACTCTGAAAACTAATTTTACTTAATAAATCACTATAATACCAAACTAAAATTTAATTCTGAAATTCAGGATTAATTTTCATCCCATAATAATGATTAATTCTGGAACTAAGAAAAAATCAAATGTAGAAAGAGAGACCTTTAAATATTTTTAAAATAAATTAATGAATATTTATTAATGAGCAAATCACAATATATTACATACGAGTGTTACAAAAACTAACATTTTATGAAATTGCATATGAAAACTCTCCCACTTCTAAACTAAAAATTCTTAAAGAATGTTTAAAAATTTTAAATTGTTAAGTTATAATTTAAATTCACAGCACTTGTTTCATTAGTTACCGTTCTCCTGTAGATAGTTAATTAATTGTTTACCTACTGCAACTAGATTTAAAATAAAAAGTTGAAAATATATATTTACCATACTATTAAATTTAAACTAATCGGCAACTTCTTACAGATCTAGAAAAAAGGAAATTAATAATGTTGAAATTAATTATTTATTTATAAAAGTATATAACATAATTTAAACGGGTCCGGGTCAAAATGCCGCGTTTTAAAATGTCGCGTTTTAAAATGTCGCGTTTTAAAATGTCGCGTTTCAAAATGCCGCGAGGTACAAAATGTCGCGTGGTACAAAATGTCGCGTTTTAAAATGTCGCGTTTCAAAATGCCGCGAGGTACAAAATTTCGCGTGATACAAAAAGACGCGTTTTAAAATGTCGCGTTTCACAATGCCGCGAGGTACAAAATGTCGCGTGATACAAAAAGACGCTTTTTAAAATGTCGCGTTTCACAATGCCGCGACGTACAAAATGTCGCGTGGTACAAAATGTCGCGTTTTAAAATGTCGATAAAAAATCGTCGAAAATATATAAGGACTTAACTTTAACATTTTAGTGAAGGAATATTCTAATAAATTTCAACATTTGCGTTCTTTTTCTTAGACCCACTTTATAATTACATAAAATTACATTTATAAATAATTTCCATTCAGTGAAGGAAAATTTTACTATATGTTTAAACACAATTTGCTTGTTTCAAATAATTTTTATTAAATTATTTCACATCATATTGTATTGATTTATAAGGGATTTTTCAAAACGCGTCATTTTAAAACGCGTCATTTTGTACCACGCGTTTTTTGAACCACGCGGCATTTTGAAACGCGACATTTTAAAACGCGACATTTTGTACCACGCGACATTTTTTACCTCGCTGCATTTTGAAACGCGACATTTTAAAACGCGACATTTTGTACCACGCGACATTTTGTACCTCGCGGCATTTTGGAACGCGACATTTTAAAACGCGACATTTTGTACCACGCGGCATTTTGAAACGCGGTATTTTAAAACGCGACATTTTAAAACGCGGCATTATGAACGGTTCCCAATTTAAACATTGATCATGATACTACGCAAAAAAGTCTATAATATCAATAATTTAGTTAAGTACTACATGTACCTATATATGATATTTACTAATAAAATTCAAATAGAGTTTCCCAGGTATCTCTGAAAACTAAATTGCTTTCCTACTTAATTAATAGAAATTAACTTATATAAATTAGTTAGTGATAAATTGATTGATTGATTGTGAGTATACGACCAAGCATTATAGCAAGATCTCCCGGACTCCCGGGCACACACCGTAGACACATATAACAAACCGAAGGATAGGATAGGATTATTAGTAGGGACAGACTCGACCCGGTTGCAGACACCAATGCGATCGATAGTAAATTATTAGTTCAATATAAAGTAAATAGGTTAGCACAAGACAGAACAATCTAACTACATTATTAGATGATTATTTCTCTGGAATCCAGGGTCGGATACTCAGGGCTCCCTAAATCTACATCAGGACTTAAAAATTATTCATGTTGTACCTCAAAAATTATTTAGAAAAATTTAAAATTACTAATCTAATATTATAAAAACAGCACTTATTTCATTTTCATGGTCCTTCTACGAGTATATGTGTTGTTCAAATGCAAAAAGCGTTATTTACATTTTTTCAAAATATATATATAGAAAAAAAAATGTTAAATATATACATAGAAAAAAAATGTTTCAAAACTGGTTATATACAATCATTTAAAGTTATGGAAAAATGCAAAACTTGCTATTTACATAGGGAATTTATTTCAATAAACGGTAAATTAAATTCTATTTGGCGCTAAAGTTTTGACATTTTATTTAGTTTTTAAATCAAATTGTATGTGATCAGACGTGTTTTGTGTGTGTTCTGCGTATTTTTTTTGTGAATTACCGAATATTGAATTTTTAGAATATTTAATTATTAATTATGGATAGTTGCGAATACCCCACGGTAATTCTCAATGGAGAAAAAGCAAGAAAACGCTCTGTATCAGCAAGCAAACGGACACGAGAAAAAGAGGTAATTGACACAAATAACTTTTTTTTAAACACTTTGTTGTTTCATTTAGATGTTTTGCGTTAGGCACAAACAAAAGCGACCACCAATCGTACCTAAATGCAATCATAGACGAAATGCAGGTGCTTTCCAGTGCAATTCTTTAAATGGCACAGATGTTATAAACTTTGCAAAATCGTTTTACGCGAGCACAAACAAAATAGCCCAGGATTCTTTTTTACTAACGTATGCTAGTGCATTAAATCCCATTCGAATCCCATTCATCGCTAGGGTATGTCAAACTGCCTTTTGTGGCATATTGGGCATAAAAAAGGACCGAATTGTAAGACTCGCCAAGCGGCATTTGGAGACAGGTCTCGGTCCAGTTGAACGACGAGGAGGAGACAGGATTGGATCTCAAAATCAGCCAAAAAAGGATGCGGTTATAAATTTCATTAAGAAATTTAAAACCATCGAAATTCACTACTGTAGGAGTTTGACCACCAAACGGCAATATTTGCCGAGTGAATTAAATGTAAATAAAATGTATCGGATGTTTATCGCTGAGTCACCGGAACTAAATATAAAAAATGTTATTTCCGAAATATTTTTAATAATTCCTTTAACATTGGATTTAAAACACCGGCATCCGATTTATGCTCAATGTGTATTATGCTGAAGGAGCGCATGAAATTTGAGACAAACGGTAAGAAAAAACAAGATTTGATGGTGAAGATGGCGGTACATAAAAGGCGAGCAAAAGCATTTTTTGATTTATTACGGGAAGAAGCCGATGATTTGGCTACGATTTCTTTCGATTGTCAAAAAAATATGCTCCTACCGAAAGTGGCAGACCAGGCAGCATATTACAGTCGGCAAATATATATGCATAATCTCGGGATAGTTGTGGGATCTTCTAGATCTTCTTTAACCCAGCAAAACGTGTTTTTGTATTCATGGACCGAAAACCTTTTTTCCAAAGGCTCGATAGAAATTGCATCTGCCGTGCATCATCGACTCGGCAATCTTGAGCTAGAAAATAAGAAAAGGGTGCGCTTAGTTGCTGATGGATGTGGAGGTCAAAATAAGAACACCATTATGATTGGAATGTGTTGTCATTGGCTCTTGAAGGAACCACCAGTTAACATCACAATGTTAGAGTTAATTTTTCCGATTCCGTGACACTATTATATGCCACCTGATCGTGTTTTTGCGAAATTGGAGAAAGAGGTTAGACTATTTTTAGGCTATCAACATTTTTATATTAAGCTAACCGTATTATTTTTTTTTCAGATTCGTAACAGACAATGTATAATAAAGCCCAATGAATACATTGAAATTAATAAAACGCATGCAACAGTCATAAACCTTGGGGATGTGGATTGCCCAGTCAGAGACTGGAAAACAGAAGCTCAAAAAATATTTAGGCCACCTGCAAGCTGGCATTTTAAATTCAGCGAAGCCAAACGATTCATAATTTCTAAATCAGATAAAAAAATATTGGTTCGAGGCGAAATAGCCTATAAATCAGATGTGGGATCATCTAAATCTATCGTAAAGCGCGGAAAATACCTGTCACAAATGCATCCAATTATTGTAGAACCTGGTGTTGAACTATCTGAGGCAAAGTTGACTGATGTTAAGAGTCTATTGCAAAAACATTTTGGCGAAAACTGGTCGGAGATGGAGAATCTACACTTTTATAAAAATATTTTATTAGAAAATGCTAACGCTACTCTAATAATTAATGTACCTGAAGACCCTATTTGCGAAGCTCAGGATCAGCATGAGGGCTTACGAATTTAAATTAGTTTCTAAGTTCCTATTTTTACTATTTACTTTTTTATTACCAATAAAAAAAGAATTTTATTTTGTGATAACAATATCGTTGTGATAACGTTGATATTTTAAATTTTTTTTATTTTTCCTGAAGGAATTTTTTATTTTTATATTTTGTATTATTTTATGAAAATATATTTTTTTTATTGAACAATACGTTTTTTAATTTTAATGAAATAATTTTTTCATTATGTGAGTACAGTTTCAACTAATGAAGAGCAAAACGCGTTATAAAATTCGTTTAGTTGCAAAACTCGCTATTTACAATTTTAAAAGAGCCCTAACGGCCAAACTAAATCTAATTTTACTGTAGTATTTTTACCAAATGTGCCTTTCAGCTAAATCGAAACGATTAGGCTAAAAAAAAAGTATCTACAGGGTTTACATTGGCCGTAGTAATCTATTGTGCAAATAACTCACTTTGCGTTTGAACAACACATATCTAATTAAATAATTATTACATAATGTAACAAGAATTAAAATAACATTAAAAACCATTTAAAATACAATTACTTAAACTAATCATAAATTACCTACCAATCAAGAAAATAATAAATAATTAAAAATTCAATTCTTTTATAAAATTTATAATAAATAATATAAATTTTTTTTTTTTTTACTTTATTTAATATTACAACTGATTTACAAATCATTTAGTAATTTATCTTTCTTAAATGAAGATTCACATTTGACGGGCAGTAGCCCAATGGTTACTCCCGTTTGAATTTACATAGTAATTATTTTTCTCTATCCTAATTAAATACAACTGCCCAATTCCAAAGGTTTCTGCCTTTGAAGTCTTCTTACTGCATTGGTGGTATCCAACAAACTTCGTTTGTCTGCATTTGGGTGCCGAGATATCCGCTGAATGTGTTTCTTCGCATGATTTTGTATTTCTTCACTTACATATTCCATGTTTAGGTCCCTATGGAGGTTATCATTTCTAATGTACCATGGTGCGTTTACAATGCCACGCAGCACTTTGTTTTGAAAACATTGAATCATTTGTACATTTGTCTTCTTGGTACAACCCCAAAGTTGAATACCGTAGGTCCATACTGGTTTAAGTATTTGCTGATATAATAGCAATTTGTTATATATCGTAAGCTCAGAGTTTCTACCTATTAGCCAATACATTTTCCTATATTTAATGTTCAATTCTTCTTTTTTATTTTTAACATGCTCTTTCCATCTAAGCTTACAATCGAGAGCCATGCCAAGGTATTTGGCTGTATTTGCATTTGGAATATAAAAATGATAATGTTACAGTGTATCAAGAAACAACAAATAAAATCAATATATTATTTCTCAGGCAACTCAGAAAAATAATTTTAATTAATAAATCACTATAATATCAAAGTAGAATCTAATTCTGAAATTCAGGTTTAATTCAATCCTCATATTAATGATTGATTCTGGAACTATGATATATTCTGAAAATTGAATTATTTATTAGCAAATTAAGGAAGAGAACCCCTTAAATATTTTTAAACTAAATTAATTAATATATATTAATGAGCAAAACACAATATATTACATACGAGTATTACAAAAATTAACATTTTATGAAATTGCCTATGTAAACTCTCCCATTGCTTAGCTAAAATTCTGAAAGAATGTTTAAAAATTTTAAATTGGTGAGTTATAATTTAAATTCACAGCACTTGTTCCATTAGTAACCATTCTCTTGTAAATAGTTAGTTAATTGTTTACCTACTGCAACTAGATTTAAAAATAAAAGTTGAAAATATACATATATTTAACCATACTATTAAATTTAAACTAATCGGCAAATTCCTACAAATCTAGAAAAAAGGAAATTAATAATGTTGAAATTAATTATTTATTTATAAAAGTATATAATATAATTTAAACATTGATCATGATACTACGCAAAAAAGTCTAGAATATCAATCCTTTAGTTAAGTGATACATGCACCTATATATGATATTTACTAATAAAACTCAAATAGAGTTTCCCAGGTATCACTGAAAACTAAATTGCTTTCCTACTTAATTAATAGAAATTTACTTATTTAAATTAGTTAGAGATAAATAAAATAAAATAGATATCACAAGAAAAATACATTTTATACGCTACAAAACTGCTGGATGCTTGGAATTTCTGGATGTTGAGCGAGAATTCACTAATATTTCTGTAGCTTGGAGACAATCTAACAATTTTATAAGTTAACACGCGTAATAATTAGGTTTCCCACAAAAATACAACGTGATCATATTTGTCACGTTGCATTAGCAATGACAACAAGTTACACGCGCATCCGGCATAATGCTGAGTGAATGTTCTTGACGACATGGTTTCATATTCTACATATATTTACTCGTAATTAAGCAAATTGTAATTAGAAAATGAGAAAATAATCAGTTGTAATTTCGATGTTAAACAAATAAGTTAAAAATAAAAATTATTTTTTTTAACCAAAACTCAATAAAGAATTTAACTGGCGCCGAAACAGGGACCCTTGTGTTAAACTGTCCTGTGCCGTAAAGTTTTAAATATTAACGTGAAACCAAAGTGATAATTAGTGTAAACATCTTACAAAAAGTTTTACCAGAACTTTAAAAATTAAATAAAACTGATCAAGTGAAGTTTAACCAATAACTTTATAATAAAATGAAGTTTAACCAATAACTTCAAAATAAAACCGATCAAGTGAAGTTTAACCTATAACTTTATAATAAAGCTGACCAAGTGAAGTTTAACCAATAACTTACTAATAAAATCCCAAGTAAGATCATAGTGATAATCTAAACAGTGATTAAAAACGAAGTACCAACTTTAAGAGATCTGACAAAAGTTTAATGATAACTTCAAAATAAGGCAGAAAATTAATTATCCCACGCTAATCAAACGACAACTATAAGTATTGGAAGACGAGGCCCCGAAGTATCCTACTAGGAAAAACGGAGTTGAAGAATAGGTGAAGCAAGGATAACCACGCCGTATTTTCGCAATAATTCAACAGCGGTCCAATCAAGTTGTAAGGCACGAGGAATTAAGGCGATTTTGAGCAAGCAAATCCCAAAAATCTTAATTACAACTCCAGTACGTCGATTTTGGTCGCAAAACGAAGATTGAGGATTGAGAATTTTGTATATATACACGGTGTATAATATGCATTTTTCTATTGTGTGCCGTCAAATATTTTTACTGTATTAGTGTGTTTTCTCATGATGGTAACTATCAAAAATAAGCTAAGCGGGTGAAATCGGTTCAACTTTTTGTTGCTTCCGCTCGCTTTGAGTTATATACATATATTTCCCTATCTTCTAACATGAGGAATTCATGTTTTTCTATCTATTGTTGTTGTAACCGAGACATTCATTTTACTTCTTTAACAAAAATTCAAAACAATATACGCAATAAAAAAAATTGCTCGTGATCTTCAATATAAAAAACAAAAAGCAGCATAGATAAATGGTTTTTAATTTATACATTCTTCGTTGGCCACATTTATAATATTTTCAACTTTTTTTTTTTTTTGAGTTATATGAGAATGAACATTTGAAAAATAAAAAAAACAATTCAGTGTTATCTCATGCGCATGATAGGAATGTTGTACATATTTTTATTTCCAGTAATTTTTTGCAAAATTTAAAACTAATGAAATTGTTAATGATTTAAAGATAAATAAATATTAACTAAAAATGGAAAATAAGTCAGAAAAATATTTATAAACTATAAATTTATTAATAATTTTAAATAACGAAAAATCACACGACGTACGAGTACACCCACCCTTTCCTGTGCTTGATTTAATACTAAGCCTTTTGGCTACTAATTAAGTAATTTAATTCTTATATTTTCCACATTATATTTTATATCCCTCTTTTTCGTGTCATTTTATCTCTCTTATTTGCATCATGTTAAACAAAAGACTAAAAAACTCTCATTTGACACTGTCAAATGTGCGATTTTTAATGTTTCTTGTTTAACATGGCAAAAGGTTTTTGTTTAACATCGTATAAGAGGGATAACGTGAAAAATATGAGAAGTAAATTAGTAATTTTAACTTAGTGTTAATTCAAGCGCGAGAAAGGAAGGATGTATGTACGTCGTCTGATCCTTCATCATTTAAAATTATTAATAAAATTATAGTTTAAAACTATTTTTCTGACTTATTTTCCATTTTTAGTTAATATTTATTTATCTTTAAATCATTATTCAATTTACCATTTTATTAGTTTTAAATTTTACAGAAAATGATTGGAAATAAAAATTTGTACAACCTTCCTTTCGTACGCATGAGATAACACTGAATTGTTTTTTTTATTTTTCAAATGTTTGTTCTCTGTTTTTATCTATTCTTAGGACACCAATACAATTTACCAGTACTATTGCTTTCCGGTAATTCTCACCTCAATCCTCAAATTGCGACCAAAATCGCTGTCCAGATGTCAATAAAGGTGGATTTATATTATCGGCTCGTCTCAGCACAGTTCATACCAAAAAAATTTTGTTACATGCATTTACTATGAGAGTATTTATATTATCAGTACATTTCCGTGCAGCACAGTACAGCGCATATCGAATCATCCCAAAAGAATATTGTGAAAACAAATCGCAAACGAGAAGATGCGAAAGAAAAACGAAATACGTACATAATTCGAAATAATAAATATTTTTTCGTACTATGTTGAGATGTTGCATTCATTGCATTCACATTTACAGATATTAATACATATATACGTATATATTTATTTATTCGAGGGATAAGGAAAAAATACTAAATATTAATAATATTATTATTGTATTTAACGTTCTACGTAATCCATCGTAGAATAGAAGATTCGAATGCACACCGAAATAAATACGAACGCAATATATGAACTGAACCGAGCTGATAATATAAATTGTTGATGTATGAGACGAAGCATGAATGTGCTGAGCCGTGCCGATAATATAAATCGACCTTAATACACCTGTTAATTTTAACGTAAGTCATAATTTTTGAATAGAATAAATAAAAATAAAATTAAACCTTTAAGATTTATTAGTTACTATAAGAATATAACAAAAAGTTCAGTTAAGGAAAAGAAAAGAAAAATTTTTTAAAATTAATAATTTAATAAAAATATTTACAAAATTAAGACACGATAAGCAATTAAGCTTCTTAAAATTTTTTAAAGAAAAGGAAAATTTTTTAAAAATTAATAATTTAATAAAAATATTTACAAAATTAAGATACGATAAGCAATTAAGTTTCTTAAATCTAACAAATTTTTATATAAATTAATTTGCACTGTATCATATAATTAATAATTACTACTACATCCATTTCTGTGAACCACCAATAGGACCTATTCGCACAAAATTGACATAGAATTCTTACATTTCGATACTACTTTTAACCGGTATAATAAAATAAAATGGGCAACGAAACAATTCTCAAATCTCCGAAATGCAGATACACGAAGTTTGTTGGATACCACCAATGCAGTAAGAAGACTTCAAAGGCAGAAACCTATGGAATTGGGCAGTTGTATTTAATTAGGATAGAGAAAAATAATTACTATGTAAATTCAAACGGGAGTAACCATTGGGCTACTGCCCGTCAAATGTGAATCTTCATTTAAGAAAGATAAATTACTAAATGATTTGTAAATCAGTTGTAATATTAAATAAAGGAAAAAAAAAAATCTCCGAAATTAAATCCAATAGATCCCTCTCAGTCAATACCCACCGCAAGCGGTACAAAAATTTTTGACTTCACTCAACTTCAAAACATCATACAAGAAATAGTTAGCAGTCAAAATCAACTATTATTTGACCGAATGACTAACACTCCATCAAATAATAAAATTGAAACTGACCTAACCATAGACCCTAGATATATCAATAATCTAAACGATCTGGATAAAATACCAGACGTGGTTAAGAGTCTACGAGACTTTTCCGGACAACCAGGAGAATTCGGACCCTGAAAGAAAAGTGTAGATCGTATTTTGAAAATTTATGAACACCTAAAAGGAACACCCAAGTACTATGGAATTCTCAGTGTTATACGAAATAAAGTAACTAGTAATGCGAATACGCCCCTTGAGTCCTACAACACTCCTCTCAGCTGGGAAAAAATCTCGAAATGTTTAACGCTCCACTACGCGGATAAACGAGACCTAGGTACGCTAGAGTACCAAAACACTACCCTAATTCAGAAAGGTAGTTCCATCCCAAAGTTTTACCAACAGGTTTATTACTACCTCTCACTTATTTTAAACAAATTATCATCCATGGACATGAGCCAGGAAGCTACGAATGTAATGACTCAATCTTAAAGAGATAAGGCACTCGATACCTTTTTGAGAGGTCTCAGAGGAGACCTACCGAAATTATTGAGTATGAGGGGACCAATGGATTTACCAGAAGCCCTCTCTCTGTGCCTAAAACTCGAGAATGTACGATTTCGTGTTCAGCACAGCCATGGAAATATGAATATTCAAAGGACTCAATTTCCTCAACCCCCTCCCCCCCCCCCACATCCTAGAAGAACCATACCAATACAACAACAGCATTTACCCAACCAAACCCGAAACTTCTACCCTTCATTGTTATATAATCCTCAAGCATCCCAAAATTTTCCTAAACCATTTCAAAATAATTACAAAAACAATACATTCGAAATCCCATTCCAAACGAGAAACCTTTCATGGCAAACTCAGTTGCTGGTAGCGTTAAGATTACACACCACGCATTAATAGATCTTTTCGGTCCAGAAAGGAAATTAAATTTTTTTATATTACCTCGTCTGAGATCATTCGATGGCATAATCGGCAACGATAGCCTGAAGCAGCTCGGTGCCACAATATACACCGACAAGGGATTTATGATCATTAACCCAGACACGAAAATACCTATCAAACAACACCTTTCTGACTCTGTGAATAATATAAATATTAGAGACTCACACCTAAATGCAGAACAAAAACAAAGACTGGAACGAATAATTAGAACATGTCCACACCTTTTTTCCGATCCCGAAAAGAAATTGACTTTCACAACAAATGTGAGAGGAGAAATTCGTACAATTAACACCGATCCCGTGTACAGCCGCCCTTATCCATATCCCATGTGTTTGAAAGCCGAAGTGTAGAAGCAAATTAAACAACTATTGGAAGATGGTATAATTAGACCATCCAAATCTCCATATAACTGCCCGGTATGGATAGTACCGAAAAAAGAAGACGCATCGGGAGAAAAGAAATACAGAATGGTGATCGACTACCGAAAATTAAATTCGGTTACTATCTCAGACAGGTATCCAATACCTGAGATCAATGACATTTTGGCAAACTTAGGGGGAAACAGATTTTTCACCATAATAGATCTAAAGAGCGGCTTTCACCAGATTCCTTTAAAAGAATCCGACATTGAAAAAACACCTTTTTCGGTTAATCATGGAAAATACGAGTTTACCCGCCTCCCATTTGGCCTTAAAAATGCCCCCTCGATATTTCAACGCAACCTCGATGATATCCTTCGTGACCACATTGGGAAGCCTTGTTAAGTTTATATCGACGACATAATCATATTTGGTAAAACAGAAGAAGAACACTTCAAGAACATGACGATAATTTTTAAAGTGTTAGAGAACGCCAATTTGAAGATTCAACTCGACAAATGTGAATTTCTACAGGATGAGGTAGAATTTTTAGGATTTGTTATCTCTAAAGATGGGATAAAAGCGAATCAGAAGAAGGTAAAAGCCATAACAGAATTTCCCGTACCCAAGACCGTGAAGGAACTCAGATCCTTCTTGGGATTAGCCTGATTTTATCGTCGTTTCATCCGGGACTACGCAAAACTTGCGAAGCCCCTGACTTCACTCTTAAGAGGAGAAGACGGACATGTGTCCAAAACCCTCTCAAGAAATAAAATGGTAAAGCTTAACACCGAAGAAGAAGCTGTCTTTAACAAAATAAAAACCTCACTCGTCTCCAACGAAGTTCTGTTATCATTCCCAAATTTCCAAAAAGAATTTGGATTGACTACAGATGATGTTTTCTCCAACTTTGCACTAGGTGCAGTTTTATCTCAGGAGGGAAGGCCAATCACGTTTCTCTCAAGAACCTTAGATAAAACGGAAGAAAATTATGCGGCTAATGAAAAGAAATGCTCGCCATAATTTGGGCGTTAACATCTTTGAGAAATTTCCTTTACGGATCAAAGAAACTGAAGATCTTCACAGACCACCAACCATTGACATATGCCCTAAGCAATAAAAAGAACAACTCCAAGATGAAACGTTGGAAAGCTATCCTAGAAGAGTACAATTATGAGTTAAAATATCAACCGGGAAAAACAAATCTAGTAGCGGATGCCCTATCGAGAACACCAAGCACTTCCGGAATAAACGTAGTGTTAGTCACACAACATAGCGACAAAAGTTCTCCGCATGATCTGGCCCCCACAGTTGAAACCCCAATTAATGTATTCCGCAATCAACTAATTTTAAATTTAGGCGAGGGAAGTTCGTACCAAATAATAAACCCTTTTTCAAAATATTCCAGGCACATTATTACACAACCAATTTTTTCAAATTCAGACATTATAAATTTTTTTAAACGTTACCTTAATCCACTCACGATTAACGGATTGAAGACATCAGAACATATAATGGGAAAAGTTCAAGAAGTGTTGCCAATACATTTCAGAGACTATAAAATTCGATTCACTCAGAAGATGGTACAAGATATTACGGATGAAAACCAACAAGAGGAAAAAATATTATCTGTCGATCGACGAGCACATCGTAATGCTCAAGAAAATCGAGATCAAATAATCGAAAATTATTACTTCCTCAGGATGACCAGGAAAATTAAGTTGCTGGTCAAACGTTGTGTTATATGCCAGGAGAATAAATATGATCGCCATCCCAATAAGCCTATTATTACCCCAACACCTATCCCTAATTATCCTGGAACGCTCCATCTAGATATTTACTCAACAGAAAATAAATTGGTTTTAACGGCAATTGACAAATTCAGTAAACTCGCCTTCTGCAGACCGTTAAAATCCAGAGCGACAGAAGACATCAAACAACCACTTAGAGATACACTCTTTTTCTTTAGTGTACCAGAAATTGTGGTAATTGACAATGAAAAATCTTTCAACTCGAATTCCATAATATCAATGATGGAAGATGGTTTAAACATAAAAGTCTTCAGAACTCCCCCATACAAAAGTGAAGTGAATGGCCAAGTGGAAAGATTTCACTCGACACTCTCAGAAATGATTAGATGTCTAAAGGCTGATGGAGTAGAGCGAACTTTTAATGAACTACTAGAGAGAGCGGTTAATGAATATAAGCACTCAATCCACTCGACAACTGGCAAACGGCCAGTGGAAATATATTTTGGCAGAATCCCTAACACAGATCCTGAACAATTAGAACAAATCCGACAAGATACCATACTAAAGATAAAACAAAAGCAGGAAACAGATTTGAAATACCATAACAAAAACCGTACCCCGATCAAAACCTACCAGGCAGGTCAAGTAATCTATGTAAAACATAACAAAAGATTATGATCGAAATTAACAGAACGATTCAAACCCGAAATAGTAACGGAAGACAGAAATACAACAGTTATAACGAAGTCCGGAGGAGTAATTCACAAAAGCAATATTAAATCCTAACAAACAAAAACTTATTTTTATTACACTTACGACTTAAGCAACACATTGGCAGAAATTCAAATTCTTGATTACACAAATTCTCATATCATCTCAATTAGCACAGGTCAAGCAAAAATACAGGACGGAAACTTCAAATTAATCCATATAATTGAATTAGACAAACACCAAAATTACATAGACAGAATGCAATCCATACTGGACAAAGAAATGACAATAGATCACCCATTGCATCCCTATTTGAGTCTTGAACTCTCGGAATTACAAACATTACTGAACAGCCTTAGAATAAATAAATCCAAACGATCCTTAAACTTTATAGGTAATGTATGGAAATGGATAGCCGGAAATCCCGATCACGAGGATTTCAAAGTAATTAAAGATAAAATGAATAATGCATTAGAGAATAACAACAACCAAGTAGTTATAAACCGATTGTACAATGAAAGAATCAATAATATTACAAAAATGGCTAATTTAATTATTAACGAAATTCACAAAGAAAATAAATTAAACGACCCATTAGCATTAAATATTCAATATATATTAAAACTAATGAAAGAAGAATTGGTAAATATTAAGTACGCAATTCACTGGTCTAAAGCGGGGATTATAAATTCACTTGTTTTATCAAATTCTGAAATTAAATTAGCCATTAATACACTGGAAACCGAAAATTTACCATATAGTACTCCCGGGGAGGCGTTCGATTTCGCTAATATCAAAATCATTATTAGCAAATTGTGTCTACTTTATATTGTGTACATTCCGGTAACAACTCCAGAACTATATGATAAATTATTGGTCAAACCGGTCAGAAGAAACGATTAGATGACCGAAATTGAGTATGAAAATGTCATTAAAAATCACAATAAGATTTATAGTATTATTAACGAATGTAAAACGATCAACTCGCTTTTAATATGTAACCAAAATAATATACTAGACATAAGCAATTCTTCTTGTTTACCCAACTTGCTCAAAAGTCGACCTTCCAAATGCAAACACAACAACAATCAACATATTCCAACAGTTAACGAAATATCGGATTGTCTAGTTCTACTGAATCAATTCGATGGGAACATCAAAATTAATAACGAAACTCAGAAACTCAATGGAACATATTTGATTAAATTCAGCAATACTACCTTGTCAGTCGGAAATAACATCTACATTTCTAAAGAAAAAACGACCATCCAAGTACTTCCGGCTATTCTACAGCCGACGCCGGAAGAAAGTGATTTCAAGGAAATACCTTCATTACAAATGATGAAAGATATTCATATAAATAATACCCGTCACATTGGGCTCCTTAAAAAGGAGGGAGCCATCGAGCGATTCACGAGCTGGGGATCATTCTCAATAGTCATCATTTTGGGAACAGCGGTCATCACTACAAAATATACCAAAACTAAGAAATTACAAATCATTAATACAACGAACATCGAGGATCTGTCCACTCCACAAACTCAGAGTAAGGTTGAGAATACCTGTTCAATAGCAATTCAGGGAGAAGAGCTAGAAATCCATAACGAGACGCCTCAAACGATAACACCCAAAGGGGCCTCAGGGCACAGACGGAAATTTTATGAAACACCGTTTTTCTGATGGTTCGAATGTGGGCATTCGAACTTTAAGGGGCAGGAGTTAACACGCGTAATAATTAGGTTTCCCACAAAAAAACAACGTGATCATATTTGTCACGTTGGATTAGCAATGACAACAAGTTACACGCGCATCCGGCATAATGCTGAGTGAATATTCTTGACGACATGGTTTCATATTCTACATATTTTTAATTAAGCAAATTGTAATTAGAAAATAAGAAAATAATCAGTTGTAATTTCGATGTTAAACAAATAAGTTAAAAATAAAAATTATTTTTTTTAACCAAAAATCAATAAAGAATTTAACTTATATAATTAAATATACTTTATATCAACTACACCATCAGACAAAAATACCCGAACAAACTATGACACTTTGATATAATAAAATTAAATTAAACAGACAAAAAGTGTTGAAACATTTTCATCAATATCTCAAATATTTTTGCAATGCAATGTAGTTTACAATATCATACTCGTATAAAAAGGAAATTTCCCTTTTCCTAGATAACGTACAATGCTATTCATAATAAATATTTAAACGAAACCGCAACATTAATATAAATTACAATTTAATACCAATAAAGTGATTGATTTTAGCAGAAGCTATTTTTGATAATTTAGAACAAAAATTTTTAACTATGTATTAAAAAATTTAATTTAGGGATTAAAAATGAGCCTCTCCAAAGAAATAGATGAAAGCGTTAAAAAATTGATAATAAAAGCATTGCAACGACAAGAAACTTATCAAAATAAATCCCTACAATATGTAATATCAAACGATATCATCAGTTTCATAAAAAGAAATTTATTGAAACCGGATCAACAAAAATAAGCATCGTTGCGGACGCCCACGATTTTTAAGCCGATTGAGCAAACATTTGCACTAGTAGCAAAAACATCTACCCCAAAATCATCTCCAGTGATTAATCCCGGACTTTGTTCAAAAATTTATGTGTGATAGTTTACAAATTCAAATGATTTTCTTCACCTTAGTCATTTTCGCAACTCAAAAATAAAACTTATAAAATATTAGACTACCTAAATAAAAATCCAATTAGCATCATTCACCTATTGAAGAGATCTCCGCCACCAAAATCCTGCACCTAATCAATAATTAAGAAATTTGATCTCTTTGTTAATAAATAAATATAAATATATCCAAAATTTTAACTCGGTTCACGGACCTCATTCCCTGCCAAATTAAGGATGCAAAGTAAATAAAACAATAAATAAATGCAATGAAAATGAAACCTTATTTTCTTAAAAATTATCGATGTGTCATATACGTAATTATGACGATTGTGTGCATCCCACCAACTAAATTTCAATAAATCCATTAATTTAACCATTAAGCCTGGTTTCCATTCTGAAACTTTCACTGGCAGTACTTTTTACTGAATAAAAACATAAACATCGAAAATTTCATTGAATTGACACAGATCATTCTTTGTTTTTAATTTTTTTTGAAAAATTGCATTGAAAAATTGAAATATTTTTCCAGTACGGCAAAATATACTTCGCTTTACATATTTTGCCAGTAAATTTTGTGAGTATACTATAAAAATGTCAGTATACTATAATAATTTTTTCAGTATTGTAAAACTGAAAAAGTTTTTTTTTCTCTCACACAGCACGCGAATATATATTTTTATCCCGTTTTGTTTATACTGTCAGTAAATATTTCATAATGGAAATCAGGCTTTAAACTCAAAAACATTTAGCCTTCCAAAATGTTTTAACATAATTTCACTTTTTTCACATAAATGAACTCATCATTTTGTGTTAAAAATCAAATCTTATCTTAACTTAAACCAACATTTCTAAATTCGTATTTTATTTATCTATTTATTTATTTATTTAGTCAATTTATAATATTAATTAAATTAATTAGAAAACAATTTGATTCAGTATTTAATATCCTGTAAAAAATTATTAATCCTACTAAATAAACGATTCTCAATGAATTGCATAAGAGAGCTCCCAATTCCAATTCGACTCAAACCAATTCGATTATACAAAGTATAAAAATCCTATTTGAGTCGAATATACAAATCTCATTGTGTTCACATAATGCATGATTTAAATAATATTGTGACGGTTACACCTAGTGTGTAATAGAAGAAGTTAAATGAATAGCTCAATGTTTAACTGTACTAAAATTGAATTTTCAATGATAAAATTGTTACGTAATGTTTCTACGCTATTCTAACTGGAAAAGTCATGAGCTTTCTAGAAGTTTGGTTTGTGTACATAAAAGGGCGAACGAAGTCGAATTGGATTAGTAATATTTTTAAGCGATGGTATAAAGATTAAAAGGAATTAAAAAGTGATTTAAAAAGTGTTTTAGTGTAAAATAAAAAGTAAAAGTGATCAGTAAAATTTAAGAATAATTTATATAAAGTGATTTTGTGAATTTTTATTGATAAACTGTGTTGTAATAAATTTTGTGAAATAAATAAATTCGTTGGTGATAAATTGAATTGAGTTTGTATTGTTCACAATCCAGTGATACGAACCTTGATTGACAAGGCAAAAACGTAACAATATCATATTTGTTTCGTAAATACACAAAAACACAAAGAGATTAACAGTACCAGCATACAAGTAACAAAATCTTATATACTAAAACCACCAACACACATTGACTGTAAATATTTTCTAACATCTTTCATGTGCGTAGCAGTAGTCCTTATAGTACATATAAACACACCTTAACTATGTATCAAGATAATACAGTAAAATTATGTGACAACTGTATCAACACCAACGAAAAAAAATTCTCTTTTTGTTGTTATTTGTACATTAAAATACAAAAACCAACAAAACATACTACATTTCCTTAACAGAATCCGCGTAAAGAGCGAATAAGACAGCTGTACAACCATATTGTTGATCCTGCCATATAAATATCAAGTTGTATGCATGTATCAGTGACCATTATACACAATATTAAAATACTTGTGACAACTGTATCAAAACCAACGCAAAGATTCTCTTTCTCGTTATTGTTTGTACTTTATAATACAAAAACCAACAAAACATCACAAACTTCCTTCACAGAAACCGTACAAAGAGTAAACGAGACAGCTACATAAACGTTTTGTTGGGTTGGCCCTTTTATATACCAAATTATAAGTACATATGTATTAATGTTGATTGTATGTACACAAAATCAAACATAAGAATTCAAATATGTAAGTGTGCATAAAAATAAAATCTAATACCAAATTTAGGGCGACTAATTTCTATTTAAGTTAAAATCTATTTCAATACTATCTAAATATTAGACTTTAGTAATTAAAAATTGAACTTTGATTTTATGTACAATCCACAAAATATCAAATTAAGCACTTTAAATTTTTCTATCTACAAAAATAAAAACATTGCCTGACAAATGCATCCCGGTGGATTGCATTTTCCAAAATTACACTTTAATTATTTTCACTACATTTTGATTATTATTACACAAAACTTGAATTTAAATAAAATTAAATTTAAAATTAAAATGTATATATATATATATATATATATATATATATATATATATATATATATATATATATATATATATATACATATATATAAAGTATATACATATATATAAAGTATATACATATCACTACATAAGAAACAAAAAATAAAATTAAATTAAATTAAATTTTTGAAGAGTATAGAAAAAACACGTCGAAGGCGACGAACTTTCGCCCACCCAAAACTTGTGGCACCAACAGATAGAGAGAAATTCAACATGGCGTGTAACTAGACATTTGTTGCGGAAAAAATGGTGTTGTCATTGTGCTGTCATAAAAACACTAACTATCGGCTTTATTAGGTGTCTGTAACCGGATCGAGTCTGTCCTCACTAACATTCCTTTCCCATTCCTCGATGTTGTTATATGTAAAAAAGGTGTACGATGGCTGCCTGGCCAGGGGCGGATATCACACTATTAGACTTACATATGTGGTTAACGATGTGGCGCCTTTCTTTACGGGGTGAATATTGCTATGGTTGGCTTCATGGAAAAGCTTAGTATGATGGTACATATTTCCTTGGTGAGGGAGAGTTAAGGTGTCGTGTTGTAACATGGGTATAGTGGTGTGATAATCGTATTTAAAATACGGGAAACTTGCTTAATGCTTGATCGTAAATTAAAATCAATCAATCAATCAATATAAATAGTAATTCACATATTCACTATAAGCTCTATTGCTAAAAATATTTATCACAAATTCATAGCTGTTGCTTATACTTGTTTGGAAATCGGTGAAGCTGATATCTAAAACAAAATTGTAAAATTAGATTAAGTTCAAAACATTTAATGTTTAAAAACTTTTATTATTGTACATACCAAGTAGTTGTCAACCAATTTGAACCTGAAAATATATTAATGAATTAATCATGTGAATTGACAGCTAATGGTATACTTATCTTATATCGTTACATAAATTGTCGAATGTAAGTGTCATGACATAATTTTATTTGATAATTCTGAAACAAAAGAAAACCGAATTATATTGTAAACATAATAATTGTATTTAAGATAATTTACTTACGTCAATCTTTATTGAGCACTTTAACATTCAACACTCTTTCTATAAAATTATAAGAAATTTGGTATTACCTCTTATTACCAAAAATAAGAGTTCATGTCAAATAAATTGTCATAAATTTAGTACGCGTATTTCATTGGGAAATTATAACAACAATTATTCCATTTTGACCTAACTGTATTCCAACCTTGGAATAGTTTCACTTTACATGTTAGTTATTCATATTCTGTTCTTGTTCCCAATGAAACACGAATATAATTAAATATATTTATAACGTATTGCACGATGAAAGTTATCCAACCTTACTTCACGTGGTCTCGTTACACATACAAATCTGTCGATGGATTAGTGTAAATTATATAAGAGAAAAATTTTCAATGTGCAAGTCGTCATTCAGTTTTTTTTGGTATAGCAACCGCAACATTTTATATTTATAGTTGAGTTGCAAAGCGTATATCATTATAAATTTTATTGTATAGAAGTTTAAAATAAAATTAATAAAAAATTATTAAGAATTACAACCTTAATAATAAAAAATCGAGTACGTAATTTAATACATGGTCCTTCGAGCTGGATCCAACGATAAAGAAAGCAGAAAACCACACCAAGCCCCATCGACGGATACCAATAACGAGTAAATTACGTCCAAGAGGAATATATACGATAGTGACGCTATACCAGCCGGACCAACTAACCAAATTAACCAGAATAAAATCTGAATCGTAAAGCTACACCAGCCAGAGCATATAACACAAAACCGTGAGTAACCAAATTATTATTACATAGAAATTGCGAATTATAAATTCGAAACCGGTTCGATCAAAATTGAAAGTTTTTTCAAGTGAACTCGTAATTAGTAAATGTAAAAAGATGTAAAAAGCCATCTTGTGGTAGTACGTCGCCAATAAAAAAGCATTTACAGTGCAAATCAAAAGTCTCGCATTATTGCATTTACAAACCGCATGTGCTATTAAACCATATAATATAAAAAGTGAAACCATATTGCGTTATTACGCTGCAAATAGCCATCTACAGTGCTAATCAAAGGTCTCGCATTTTTTCAAATTACAAACCGCATCTGTTACTTAAACGTATAATAGAAAAAGTGAAGCCATTTTGTTATTACGCTACAAATAAATCTACAGTGACAATCAAAAGTCTCACATCAACGCATTCACTGTCGCATGGTCAATTAGAAATTGAAAGTTTTTTAATTATAAAATTAACTAATTAGTAAATCTATAAAACAATGAAATTATAGTTAACTATTCCGCGGTCAAACAAAAATACAAATCAAATTCGAATCTCGATCGCATATTTATTAATACGAGTAGGTGTAGTGCATACAAGTGACTGTGATTCAATATCATAGTGAATTAATTTAATTCAACCAATCCTCAGCAACCATGGACACTTTAAAAAGACAACGTGGTGCGATCAAAGGATCGATGACGAAATTGCTAGTATATGCAAAGGGCAACCTCGAAGAGGCTAATATCGACGAAATTTATGTCAAAATCAATAGAGCACAAAATCTGATGACCGAATTTATGGAAACGGAACAGCACATGTATATCGAAGACGCGTCGGCAGAATCCGATCTATCCGACTTTGAAGATAACTACTATTTGTTGTTAGCAGCACTCAACGGTACTGTTCGAAAGCGTAGTCTTTCAGCCCCATCAATGTCTACGCAAGTGAGTAATGCAACCTTAAATACTACGCAGCAGAATAGCGCTGAAGTCCGTTTGCCAAAGATTTCCATTCCCAAATTCGACGGTAATTACTTGGAGTGGCAATCCTTTTTCGACATCTACACATCCACTATCCATGACAAGGACAACTTAACAACGGCACAAAAATTTCAATATCTGAAAAGTTTGATACTCGGCGAGCCAGCGGCGTTAATCCGACACTTTCCCGTTACCGACGCAAATTATAACGAAACGTTTAAGAAATTAATTCTACGGTATGATCGGAAACACTATACGAATAATTCGTTCATTAAGTCGTTTATGGAGCAACCAAGTATTAGTCAACCAACGTCAAGCAATATTAGGAAAATAGCGGATGCGTTCGATGAGGTCATTAGGGGACTTAAGGCTTTAGGCGAAAATGCAGAGAAACGAGATCACTGGCTGACATACATAGCGTTAACAAAGGTGGATGGTGAAACGAGAGCTCTTTGCGCACAACAAACTGTAAGAGAAGATTTGCCGACGTTTGAGGATTTATTGAATTTCCTAAATAAGCGAACAGAAGCACTAGAAACCGAAAAGGGATTTAGCCAGAAGACACAACCAACTCGAATACCGAAAATGCGAACATTGACAACAACTACGTTTTCTGAGTGTTCAATCTGTAATCAAGACACCTAATCCATCAATGTAACAAGTTTAAAAATATAACCACTGATCTACGGTCTACACTTATAAAATCAATGTTCCGCTGCTTTAATTGTTTAAGCAAAAATCATCGAGTCTATGAGTGCAATTCGAAGGGAAGATGCCAAAAGTGTCATCGAAAGCATCCTTCCATGTTACATCCATCAGTATTAGATCAATCTAGCCAGGACCTTAACAAACCCGTGACTAAAGAAGATTAGAAACCAAAGGATCTAAAGAGCGTCACAACAGCGTGTGCCAACACCTGATTAACCAGCAAAAGATCAATCTTGCCAACAGCCGTGGTAAATATAAGAGATCAATACGGAGAGTTTCATCCATTCAGAGCTTTATTAAATTCAGCTTCCAAATCCCCCTTCATTTCTGAATCATGTGTCCAAAAACTAGGATTAAAGCGGCATCATGGGCGAGTGTTGATAAAGGGAATTGGTGAAACGATAATTGGCCAAACCAGAGGAATAACGGAATTATGCATAGCTTCAACCAGAAACACTCAAATGGTATGGAAAACTGAAGCATTCATAGTGTCCAAAATAGTCACAAAACTAAATCGATATAACAATGCGTACGATGACGAAATGATTTTAAGCGATATCCAACTAACCGACCCCACATTCAACGAACCAGGAAATATAGACGTACTTATTGGAGTCGAAATTTTTGCAAAGGCCATGCAAGTAGTGGTTTCATTGCAATTAAGACAGTGTTTGGATGGGTAATAGCCGGAACCAGCAGCAATACGAATCAACTAGAAACTGCTAACTTCAACATCTCAATTGATATCGATAGAAGTCTAAGACAATTTTGGGAAGTTGAGGGAATTCAACCTACGTACAAGAAATCAACCGAAGAAGAAGAAGCATGCGAGGAACTTTATAAAACTACTACGACAAAAGGCGCAGATAATAAGTTCAATGTGAGATTAACGTTTCGTGAATCATATGGTACATTGGGTTCATCCTATCATGTGGCGATGAGTAAATTGCAGTCAGTGGGGAGAAAATTTCGGACAAATAAGGATTTTAAGGAAATGTATACCGAGTTTATGAAACAATACATCCAACTCGGACATATGACCAAAATCAATGAACCAGTTTTAACGGAAAGCTACTATTTGCCTCATCATGGTGTGCTTCGAGAAACTAGCTCGACCACTAAATTAAGAGTAGTTTTCGACGGACATACCAAATCTACCACCGGTGTGTCCTTAAATGATGTGTTGATGGTTGGACCAACCATTCAAGATACGCTGTTCCAAATTCTGATACGTTTTCGGCAACACAAATTTGCAATTGATTACTTGAATTACAGGTAATTTTTGATTGCAAAGATCGAAAACTAGTTGTAATTTTAAATAAATAAAAGTAAATAAATTCAAAAATAAAAAGTTTGGTTTTTTTTATTTTTAAGTAAGTGAAAACTGTTGGTGTTTTGTGATTATACGAAATAATATTAATTATAATAATTGTATTTAAGATAATTTACTTACGTCAATCTTTATTGAGCACTTTAACATTCAACACTCTTTCTATAAAATTATAAGAAATTTGGCATTAGCTCTTATTACCAAAAAAACCTAAATTTAGTACGCGTATTTCATTGGGAAATTATAACAACAATTATTCCATTTTGATCTAACTGAATTCCAACCTTGGAATAGTTTCACTTTACATGTTAGTTATTCATATTCTGTTCTTGTTCCCAATGAAACACGAATATAATTAAATATATTTATAACGTATTGCACGATGAAAGTTATCCAACCTTACTTCACGTCGTCTCGTTACACAAACAAATCTGTCGATGGATTAGTGAAAATTATATAAGAGAATAATTTTCAATGTGCAAGTCGTCATTCAGTTTTTTTTGGTATAGCAACCGCAACATTTTATATTTATAGTTGCAAAACGTATATCATTATAAATCTTATTGTATATAAGTTTAAAATAAAATTAATAAAAAATTATTAAGAATTACAACCTTAATAATAAAAAATCGAGTACGTAATTTAACAGGTAATAAAAATTTTTGACGTTTACATCAAATAGAAGAAAAAAATTCGATTACGAATTTTCCTTAATAAAAATAGAAGATTAGAATTCCACTGCTACACTGAATAGCAAAATTAAAGAATCTTCTATTTTTGATTTCTTCTCTTTCATTGAAGAAGATTTTTCAAGAAGAATAGAAGATTTCACTGAATCGACGTGATTATCTTAATATACTTAATCAATGATGTAAAAAAACATGGAAAAGCCTACTTTTTTAGATTCAAAGAATAGTACATTGTGTAATTAGGATTGGCGATATATTGTTTGATGAGCAATTATATTTGCATACGAAGCGCAGCATAACCGAGCAAAGTTTGCTAGTCAAACAAATCCATTTTCCATCCGAACTACACACACTATTTTTTCTCCAACGAAGAAAATTCATTGCGAACACTAAATATAAGTACAAATTACACACATTTAAAATTTCAAGATTGAAAAAGTTATTGAAATATTTTGTATAGCTAAGGAGGGCTTGACCTTTCTTCGTTTGTGTATTTTACCAAGTAATGAAGTGCAATCACTTTTAATATTCAAAACTTTAATATTTTCAAAATTTTAGTGTTTTTAAAAATCGTAACAAAAACGCCAACTTTATTACCCAATAATGGTACTAAAACAAGCCACTTTTAAGACGTTTGGAGAAAACAAATATTTTGTAAATTGGTTCTTTCTTATTTTTAAACAAATTGTTGTATTTGAGGTTTGGATTGCACAGCAGATATAAGATATACAGTTTTTAACAAGCGATAATACCAAGAACGATTTTAGGTAATTTTCAAGACAAAGACTATGGAAAATGTAAAACAATCGAATTTGCAGCGCTCCTTTGGAAACTATAAATTTGAGAAACCTGGTATGTAACTAATCGATAGCTTTTTTTTATTTGAAATATGCACCAAATTAGAACAAATTAGATAATACTTTTTTTAAGAAACCAAAATTTTAGCAATTGGTTTTCCCACTACTTCTTCTGAATTTTAATTTCGTTTATTTACAATATGATTGACATGAAAATTGGACAGTAAGTTGGGAATGGCTCAAGGAGTAAATGTTATATAGTGTCGGGTGTGCTTTTACCCTGGGGGTGGATGCCACCCCTTCTCTCGGATGGAAATTAGTACACTCAAAACAACGACAGAAATAGATAGAGGGATGAATTATAAGCAAAAAATGTTCCATGCAGTTTTTTCGATAAATCAATATTTTTTGAGTTATTCGCGATTGCAAATGTTGATTTTTTACCTAAAAAATGTATTTTTTTAGAGCGATTTTTCACAAATAACTCGAAAACCTTACGTTTTATCAAAAAATCAAATGCAGTATAAACCTTACAAAATAAAAAACCGATTGGTTTTTTTTATTTCTGTAGAAGAAACACGAACCGAGTTGTTGAAGGTGACTGTGTGTAGCCGAAAACTGAATTCGAACCTTTCAACGTTAAATAACGGAAAAACAACGAATTTTTGGAGAAAGAATTGTTAGAATTTTTTTTAAAGTACTTGAAAAGACTGAGATTCAGCAGAACTCGTTAGCGTAAAAACTTACGGAGTTATGATAACTTAAAATGGTTGTCTCGAAAAAATAAGCAATAAGACCAATGGGGCTTAACCGCAAAAATTTAAATTAAACGTAATACATTTACAATGCACTATTTTTAGGTACTAACTATATGTTTTAGAAGTTTGAAAGGTTTAGAATGTCTAGATTTTAAAAGAAGTTTGATTTAATTTTGAAATGATTTTTGAAATTTAAAAAAAAATCCTTTTTCACAACAACTCAAAAACTAAAAAAGATTCGTACAAAATGCAAAAAAAAACATTTAAGTAATATTTTGTTATTTTTGTATTTCTCTAGGATGTAAATTAATTGACGTATCACCGTTTTAAGTTCGCATTTAAGTTTTTTGAAATTCCCTGCAAAATAGTTTTCGGAGCGATTATTACATGCACCTAATGAAATTTGTGATTTGTAAATGAAGAATTAAAAATAAACGGCAATAGATAATCATTATTATTCTTTTATTGTTTTGTTGTACCATATTGTATACTTTTTAATTAAAAATAGCCATTCGGACTTTTTGTTCAGTTTACGGCGAAAATTAACTTTTCCCGAATGGAAGCCGTTAGCTTCTGGATAATATCTTCAGTGACTCTGGCAGATGCCCGTTTCCATCTGTAAATTTTTCAACAGCTATGGTAGTAATTGATTCGTCCATTTCTTCATCTTTCTGTCTGATGTGATATTGGGGACTTGGAAGTGTCGAGAAATGCATATTGACGAAGGTCTCGTCGTCCATTACGATACAAGAATATTTCCGTTCGTTAAACCATTTGTTAAGATTCTTGGCTCGATATATCCCTCTATTAAATTGTTCAACACTTCTTTTTGGGATTTTGACTTCTTATGTGTTCGTAGATTATTTCTGGTTTTAGCTTGTTCCACCATCGATTTGGTTGTTTTGATTATTCTGGCCAAATCCCGCACAGATATCGGATGATGTTTGGTAATGACGCTTGCAATTTTCTGATCCAACATTTTAATTCGAGCACCTTTCTTTGCTCCGAATCCGGGCTTAGGTGATACAGAAATATTGAAATGAAATTTATTTTTTACATTTGTTACCGTATTATTGGAAACACCGGTAAATTTAGCAATTTTTTGATTAGTATACTCCGAACGATCATTGCACAATCTAATTATTATGTCACGTTTTTCTTCTTCTGATTCGACCATTTCGAAATAATTAAAAAAATGCACAATTTGACGTTTATTCGTTATTTTTCAATTATTTTTCTACAAAATAACGGTACTATTTTTTTCCTTTGTGCAGTAACCCATGAGATAATATAAATTTGGGTATCACAAATTTCATTCGGTAAACATAGTAGATATCTTAAAAATTAAGGAAGTTATCGTTCAAAAGCCAATCGCGTTTTTCGGTGAAATTTTCGGATTACTCTCAAAAATGAATTTTTTAAATGAAAAATCAACAAATTTTAATCACGAATAACTCGAAAATACTTTGTAGCACATTTTTGGCTTAGAATTAATCCCTCTATCGATTTCCGCGGTTAATTTGAGTGTACTAATTTCAACCCCGATAAGGACTGGAATCCACCCCCAGGGTAATACACACATCGGCACTACATAGGTTTTATTCCTTGAGCTATTCCCTACTTACTATCCAAATTTCGTGTCAATCGCTTTTATCCGTAAGAAATCTGAGGTAATTGTCGATTTTTACCGCCAAACACTGGACTAATAATCGGAAATCTAGACAAAGAAATAGCGTAGGAGCGTAGTCATTCATAAAGTAATTCAAATCGTACGAAGAAAAATGAAAAATGATTAATGAAATATTATTTAGAGTAAATCCGAAGTTCGAAAATCCTGAGTTACGAGTATAATCCCCCAAAACCAGAATTCGGTCTTCAAGTGATATCAAATCATATGATTTAGAACTAAAAAGCTCTTCATTTTATTTGACGCTAAAAATTCAGAATGGCACTTAAAAGTGAGAAAAAATGAATTGTCTAATAAGAAAGACACTAGCAGTGACCGCTACATGCCACGCGAGTATATAACTCCTCTGTATTTTTATTTGTCAATTTATTCAGGAAGAACACTAAAGCTTGATTTACCAGATTTGTCCATTGAGCCCGTCAAGAAAATGACAACTTGACGGAGTTAAAAACCGAGTTAAAAATATGTTATCTCTCTTTTGTGTCCAGCGAAATAACATATTTTTAACTCCGTCAAGTTGTCATTTTCTTGACGACCTCAATGGACAAATCTGATGAATCAACCTTAAAAGTGTGATGCAAAAAATTCCAAAAAAATTTAATGTCGATTACATTTTTACCTACATACCATATGTAGATCTCATTGGTTTTGAGGCGTGACCATACTTGGAATAAGAAAAATAAAAACAATAAGAATTTAAGCTTTTCTTATTTCACTTTGAGATTTCGACTAAATAACTTAAACATTTTTAAGTTCAAAGCGAAATATTTTTGTTTGATTTTTTAGTTATTTTAGAAAAAATTATACTAAATTCATTTATATCGTAAAAAATTATTAATTTAGATTAGCTAGTTCTAATTAGTGTTACAGAAACACTATACAATATTTTTTGTTTTAAAAAAATTGTATATCTCAATCTCCTTTTTTTAGGTTATGTTTCAATTTTTGCTTGGGATGCTCAAATATTCCCGATCTGTTATTAATTACCAAACCAGTTGTTTACTTTCTACAGTAAAATGTTGTGCAACCTTTTTCAAGTTTTATAAGCTTAAAAATTATAATAAATTCATTTATATCGTAAAAAATTAATTAATTTACATTAACTGTTTCTAATTAGTGATACAGAAACCATCTGCAATTTTTTATTTTTTTTTTCAAATGTAATATCGCAATTCAATTTGTTTTAGGTTATATTTCAGGTTTTATTTGATTTTTCAAAGGTATATAGTATACACATGAATACTCAATTATTATGGTCTAATTTAATGTTCAAATACTCTCGTTTTAAAATGTTATAATTTTTCACGAAACTGGTTTTTTTATTTCCCGCGTTAAAAATGTGTGCAACCTTTTTTAAGTTTTTTAAGTTTACACGAAAAGGAGTGATAGTGATCTAAAGAGTCTATTATAATATTCTTTGTTTAGATTATAGCGTGGAGGGCAGGAGATAGAGGAAATACTGTATTCATTATTATTGTTAGTTTCAACTTTTATGGTTTTAACTTGCATACTTTCTTCTTCGATACTAGGTTCTTCATAATGTTTGAGATTCTTTTTCACTATTACTGTTGATCCTCCTCTGGGTTTTCCTCCTGGATGAAAAGCATGGTAACATTCATAATCATGTATTTTAATAAATGATGTTTTTGTCAAATGGCTCTCCGATATAAGGCATATATCTATTTTTTCTAAATTTAGAAAAATTTCTAACTCTGGAACATGCTGCGCTAGTCCATTCGCGTTCCAGGTGACAATTCTTAATGTTCTGTTCATTATAATATATGAAGGATGTTGCCTCGTTCAAGGTTTAATGCATATCTAGACGCTTATATAAAGCTTCTAGACCACGTTCTTGCTTTGCTAGCCGTATATTTATGGCTTCTATGCTTCGACAAATCCTTTCAAGGGGGTTATCATTCATTAGATGATTGCTGTACAATTTGTGAATAACTTTTCCGCTCTGTAGCTATAACTGGTGGTTTTGGCTCCGCTTGGGTTTTAGTTGGTTTCTCTTTGGTAACCCTAGGGTTTTGAGGAAACTGATGCATTTTGTTTCTTAGCCTTTGAAGTTCTTTGGCTATTTCACAGCCTCTATAATTTGCAGGATAATGCCCTTTACAGTTTATACATTTTGCAGGGGTATTTCTACTTTCTGTGCACTCTTTCGCGTTGTGTTTTCCAGCACATTTTACGCATCTTGGCTTCCGTCTGCAATATTTTTGCGTGTGATTGAAACCTTGGCATTTCTTGCATTGACCCTCGTGTTTCTCTTTGCCGGTTCTATTTTAACCCTCATATTGAGAATTGCTTTGATGTTGAAGATGATTTCAACTTTCTCCTTTTTGTTAAACGTAAGCATGAACAGTGGAAGCCCCTTGTTTTTGACTTGATTGTGCGCACCTCTCTCTCGTTTTAGGATGTTTACTGCATCTTCTATTTGCAGATCTCTTGCCTTTAGGTCCTCAATTATGTTCTCCTTCTTACACGTTGGATGAAGGCCTCTGGCCATAACCTGAATTGCACGTTCGTTTTTATCTTCGTATGTGAACCATTCTTTACCTTTCGCATTAAGCTTTGTTGCTAGAGCTCTATATGTATCGGAATCTGGTGTATTGATTTTCCACACGTTATTGTTTAGTGAAATTACTCTGTCACTGATTTCATTATAGATTGTATACAAGCAAATTCTGGTATGCCGATTACATTAATTGGCGGAGGAGCCTTTTCTTTCGGAACAACATTTTTTTTTTTTTAATCTATGCAATCTTTCCTGGGGCTCAAGGCACTCCTAACTCTTTCGCAGTTAATTTTAGCGTCCTACTTTTACTCTGTAGTAGCCAAATCGAGGACGTACGGCTATAGACCCGCTCTGTATAAACCACCTGCACATTGCATTGCTTCATGGCAACCTATAGTGCTGACATGAAAGGTGGGTCGGCCCATGGATTCTGCACTCTCAACAGGGGGTCATAGTTGTGTTCATCGTCATCACCGATCGTAATCAGATGATGAAAAATCCCTTTTGCATCCCGCCTCTATCGGGATTCGAACCTGGTACCGCTAATTCTCTGATATTTGTAGTTGTTCCGTTGGGGAGTTTATTTTTTATTTGTGTTGTACGTTTCTTTAATGGTGGAATTCGTCTTCTCTATTTGTCCGTTTGATTCGGACGATGAGGCATAGTCAATTTTAACGTTTAGTTTACTTAAATACTCCCTGAATTGTATAGATTGAAAAGTTGTTTCATGATCAGTAATTATTGTATTCGGTATGCCGAATAAAGTAAAGTATTTGGTTATTGCGTTTTGTACATCTACTAGGTTTTTCGATTTGATTTCTATCATCTATAGGTGTTTCGAAAATGGGTCGATTATCGACAAAAAGCTACTCTTATTAATAGAAAAGATATCTACGTGTATTCTCTCCAATGGTTTGTGTGTATTCGGTCTTGGGGATATTTTTATATTATATGGCTTTCTATCGTATTTGTGCCTATTACATACCTTACAGGAATTTGCATAGCTTTTTATTTTTTTTACGATATTTGGGAAAAAATATGACTTTCTAATTTGTTTTTCTACTGCTTGTGTCCCTCTGTGAGCCCGTTCGTGTTCTATTATTATTATTGAATCTTGCCTAGCTTCACTTGTTACATCTTCTACTATTTTTGTTACAAATACAAAGTCACCTTTTATTGAAAAGTTTTCTCTAAATGATTCTTGTATGTGTGTAATATCTTCTTTGTTAAATGTTGGTTTTGCAATTATTGCGCGATTATATTTTGGGAATATCTTCTCTGTGATAATTGTGTCGATATTTGCTATTTTGAACAGAATCTGATTCCTGTAATAATTCACGGGGCGCTCAGATATATGAATAAAGTATTCATCGGAGGTATTTGCCGAGTGCACAGTATCACTATCACCTGTGGTGTTTTGGTTTTGTGGTGAGTTTTGAAAATCGTTTTTATTCGAACTATCTGTCGTTCTGCCAGATTCACGTGAAGTAGTACTGGCTTCTTCATTAAAATTTATCTCTGAGGTCCCCTCAACTGCAGGTATTCTACTTAGGGCATCAGCCACGACGTTGGTTTTTCCTTCCTTGTATATTACCTCGTAGTCGAAATTTTCTAGTTCCAATCGCCAACGCAGTATTTTTGAATTTTTCTTTGTGATGTCTTAATAAAGGTTAAAGGTTTGTGATCGGTGATCAAAGTGAACTTATTACCGTATAGGTAGGCTTGATATTTTTTTACTGCCCAGATAATCGCTAATGCTTCTTTTTCATTAGTTGCGTATCTGCATTCCGTTGAATTAAGCGTTCGTGAAGCAAACGCTATGGGTCTCTCTGATCCTTCCTGCACTTGTGACAATACGGCACACAGCGCGAAATCTGATGCGTCCGTTGTCAATATAAAATTTTTTGAAAAGTCCGGGTATGCTAGGATTTGGTCTGTGGTAAGAATTCTTTTTAGAGTGTTGAATGCATCCACGTAAGCTGGATCTTTCATATCGATCACTTGGTCTTTTTTTAAGTATTTCGATATTGGTTTTGCAAGTTTAGAATATCCTGAGAGTCCTAGAAATTGTTTAATTTCTTTCGGGCTTTTAGGTAAAGGCCAATCCATGATCTTTTTTATCTTATCCGGATTTGGTTTGACTCCGTTTTGAGTGATTATGTGGCCTAGAAACTCAGTCTCTCTTTTCAGGAATTCGCATTTGTCTAGTTGAATTTTGAGATTAAATTGTTCTAATCGTTTTAAGACTTTTCCGAGATTCTTTATGTGGTTGTCCAAATTGTACCCTACTATTATTATATCGTCTAAATATAAGTAGCATACATCCCCTACTAGGCCGTTCAATACATGATTCATCGCCCGTTGGAAGGTTGCTGGACCATTCTTTAATCCAAAGGGCATACGAGTGAACTCGAAATGACCCTTATCTGTGGAAAATGCCGTTTTTTCTTGGTACTTCTCGTCCATCTGGATTTGGTGGAATCCTGATTTCAGATCTAGCGTTGAGAAGTATACGGATTTCCCGAGGCTATCAAGGATTTCCTCGATTTGTGGAATCGGAAATTTATCATTTATAGTTTTCTCATTTATTTTCCGATAGTCTATCACCATTCTCACCTTCCGGGTTCCTGATGCGTCAGGTTTTTTTGGCACTACCCAAATTGGAGATGAATATGTGCTTTTAGAATTGCGTATAATCCCACTATCCAACAATTCTTGGATATGATCGGTCACATCCTTTTTATAGTGGTATTTATATCTATATGTTTTTGTGTATACTGGGCTGTTATCTGTGGTTACTATTTTATGCTTAATTACTGTTGTGGAGGACAGTTTCTCATCTTCTCGCAATAGTACTTTTTGATTGTTGTAAATGGTGTCAATTAATTAGTCTTTCTCTGTTTTATTTAAATGATCTATTCTAATTAGGTTTTCTATGGTGCTTTTGTTGATTGTTGAATTCAATTTAACCGGAATTGGTTGTATTGATTCGAAATTATTTATTATCAGAGCTAATTTAGGTAATTGAATGGGTGGTTCAGGACTACTTGTTAGTATATTCACTGTTGACCTATTGTTTTCAGCTTTATAGATTCCTGGGCTCAGAGTGATTTCTTCGTTTAATTTTTTGTACTCGAACACTGCCCAGTTTCCATCTGTCTAATATACCGTCGAAAAATTTATGGAAATCGAATTCATAATAGTATAATCTTGGTAAATCATGACCAAGAAAATAGAATTTTCCCACTTTTGATACAGTTTGTGTTCCAATATATTCCTAATTGAGGTATTTTTTGTCTCTAGAAGACTGATTGGTATTACGTTAGGCTTTATGATGTTTTTATTCGCCCCTGTGTCTATAAGTAATTTTATTTTTTGTTTGATATTTTGTTTTGGCAGATTAGATACGGGAGAAAATTTAATCTTCCGTGTCTGAGTCTTGAACCGTTTGAAAATTTTCCGAGTATGGATCTTGTTCCTCCTGGAAATTTTCCACATTTGTTGTTTCAATATCACCCTTTTCTATGACTACTTCATGATTGTTCACGAGTTTCTTATTGAATGTATTTCGTGATCTTGCTGAAGGATCGACTTCCATTGGTGTTTCTTGTGTTGACCAACTGCGATAATTTTGTTCTTTATTTTCTTTGGGTTTTATTTGATATTGATTGACTCTCAACTGCATTGGGCCAACCTGGTTGGTCCTTTGTGAATTAAAATTAGTATAATTAGGTTTTTTAGTATTATTTGAAATACATTCATTCGTACTAAATTTACAGAGAAAGGCGTAAGCTTCCTCTGTTGTCTTTGGTTTCGCCGCCTGGGCGAAACCGAAATATGGCTTCCTTAAGCCGGAAATAAAAGCGGCTAATGCGTCTTCCTCGATAAATGTCAGGATCGCTTGCCACGAATTTTGTTTTGATAATCCTTTAATGTTTTGAACTATCTCTTTCGTTTTATTGTAATAGCCATGAACCGACATGTTCTCGGTTTGCTTGTTCGCCCAAAGTTGGGATTTATAAAATGATAATTCTTGTTTATCGCCCAAGGCGTCTAACAAGATCTGTTTTATTTCTGGGAAGGTCTCCGGATCACCGGCTAGACATAATATGTCCCGTGCCTTCCCCTCTATTTTATTTCTAACGGCCTGTATGTACATTTGAAATTGTTGCTGTGCCACCAGCGGTCGAAATATTTTTAACGTTTCTTCGGCTGTTTTCAGCCAAGATGTTACTTGCTTTCGATTACCGTCAAAAGACGGAATTGCTTTTATTGGGTCTGGGATCCTAAACAGGTCTAATGCTTGCCTAGTTTCCATTATTTCTTCTTTTGGGGCCTCATTTCGTGCCTCAGTTTTCTGATTTAAGTACGCCAGTACTTGATCATGCTCAATTTGTTTTAGGCTTAGCTGCTTTAATTGCTCCGCTATCGCCCCTAATTGACCCATGACCTGATCCATTTCTGACATTTCAGTTGGATCTAACTTTATACCCCTATTAGCTATAAAGTTTTTGATCAGTTTCTCTTTCCTTTGATGGAAAATCTTGTGGTTATATTATAACTCACAGATATAGCTTACTGATCTATAAATATATTATTATATATATTTTTTTTTAATACCGTGCCTATCTTGTAGTACACGAGTATTATATATGGGTAAGAGAGAAAAAATAAATAAAATAATTTCTTACATTGTACGGGGTTGAATTTTACGTCTATCCTGTAGTGCGTAAACTCAATTCGTAATGCTGTCGTTGAGAGCTGGTTTTGAGTACTTATATAATGTTGCGCGGCGAAATCACAACTCTATTGAACGGTTAATAACCCTTAGTTCTAGATGTCACGAAACAAAAAATAACACGGTTTTTCTTATACGAGACGCGACGGATTCTCTTGAGAATTAGTTTTTTTTCACTAATCCAGGCACTGTTTAACACGACACTACACAAAACTCTACCGCACGGCTGCGCCAATTTTGGATTTCACGTTTAATAAAACACAAAAAAAATTATTTATTCACAATTTTCTTTTTTATTACAGAATTTTATTACACGATTTAACCCGAGTTAATTACAAATTCGAACTTAACGTTTTTAAATCATAATTATAACTAACTACTTTTTCTTATTTTATCTATTTATAATGATTTTGAAAATGCTTATTCTACAAATTTAATATAAAAAGTATATGAAGTATTATTATTTATTGTAATTTGGAAAAAGTGCTTATGCTACTTATTTTATCTAAAAAAGAGTTTATTTATCCTCACATTACATTGATGTCTGGTCATTGGCATGGCGTGATCTATTTAAATGATATGCGCGTGGCGATATAGCATCCGGTTAAACTATGTATTCAGCATATTATATTATTATAACTATATATATATATATATATATATATATATATATATATATATATATATATATATATATATATATATATATATATATATATATATATATATATATATATATATATATATATATATATATATATATATATATATATATATATATATATATATATATATATATATATATATATATATATATATATATATATATATATATATATATATATATATATATATATATATATATATATATATATATATATATATATATATATATATATATATATATATATATATATATATATATATATATATATATATATATATATATATATATATATATATATATATATATATATATATATATATATATATATATATATATATATATATATATATATATATATATATATATATATATATATATATATATATATATATATATATATATATATATATATATATATATATATATATATATATATATATATATATATATATATATATATATATATATATATATATATATATATATATATATATATATATATATATATATATATATATATATATATATATATATATATATATATATATATATAATATATATATATATATATATATATATATATATATATATATATATATATATATATATATATATATATATATATATATTATATATATATATATATATATATATATATATATATATATAATATATATATATATATATATATATATAATATATATATATATATATATATATATATATATATATATATATATATATATATATATATATATATATATATATATATATATATATATATATATATATATATATATATATATATATATATATATATATATATATATATATATATA